>JANAVB010041814.1:12468556-12514130 GCA_029216955.1 Iris pallida
GAATAGCCCCTAATTAAATTATACCAAAAATCATATAAATTCATAAATCTCAATAATTCACAATAATTCCAAATAAATCCCAAAAATTCAAAAATGACCAAAATACCCTCATACTAGAAATGTGGTAGTGATAAATCTACCCTCCTTAAAAGAATTTCGTCCTCGAAATTGAAAGGCGAAATGCAACGGATGAGAAGGATAGAAAGTATACCTCACGGTCCAAAAAGATATGTGTATCGCTCGCGCATCCATCCTCCCGCTCCCAGGTAGACTCTCCTGGAGAATGATGCCTCCATGCGACGCGAACCAAGGGTATCACCTGGTTTCTCAGCACCTTCTCTCGGCGATCCAGAATCTCCACAGGCTGCTCTGGATAACTGAGAGTAGGCGCTACCTCAATCTCTGAATGATCAAGCACATGGCTAGGGTCAGCCACGTACCGTCTCAACTGTGATACATAGAATATGTTGTGGACACCCACTAGTACAGATGGCAAGTCTAGCCTGTATGCCACGTCACCGACTCTTTCGTTGATAACGAAAGGGTCGATGAAGCGCGGGCTAAGCTTCCCACCTCCACCAAAACGTATAGTACCACAAGTCGGAGATATCCACAGAAAAACCATGTCTCCGATCTAAACACAACAAGGTCTCAAATTAACTATGATAAACAAACACGATCAATAAACACAACAAACAAACCTAAATCTAATCCTACTCTAATCTGTACCTCAAACTCCAGCGGCCTTCGGTGGCTATAGGCCCAGTGCCGATGTCTGTCCTGTGCCACGCGAAGTCTGTCCCTGATAAGCTTCACCTTCTTGGTTGTATCAACAACCATCTCTGGTCCCAGTAAAGCTCGTTCACCAACATCATCCCAATATAAGGGTGTACGACACCTACGCCCGTACAAAGCCTCGAAAGGTGACATCTCTATGCTGGCCTGAAAACTGTTGTTGTAAGTAAACTCTGCCAAATGTAGACGATCCTCCTAGGAACCTCCAAAGTCCAAAACGCACGTCTAAAGTATATCCTCGAGCGTCTGAATAGTCTGCTCAGATTGTCCGTCCGTCTGGGGGTAGTATGCAGTACTAAACTTGAGCTGAGTGCCCAAGCTAATCTGCAGACTCCTCCAGAAATGGAAAGTAAAGCGACTATCCCGATCTGAGACGATGCTAACCGGAACCCCGTGAATCCTGACTATCTGCCGTATGTACATCTCCGCAAGCCTCTGTAGACGTACCCACCTTAAATGGCAAGAAGTGGGCCGATTTGGTCAACCTGTCAATGATGACCCAAATCGCGTATTTCTTTCCTGGTGTACGCGGTAATCCAGATACGAAATCCATAGTGATATGCTCCCACTTCCACTCGGGAATTGGCAGCGCGCTGCAATAATCTGCCGGGCCTCTGCCTCTCTGCCTTGACCTGCTGACAGACCAAGCACCTAGCTACGAAACGAGCCACCTCCCGCTTCATCCCGGACCACCAAACATGCTCCCTCAGATCTCAGTACATCTTGTTGGCACCAGGGTGTATAGAGAACTGACATCTGTGGGCCTCCTGTAGAACCTGCTCCCTGAGCTCTCCGCTAGGCACACATAACCTGGAACCGTGCCTCAAGGCACCTTCCTCTGCAAGAGAAACTCGCCATCCACCAGCCCTGCTCGAACCTGCTCTCGGAGACACTGCAGAGCAACATCCTCAAACTGTGCCGACTTGATCCTCTCCACCATATCTGAGTGAATCTGCAGGCCCCATAACTGCATCTGAACTCCGGGCACGATCACCTCAATCCCCAGGCTCTCCAACTCAGCAAGCAAGTGACGGTCCATGGTTAAACACATGGCTGTCAGATACCTACTCAAGGCATCGGTAACCACGTTGGCCTTCCTGGGTGATACTGAAGTGATATATCAAAGTCCTTCATCAACTCTAGCCATCTGCGCTGCCTCATGTTCAGCTCCTTCTGAGTAAACACATACTTTAAGCTCTTATGATCTGTAAAAATCTCTACCCTCTCTCCATACAGGTAGTGCTTCTACAACTTCAGAGCAAATATTACTGCTGCCAGCTCCAGGTCGTGGGT
The DNA here is from genome assembly GCA_029216955.1 of Iris pallida. Lineage (NCBI taxonomy): Eukaryota > Viridiplantae > Streptophyta > Magnoliopsida > Asparagales > Iridaceae > Iris > Iris pallida. The sequence continues at coordinate 12,470,645 of JANAVB010041814.1, forward strand.
AGGAAAGTTCTTTTCATAGGGATGTAACTGCCTGGAAGCATAGGCAATCACCTTCCTATGCTGCTGCAAGACACAACCGAGCCCCTTCCCTGAAGCATCACTATAAATAGTGAATCCTCCTGTTCCTGAAGGCAATGTCAGAATCGGAGCTGTCGTAAGCCGCTTCTTTAACTCATCAAAAGCTGTCTGACACTCCTCTGACCAAACATACTCAGCATCCTTCCGGGTCAACCGAGTCAATGGCTCTGCAACCGGGAGAAATCCTGTACAAATCTCCTATAATATCCTGCCAGCCCTAGGAAGCTCCTGATCTCTGCCACTGAAGTCGGCGCTGTCCATGCCTCAACTGCTACGATCTTCTTGGGGTCAAATGAGACTATCTCCAGTCACCACATGCCCCAAAAAGTCAACCCGGTCCAAGAAGAACTCACACTTAGAGAGCTTTCCATAAAGCTGCTCCCTCCTGAGAGTCTCCAGCACTATCCTCAAGTGCTCCTCGTGCTCCTCCTCAGTCTTGGAATATACCAAGTTGTCATCAATGAACACCACCAAGAACTTGTCCAAGTACTGGTGGAACACCTTGTTCATTAGGTTCATAAAGACTGCTGATGCATTGGTTAGCCCAAACAGCATAACCAAAAACTTAAACTTCCTGTACCACGTCCTGAAAGCGGTCTTAGGAATATCCTCCCTCTTCACCTTCACCTGGTGATAACCTCACCTCAAATCAATCTGGAGAACACCCGAGCTCCGCTCAACTGATCAAAGAGATCATCGATCCGCGGCAGTGGGTATCTGTTCTTGATCGTCAGGTTGTTGAGTGCCCTATAGTCAATACACATCCGTACTGACCCATCCTTCTTCGGCACAAATAATACTGGTGCACCCCATGGCGACGAACTCGAACGGATGAAGCCCTTGTTCTGCAGCTCATCCACTTACTTTTTCAGCTCCACCAACTCACTGTTGTTCACTCGATCGACATGCTGAGAGATGTGTTCCGCTCCTGGAACCAAGTCTATCGAGAACTCAATGTCTCTGTATGGTGGTAATCCAGGCAACTCCTCTGGAAAAACATCCATATACTCTGCTATCAAGGGGTGTGGAATCGTCTCCTCCTTAACCGAGACTCCGCAGAAAACTCCACTGCTCTGCTCCGCCTGACGTCTGGAGTACTCGAACTCTGGCTCCCCCGGCACTCTAAAGAGAACTCTACCCCCTTTGCAAATAATGCTGGCGTGGTGCCTGCTCAACCAATCCATACCGAGTAATATATCGTAGTTCGGCAATGGCATTACGAGCAGGCTTACCTCTAACTCACAGCTTCCCAAAACAATACTCCGACCCTTATAAACATCACTTACGAAGATAATGCCACCCCCGGTCGTGATCTTGTAAGTCCTAGGCAACGATTCAGCTATGATATCGTGTCTAACTGTAAATGATACTGATACGAAACTATACGAAGCACCGGAATAGAATAATATAAAAGCTGGACTGGAGTCAAGAAGAACCGAACCTGCGATCAGCTCTCATATGGCATCCGCATCCTCGGCTGCCATGGCGAAAGCTCGCCCCTGCTGGCCTCCCCGGGCCTGCTGCTGGTGCTGCACAAACTGCTGCTGCTGAGTCGGCAATGGTCCCTCGTGCGGTCCCCCTGGAGCCTTGGCTCCTGCTCCTTTCCCTGAACGTTCCGAGAACATAGGGCACTCCTTCAGCTGATGGTCTGCTGCCCCACAGAGTAGGCACCTGCCTAGCCTCTTCCTACACTCGTTCCACCCGTGCCCTGGCTTCTTGCAATAAGCACAGGTGGTAGCCTGCTGCCTCGGTGCCTGCTGCTGCACCCTCTGCTGCTGATGCTGTACTGGCTGATGCTTTGGCTGCTGAAACTGCTGCGGCTGGAACCTCTGTTGCTGGTGCTGTGCTTGCTGCTACTGAAAGTACGGCCTCTTGGCCGATCCTCCGCTACTGCTGCCTTCCTAGAAGTCTTGTCCTCTCTTGAGCCTAAGCTCAAGATCATCCTCTGCAGCTAACGCGTCCACTAGGATCTCCTCAAAGGTAGCGCTGCGGGCATTCATGGTGTAGGACTTGACCTCATTTACCAAGCCCTTCAGGAACCTCTGGGCCTTCGTCGCCTCCGACAAGCCCTCTACAAATTTGCTCAGGCGATAGAACTCTCCTGCGTACTCCTCCACAGACTGGCTCCCCTGGACTAGGGCCTCGAACTGAGTCTCGAGGGCTCCCAGCGCTGCATCCGGGAAGAACTTCTCCTTGAATAGCTTCTTGAATGCTGCCCAAGTCTGTCCTGCAGTACCAACACTCGGGTCGGTCTGGTACCATGTGCGGGCCAGATCCTATATCATGCTGGCCGCTGCCTCAATCTAGAGCCTTATCGAGATCTCAGCCAACCTGAATATCTCCTTCATGCGCTCGATCCAGTCGTCGGCATACAAGATCCCCCCTCGGAAGTCCCTCGGGTGCATCTTCTGAAAATCTTGGATGCCGTTCTCCCGTGGCTGGTGCGGCTGCGGGGCTGCCGCTGGCTGTGCTACAACTCACTCTACCGCAGTCACGGCCAGATCAATGCCTCGTGTGAGCTCTGCTGTGTGCCTCTGCTGCTGGGTCTGCTGACCCTCCATGTACTGCCGGAAGAAGACAAGCAGCTGAACGGCGTCAACTGTCCCAGAAGGTGGCTGCTGTTGTTGAAGTACATCCGTAATCATTGGACTCGGCTCATGCCTCACAGGTGGTGGGGCTCCTCCGAAAGAAGCTGAAATGCCTACCCTAGCTGGCATGACTGGGGCTGCGATACCAAGGGCTGGCTACTGAGTATGAGAGTGGCAGACCTCTCATCGGCGTCCCCCTGGCCCTGGCGATGTGATCTCATCTCAACCATCCTGGAGACAGATCAAAAAAAATAATTGTTGAGAAGAGTCGAAAATAGCAAAGGCGGACAGTTAATATTCAAATGAAGACAATAGCAGAAAATATAGATATACGGAATTTGATAAAGAGTTTTTCCTAATATGATTGAGTACCTTCAAATTATCCTAATCCTACTGCAGGCTGCAGTGATATTCTAGTTCGAACACCACTACATTTCTAAACTAGACCTGCATGGGCCACCACTAAAAACGTGTCACGACCCGCACCCTAGAGTAAGGCACGAGACGTGGGTATGTCCAGCCTACGCCGCAGTGTCGGCGGTAGAACGCTGTCCTAGGTCACAACATCTAACAATATAATGCTAAGCAGTTTATACTCTCCGAATGGGGATGACATAGCAGAATGTAAACTCAATCACAACTAAGGCAGAAAGATGAGATAGAAAGATAATACTGCTAAAATAAAAGGAAATCCACAAGTACAAACAGAGAGTCTAAGTGCCTAAGATAAGTACATATCCAGAGTATCAAATATATACAGTCATCCAGAGAGTAAAATAATTGAAAACATCCTAGTCTAGAGGAGTGTCATCCACTGCTAGTGGGACTTGCTGCTGGTCCAGGTCCAAGCACTCATCTAGGGTAGCACCAATAAGTAGAACAGAAGGCCTCATCCTCATCCTCTGTAATATTTCAACAGGTCCAGTCAGGACAAGAGCGAGCACAATACATCTCAACAAGTCATAGCAGGAAAGGAAATATATAATGCTAGAGAGTAAAATACAGGAAATTGAATAATAGTATAATATAAGAGAGAGACTGTAAGTAAATATCTTTGATATATAAAAGAGAGACATTGCTAGTGATTCAGAGTACAGGATAAACATGTGAATGGCTAGGGACTGATTCATGATTACACTACAGAATTGATTCATGATTATACTAGTTGGAATTATCACATGTTCATTTATACTCCTCCATCCCCAATCAATACACAAGGATCCAGTCAAGTTACGTTAAGATTCATGATTATACTACGTTGCCCATAAAGGTTGATTCATGAATTGATTCGTGAAGGCTCGGTGATCATGAGGGTACATGAGTCACTAGCTGATTCACAAAGATTCATGATAATAGAAGCAAGAGATACATGATGTAAGTGAAACACACGAGACAAGAGTATCTGATGCTCCCGAGAGGGATAATATCTCATGAAGGGATCCATATAGTACCAATCCGTGTTACCAACATGTCAGCATCAAGTAAGATAATCTAAAGCAGGAAATATAATCCTAAGCAAGATATAAAATGATCAGAGAATGTACTCGCCTGCTATCTGAGTATCCGGATGAAAAGTACTGTCCGATGAGGTGTCTGCTCCTAATCAGAACAGCACAAGTCACAACAAGTCTAAAATGATAACATGAAGTTCTACTATGCATTCTATTATTCTAGGTCAATCTAGACCAAGGTCAACTCTTGGTCAACCTTGGTCAACCCTAGAAGTCAAACTAGGTCAACCAAGTCAAACTAGGTCAAGCAAGTCAAACCTAAGTCAAACAAGTCTATACTAGTCTAACTAGTCTATTCTAGGCCTAATCAAGACTAAACAAGTCTAACTAAGCTCTCACTAGTCTAACAGACACACCATGGGCCAATACTATATATATATATGTATATTCATATCAATATTCACATATATGAATATATATATCTACATACACAATAGAATATGCCTAGCACATTAGCTATCACACAATAGAAATTTCCATATCTTACTCTACCATTCACACATCACATTAGACATTTACGTATATACTTATAGACATACATACACAATATATATGGATTATATATACATAGAGAGGGGGAAAACCATATGAGAATATGTGTGTGTCTAAAGGGAAAAAAATATGTGTGTGTATGTGAGTACAGTGAAGGCAATATGAACAGTGAGCATACAATGTCCTGGAAATCAGAAATCAGTGTGTTATACAGGAACAGGATATGTGAACCTGTGTGCAGTGTGGGTGTGTTCCAGTGAGGGAAATCAGAACAGTCTGTGTGTGGTCAATGTCAACCATACCATGTATGTATACAATATAAAATGTATGTGTGTGTGCTAGAGGGTGTTGTGTGTGACAGAATATATGAATGTGTGTAGGAAAATATGTGTGTCAAGAGGAGGACCCTCTGTGTGTGTGTGTGTTATTGATACAATGTGTGTGTATGCATGAGAGACAATGTGTATATTCTCAGGTGCAAGAATTCTCAGATGATAGTGAACCAAATCCTTATGTCTCAGATATGGGAAAAAAATGACAGGAATGTGTTCTCAGTTTGGTTTGCAAATAGTGATAACTCGATTTGCAAACAATGTGTTATGTCAAAACCATTTCAGTTCTCAAACCCAACAGTACACAATGAATTCTCAGTTATGGGTTCAACCTCAAATCAATTCCAGGTTTTTAATTTACTGACATCTAAATAGGAAGCCAACAGTTCATAGGAAAAAATCGAAGGACATTGTAGCAATGGTTCTCATTTCAATCCCCATACAATTCTCCACATGACACCAACATCCCACACATAAACTCCTACATGATAACTAGTTATTTAGCCATTAGACTCTAGCTAACAATATTATTAATCATTAAGAAAACATGGAATGAAGATCAGTGCTACACTGATACATGAAGTATTAGTCGATACATTGAAACCCAACTCAACATCGATTATTCCATTTCATGATCAAAGACCTATCCTAGTATGTAAAATCAATTTAACAGAGATTGACAAACATGTTTAGGATATAAATTAGTAATTCAATCATAACTAAAACACGATGTAAATCATTAAGAAAATAGGAAATGGAGAACAGTGTTCACTGATACAGGAAGTATCAGTCGAATGGGAATTAGCCTTCGAAATCAAGTTAATATCATGGTTTATTGGTTGGTAATGTAAACACACTTGTGCACGTGTCTTATGGTCTAATTCATGTCCACCACACACGGCACAGACGTGTCCACATACAATCAAACACTTCTCAGACACAAACGACACACAGTGAATAGCACGAGTTCCCACGTGTCGTGTACACGACACGACACGAGTTAGGGCTCGTGCTCGTGCAAGGGGGCACGCCTAGGGTAGACCTAGGGCTGCCTCACCCTGACTTGCACCCACGTCTCCCCGTGTCCTACTAAATAGCTTGTATCTGAAACTATTAAAACCCGACTGAACCATCAGTCAAGACCAGTGCAGAGTCTCGTACGTGTCCGACATGACACAAGACGACTCGAGGCTTGGGGGCCCTCGTGTCAGTCACTGTCCCCACCCCCTCGTCCAATCCTAGCTCGCCACGTGGCCTGTGCAACGAGCACGAGGCCACGAGCAGCGGGGGAACGTGTCAGTGCCAAAACAGTGAGTTCGTGTCCCTCGTGTGGACACGACAAAACTCAAAACACCTATGTGTCTTCATAAGAATTCGAGAGGAAACCTAGATCTACAAAGCTGTTCAAAAGATTCGAAAAATAACAAATAAATTCCTAAGAGGCATTTCTACAAACGCTTAGCCTATGGGACTGATACATGTCCATTTAGGACACGAAATGGACACAATATGCCCCAAAGTTCAAGGGTTAGCTAGGGGACACCTAGATTTAGATCTCCATGCAATAATAACAGCAATTACAATGAGATTTGGCTGGGATTACCTATTGGTATCAATCTCCTCAAAAAGCTCCAAAGAGGGTTGTTCTTATTGCTAGCTAGCTCCTCCAAATGCTCTCCAACAGGGATTGGCCTCCATGAACAGTAAGAGGAAGCTAATTAGAACCTAATGCAATTGGCTTGGGAAGAAAAGGAATTAGAATAGAATTTCTAGGATTTTAGGAAGTTTAGAACTAACCTTTCTTTCCAACTTTGCAACTCTTTCTAAAGGAGGCTAACCTAATGGAAGAGAGTATAAATAGGTGGGGATTCCTATGTGGGTGTGGCCAGTCATAGAATTAGGGTTAGAGTTAGCTAATGGGTTGGGCTTTGGGCCTCTACGGGCTTAAGTTGCTAATTAATGGTTTCAAAACCATAAGTCATGTCTTATCACTAAAGCCTCTCTATTCTAACTTAAATTCTGAAAAACCAAACAGGGGTTAAATTAAGTTAGGCTAGGCTCACATGATCTACCCAAGTCACTAAAACTAGGGTTAGCTTCTAGGTTAGGCTCCAAAGTCAACACTAGTCAAAGTCTAGAATAGCCCCTAATTAAATTATACCAAAATCATATAAATTCTAATAAATCTCAATAATTCACAATAATTCCAAATAAATCCAAAAAATTCAAAATGAGCAAAATATCCTCATACTTTGAATGTGGTAGAGACAGTTTCCCACTAGGTTGATAGAATTTTTGATGGTCGATTATGATTGGGTCCTAGGAATAGATTGGCTTGAAGGAGCATACGCAAGAATAGACTGCCCATATTGGCAGGATTATTTTTGGTATTCTCGATGAACGAAGTTTTCATTTTCCAAGGGCGAAGTAGAACCTTCTCCCCCAGTATTGCGGATGGGAGTAGCAGTGCAGTTCAGTTTTCCAAAGTCGTAGAAGAGTTCCCAGACGTGTTCCCCGAAGAGCTTCCAGGCATGCCCCAGAGAGAGATAGAGTTCACCATTGATTTGCTTTCATGGACGGCACCAGTGTCAGGGGGAGTCTACAGGATGGTATCTTCATAGTTAGAGATCTTGTACAAGATGATTGAAGAACTCAGAACCAAGGGATTCATTCATGCTAGTGGGTCACCTTGGGGAGCCCCGATACTTATGTGAAAAAGAAGGATGGTACATCAAGATTATGTGTTGATTATCATACCTGAACTCTGTAACAGTCAAGAACATTATCCTCTACCAAAGATAGATGATTTATTTGATCAACTCAGAGGAGCGGAATGTATTCTCGAAGATTGACTTGTGATCCTGGTACCTCAGATCAGAGGCAGAGAGCAGGACAACCCGAAGATAGCATTCAGATCGAGGTATAGACATTGGGAGTTCCTTGTTATGCCATTTACAGCGACCAATACGCCAGTCGTATTCATGGACATCATGAATCGTATCTTCATGCCCTATTTGGATCAGTTCGTGATAGTGTTCATAAACGACATCTTAGTCTATAGCAAGAGTGAGGCAGAGCATGAGCAGCATCTCCGTGTAGTTCTTCAGATTCTCAGAGAGCACCAGCTGTATACGAAATTCAGTAAATGCGAGTTCTGGCTCGATCGTATTTTATATTTGGGCCATATCATCACCAGAGGAGGAGTAGAAGTGGACCCCCAGAAGATAGTGGCCATAGAGACATGGCCAGTACCTAGCACTATCGTAGAAGTTAAAAGTTTCCTTGGATTGGCTGGCTATTATCGGCAGTTTGTATCAGATTTTGCTAGGATTTCAGCGCCATTGACTCAGTTGACCCGCAAGGATGTGCACTTTTCTTAGACAACAGAGTGACAAAATTCATTCGAGATGTTGAAGCAGAGATTGATAACGGCCCCCATTCTCACTCTTTCCGATGCGACTGGAGGATTTTCAGTTTACTGTGATGCTTCAGGCAGAGGATTGGGATGCATATTGATGCAGCATGGTAAGGTAGTCGTTTATGCGTCACGACAGCTTTGTGACCAAGAGAGGAATTACCCAACCCATGACTTGGAATTAGCAGCGATAGTTTTCGTACTTAAGCTTTGGAGCATTATTTATATGGAGATCGGATGGAGATTTCCACCGACCATAAGAGTCTTAAGTATGGTGTTTACCCAGAAGGATCTCAATATGCGTCAAAGAAGATGGCTAGAGCTACTTGTGGATTATAACATCAACTTCCAGTATCATCCTGGGAAGGCCAACGTTGTTACAGTTGCATTGAGTAGGAGAGCCGGAGCTTATTTTCTAACAGCGCAGCCAGAATTGGTAGCAGATTTTCAGAAGATGGGTATCGAAGTTGTTCTTCCTACCAATGTGGTATTGACAGCCAGTATGAAAGTTCAGTCTAGTATAGTTGAGAGGATTAAGTTAGCTCAGTCAACAGATTCTAAGCTTCAGTAGCTCAGAGCAGACTGTGAAGCAGGACGAAGAGTAGAGTTATGTATTCATGAGGACGGTACACTTCAACATGGGAGGAGTCTTTGTGTACCCAGAAGTGATATCAGTCAGGAGATCATGGCAGAGGCTCACAGTTTTTCGTATTCAATTCATCTCGGTGGTACGAAGATGTACCGAGACATCCGTCAACATTTCTGGTAGAATGACATGAAGAGGGAGATAGCCCGGTTTGTCTCTCGTTGTTTAGTTTAGCAACAAGTTAAGGCTGAACATCAGAGACCAGCTATATTTTTTAACCTTACCGATCCTAGAATTGAAATAGGAGCACATTACCATAGATTTTGTAACTGGGTTACCTAAATCCCCAACGGAAAGAGATGCTATCTGGGTTATAGTTGATCGACTCACAAAGGTAGCTCATTTTCTTTCTTTCAAAATTGGTCAGTCGACAGATCAGCTTGCAGAGATGTACCTCAGGCGGATTGTCAGACTGCATGGAGTGCCAATTAGTATCATATCAGACAGAGATTCAAGATTCACATCGTACCTTTGGCGGAGTCTTTAAGAGAGCTTGGGGACTCGTCTCAAGTTTAGTTCAGCTTATCATCCACAGACAGATGGTCAGTCAGAACGCACGATCCAGACTCTTGAAGATATGTTACGATCATGTATACTCGACTTCGGTAATTTGTAGGAAGATCACCTGTATCTCGTGGAGTTCTCCTATAACAACAGTTTCCAGGACAGTCTCTAGATGGCACCCTTTGAAGTACTGTATGGCAGGAAGTGCAGATCACCTTTAGCTTGGGATGATTTCGACGAGAGACAGATGCTTGGTCCAGAGATGGTTACGCAGACAATCGAGGTGGTCAGACAAGTCAGAGATCATCTTTGAGTTGCCCAAGATCGACAGCGCCATTGGACCAATTCTTATCGGTGTCCCCTTGAGTTTTCAGTCGGCGACCACGTGTTCCTTAGTATCTCGTCTACCCGTAGCGTCATTCGATTCGACGTACGGGAAAAGCTTATTCCTAGATACATAGGGCCGTTCGATATTCTAGAGCCAGTAGGTGATGTGTCCTATCGTCTCACTCTTCTGCTGTCGGTACGTGAGGTGCATGATGTCTTCCATGTATCCTAATTATGACGGTATATTCCAAATCCGAGTCATGTCCTTGATCATTCGAAAATGGTTGTTGGTACTAACCTTTCGTATAAGGAAATGATCGTATACATATTGGACCGAACAGAGAAGGTACTCAAGAACAAGACTATTAGTTTAGTCCGTGTTGCTTGGGGTCATCACTCTTTGGGTGAGTCAACGTGGGAGCGTAAGGATGATATCCGCTCGCGATATCCACACATATTTGACTCGTAAGGTATAATGTCTTTCTTATGCCTTATGCTTTTAATTCCTTGCTTGTATGAATGATTGCTTGATTGACTGCTAGTCGGAGCTTGCTTATAATTAATATAGCTTGTCCTGACCTCTCTTGCCTCTTGATTAAATTTCGAGGTCCGAACTCCATTAAGGTGGGTAGAGTTGTCACTCCCATTTCTCGTTATACGTATTTTTGTATGTGTATACGAGATTTTTAGTATTTATCAGGTGGACCGTAGTTGGACTTGTTTTGCTTAGCCTAGTCTTGGTTTAATCTTGACTTGGTTTATTTGATTGGTTTGGTTCAATTTGACTTGGCTTGGATTGGCTTAGTTTGGTTTGAGATGGAGAGGGTTGATATATAACCCAACTTCTTCTCTCTCTCCTCATTCATTTCTACATTTACTTCTTCATTTTCTTCATTTACTCCTCCCACCTACCAAGTCTTAGGCAAGTCTAACTTGCTTCATGATGGATCTTATATTTTATTATTCTATCTTCTTCTCTACATGATTCTAAGCATCTTTAGGACTTGGAGTTTTCGGTTTGGACGGATGGATTTTTGTAGATCTAAGTTTGTAGCTATTTTGATTGACTTGGGTTTTGATCTACCAAATTTTATTATTTTCAAGTTTTGATTGTTCTATGTTGTAGAGAATTCGATTTTACTCAAAATAGACTTTTGAAAAGTTAGATTTGACTTGTTTTGAGGAAGTTATGGCCAAAATAAGATTTAGACATTTCTTAGTTCATCTGTCCTGAATCTGGCAGGGACGATGAATAGTACCGCATAGTGCAGCCTGTAGTATAATGCAGACTGCCGTATAGTACCACATGGTGATGCAGCCTGCCGTATAGTATAGCCTGCCGTATAGTGCAGCCAGCCGCATAGTGCCCATGGTGATGCAGCCTGCCGCATAGTTCATCCTGCCGCATAGTGCAGACTGCCGCATAGTGCATCCTGTCGTATAGTGCCGTATTGTGATGCAGCCTGCCGCATAGTTCAGTCTATTGTATAGTGCCGCATGGTGATACAGCATGCCGCATGGTGATACAGCCTGCCGCATAGTCAGCCTGCAGCGTAGTGCCGTAGGAGGCTGTATAGGGCCGCATAAGGCCGCATAGTGCCGCAGGATTCCGCATAGTGCCGCAGAAGGCTGCATTGTACCGCAGAATATCGTATAGTGCCTATTTTGGCTGTTTTTGGCTGTTTTATGTCCTATTTGGCTGAATTGTGGCCATAATTTCTTCCAACTCCCAACATGAAAGTTGTAGATCTTTTCCTTGGCTTCAAGAATATGTTACTAGCTATTTTTTACGCATATTTCTCTCATTCATGATAATGTAAGGAAATGACATGATAGTGGCCAGTTAAGGAGGACTCATAATAAGTAACTGGACATGATGATTCTTGATAGTGACCCGTTGTGGTGCACTCTTGACAAGTAACATGACATGATAGTGGCCCGTCGTGGTGCACTCTTGATAAGTAAACCTAACATGATAATCTTGATATGCTGTTGTGACGGCTATCTTGACTTGCTAAATAACTCTTGTCCCAACACCGTGGGTGTTTGTGCTTGTATAAGCTACATGTCTCGTCTTGCATCATGTCTAGGATATGAAGTCCTAATTTCTACGGTCAGAAATTCATACTGAATCTGACTAGGATAATGACTAGATTGATCAAGTCGTTCATAAAGGGATTTCCCAGCTACAGACAGTCCCATTATCTGGGCGCTCTAATTGGACTTGTAGCCTGCCGTCGAGTAGGGTACATTTCTAACACACTGTTTTGTGTTGCACCCCTAATTCACCTAATCCAACTCTCTCAACTTGCTACTGGATAACCTGGATTAAGTCTGCAGGGCTTGTGGCTGTTGGAACATCTCATTGCATCTTGTTAGTAATTAGGCTTGTGATAACCCTAGTTAGCTAAAGTATCAAGCCGTACTCATTGCTTGGCCGTGATTTATGGATGGAGTCCCGTCTAGTCTTATCTAGACAAAGCCAGTACATGGTTACTTCAGTACATTTAATGTTATGCTTTACCTTATCGATAATCGGTCAGGGACTAAGTTCTGTTCAGGAGAAGGGTTACAACCACGGTCTTTGTCTGGTTTACGGGTTGTAACTTGGTAACCGAAATAGTACCTTAGTTACCTTATCGTTTATCACCCTGATTTCTTTAACTCATGTCTTTTATTATCCTTTATGTCACATGTGCTAATATGCTGGTTTTAGTTCTTAAGTGAAGCCTGCTTTGTGGTACTTGCTCTTTCTGGGGTCTGACCCAGCCAGTTTTGTATGGCAAGATTTCGGAGCAGCTTCCGAGGATCTTCCAGTCTTCCTGCCCGATGGTGACCACTAGAAGGAATCCTGGCAATGAGTAGGTTTTATTTTGCTTTCCCACTCTATTGTAAAATTTTTCTTTTGAGGCGTTTAGCCGCCGAGCAAGTGTTAGCTTCTTTCCAACTTTACTTACTGTCTGCCTACGGGCTGTAACATGATTGACAAATCCTAGGGTTGATCATGTATGACTTAAAACTCTTACTAGTCTTCGTATTTTGTATGACTAGCTTCATGATCATCTGAATATGTAATGTATGGGACGCCTTACCTTGTATATCTGATGATCTACCATCTTGTTACATTTACTTGCTTGCTTGAGATTGACACACTAGGCTTGTTCTTGACCTTAAGAGACTGATGGCTTGTAGTAAACCCACATGCATCTCGACAGCCGTGACCGTACATCGAGGTGGAATTCACTTCAATGTACGTAGCTGGCTATGTCTTTCCCCCACTCTCCAGTATTCTGGTTCTGGGGCGTGAGACAGTTTAAGTGGTGGCCCATACAGGTCTTGTAAATCAAGATGTGTGAGGGTTTCACTGAATAGATGTCTCAATCAGCACTCGCCCTTGATCTCTACTCGTGTCTTCTAATCTTTTCTAAATCTTGACCTGATCACAAGTTTATATCATCGATCTATCATGGTCCTTCCTTATTGTTCCCCATGTCGTTTCTTTAGCGGCATTGTTTGTGGTCCTACCGATCAGCAAGGTGGAGCACATCCAGTGGACCAGCAACAACCTGCAGACCAAGCCCAGCACTTTGGAGCGGCCTCCCGAGTCATGCATTCCGGGGATCCAGAGCCCCAAGTTCAGCTAGTCCAGCCTGTAGAGCCTAACAATGGAACCCGGGTATGTCTCATCAGGGAATTGCTTGCATCTCAAGATCGTCGAGGCGATGTCCTACACCAAACAGTACAAGATGCCATGGGCAGAGTTGGTTACCAAGGGAAAAACGCGGCCAACAGCTTCAAGCGTCTGAACCCTCTTTTCTTTGACGGCACTGAAGATGCTATCGCTGCTGATGCATGGCTTATGGACACAGAGGTTATCCTGGAAGTAACTAGGATTCCTGAGGAAGAGAAGGTGGCCGTTGTGTGCCTACAGTTATTGGACTTAGCTCGCAGCTGGTGGGCGATGCTAGCAGTTTGATTACCAACGCCTGTCTCATGGGCTGTATTCTGTAACAAGTTCCAGACCAAGTACTTCGACGCAGTAGTTCGGCATGATCTGCAGACGAGATTCACCAATCTTAAGCAGATGAGCAGGACGGTCGATGGATATGCGGCCGAGTTTTGTAGACTTGGTCGGTTTGCTCCTACCTTGGTGGTAACCGAATTGGATCGAGCCCAGCTATTCAAGCAGGGGCTCCACCTAGAGATTATCATATCTATGGATCAGTTTGAGCACCAGACGTTTGATGCCGTCTTGCGAGCAGCGAAGAGGCATGAGTATACTTCACAGAGGATTATAGATAGAAGCAGAGGACGGAAGTGGTCTCATGGGCAGATGTCCCAGTCTTCAGCACCAGCCCCAGAAGCTAGGGCTTTGACTATTGGAGCTCTTAGGAGGGCGACCACAGTTTTGTCGGTTCAGCACTCGATGCCGGCGTATCCTCAGCAACAGAAGCAGAAGCAGTCTTCCGCAATGGGTTGCACTCATTGTGCGAAGCCAGGACATGTAGTATCAGAGTGTCGCAGAGCACAGGGATTGTGCCTGGCTTGAGGGACACCAGATCACAAGATAGGGTCCTATCCGAATAGAGCCAGTTCATCATCATCAAACCTAACTAGTCCATCGGTTAGGGGTCCAGCAACAGTACAGCAGCAGTACCAGCCTCCGAGGCCATTGCCGCCTCAGGCTCAACAGTTTGCCCAAGCTCAGAATTAGAACAGGCAGAGAGGTCACCAGCAGAGGGATCAGCACCCAAAAGGCAAGGTCAGGCTATGGCTCTGACGGTAGAAGAAGAGTTAGCTTCATGTGAGGTGGTGGCAGGTACCATTCTCGTCAACTCTTTTCTAACATCAGTATTATTTGATTCAGGTGCATGGTATTCATTTATGTTTGCACGATTCGCTACACGGATAGGATTGGAGCCCGAGTCATTATCAGTAAGGATCAATATACTTACTGGTAACGGTCTTGTGGTAGTAGATAGAGTATTTTTCTCGTGTTAAATCGTAGTTAGCGGTAGAGAGTTTTCCGCTAGGTTGATAGAATTTCCGATGGCCAATTATGATGTGGTCCGAGGAATAGATGTGTTGAAGGAGCAATACGCAAGAATAGACTGCCATATTGGCAGGATTATTTTTGGTATTCCCGGCGAACCGGAGTTTTCATTTTCTAGGGGCGAAGTAGAAGCTTCACCCCCAGTATTACGGATGGCAGTAGCAGTGGCAGTTCAATTTCTTAGAGTCGTTGAAGAGTTCCTAGACGTGTTCCTCGAAGAGCTTCCAGGCATGCCTCCAGAGGGAGATAGAGTTCACCATTGATTTGCTTCAAGGGACGGCACCAGTGTCAGGGGGAGTCTACAGGATGGCACCTTCAGAGTTAGAGATCTTGTACAAGATGATTGAAGAACTCAGAACCAAGGGATTCATTCGTGCCAGTGGGTCACCTTGGGGAGCCCCGATACTTCTTGTAAAAAAAAGGATGGTACGTCAAGATTATGTGTTGATTATCGTACCTTGAACTCTGTAACAGTCAAAAACATATATCCTCTACCAAAAATAGATGATTTATTTGATCAACTCAGAGGAGCGGCTGTATTCTCCAAGATTGACTTGCGATCAGGGTACCATCAGATCAGAGTCAGAGAGCAGTACATCTTGAATACAGCATTCAGATCGAGGTATGGACATTGGGAGTTCCTTATTATGCCATTTGGAGCGACCAATGTGCCAGCCGTATTCATGGACCTCATGAATCGTATCTTTATGCCCTATTTGGATCAATTTTTGATAGTGTTCATAGACGACATCTTAGTCTATAGCAAGAGTGAGATAGAGCATGAGCAGCATCTCCGTGTAGTTCTTCAGATTCTCAGAGAGCACCAACTGTATGCGAAGTTCAGTAAATGCGAGTTCTGGCTCGATCGCATTCTATATTTGGGCCATATCATCACCAGAGGACGAGTAGAAGTGGACCCCCAAAAGATAGTAGCCATAGAGACATGGCCAGTACCTAGCACTATCGCAAAAGTTCAAAGTTTCCTTGGATTGGCGGACTATTATCGGCGGTTATCAGATTTTGCCAAGATTTCAGCACCATTGATTCAGTTGACCCACATGAATGTGCAGTTTTCTTAGACAGCAGAGTGTCAGAATTCATTTGAAAAATTGAAGCAGAGATTGATGACGGACCCCATTCTCACTCTTTCCGATAGGACTGGAGGATTTTCAGTTTATTGTGATGCTTCAGGCAGAGGATTGGGATGCGTATTGATGCAGCATGGTAAGGTAGTCACTTATGCGTTACGACAGCTTCGTGACCATGAAAGGAATTACCCAACCCATGACTTGGAATTAGTAGCGGTGGTTTTCGTACTTAAGCTTTGGAGGCATTATTTATATAGAGATCGGGTGGAGATTTTCACCGACCACAAGAGTCTTAAGTACGTGTTTACCTAGAAGGATCTCAATATGCGCCAGAGAAGATGGCTAGAGCTGCTTGTGGATTATGACATCAACTTGCAGTATCATCCTGTGAAGGCCGACGTTATTACAGATGCATTAAGCAAGAGAGCTGGAGCTTATTTTCTAACAGCGCAGCCAAAATTGTTAGCAGATCTTCAGAAGATGGGTATCGAAGTTGTTCTTCCTACCAATGTGGCATTGATGGCCGATATGCAAGTTCAGTCCAATATAGTTGAGATGATTAAGTTAGCCCAGTCAACAGATTCTAAGCTTCAGCGGCTCAGAGCAGAGTGTGAAGTAGGGCAAAGAGCAGAGTTATATATTCATAAGGATGGTACACTTTGACATGGGAGGCGTCTTTGTGTACCCAGTGGTGATATCAGACAGGAGATCATGACAGAGGTTCACAGTTCTCTGTATTCAATTCATCCCGGTGGTACGAAGACGTACCGAGACATCCGTCAGCATTTTTGGTGGAATGGCATGAAGAGGGAGATAGCCCGGTTTGTCTCTCATTGTTTAGTTTGCCAACAAGTTAAGGCTGAACATCAGAGACCAGCTGGACTTCTTTAACCTTTACCGATCCCAGAATAGAAATAGGAGCACATTACCATAGATTTTGTAATTGGGTTACCTAAATCCCCAGCGGGGAGAGATGCTATCTGGGTTATAGTTGATCGACTCACAAAGGTAGCTCATTTTCTTCCCTTCAGGATTGGTCAATCGACGGATCAGCTTGCAGAGATGTACCTCAGGCAGATTGTCAAACTGCATGGAGTGCCAGTTAGTATCATATCAGACAGAGATTCAAGATTCATATTGCACTTTTGACGGAGTCTTCAAGAGAGCTTGGGGACTCATCTCAAGTTCAGTTCAGCTTATCATCCGCAGATAGATGGTAAGTCAGAATGCACGATCCAGACTCTTGAAGATATGTTGCGATCTTGTACAGTCGATTTCAGTGGTTCGTGGGAAGATCACATATATCTCGTGGAGTTCTTCTATAACAACTGTTTCCAGGTTAGTCTTCCGGTAGCACCCTTTGAAGCACTGTATGATAGGAAGTACAAATCACCTTTAGCTTGGGATAATGTCGACGAGAGACAGATGCTTGGTCCAGAGATGGTTACGCAGACAATCAAGGTGGTCCGACAAGTCAGAGATCATCTTCGAGTTGCCCAAGATCGACAGCGCCATTAGGCCGATTCTCATTGGCGTCCCCGTGAGTTTTCAGTCGGCGACCACGTGTTCCTTAGGATCTCGCCTACCAATGGCGTCATTCGATTCAGCGTACGGGGAAAGCTTAGTCCTAGGTACATAGGGTCGTTCGATATTCTAGAGCGAGTAGTTGATGTGTCCTATCGTCTCGCTCTTCCGCCATCGTTACGTGAGGTACATGATGTCTTCCATGTATCCTAATTACGACAGTATATCCCAGATTCGAGTCATGTCCTTGATCATTCGAAATTGGTTGTTGGTACCAACCTTTCGTATGAGAAAAGACCCGTATCCATATTAGACCGAAGAGAGAAGGTACTCAAGAACAGGACTATTAGTTTAGTCTGTGTTGCTTGGGGTCATCACTCTTTGGGTGAGTCAACGTGGGAGCGTGGGGATGATATCCGCTCACGATATCCATACTTGTTTGACTCATAAGGTATAATATCTTCCTTATGCCTTATGTTTTTAATTCCTTGCTTACATGAATGATTGCTTGATTGACTGCTAGTCGTAGCTTGCTTATGATTAATATAGCTTGTCCAGACCTCTCTAGCCTCTTGATTAAATTTTCAGGATGGAAGTCCTTCAAGGTGGGTAGAGTTGTCACTCCCGTTTCCCATTATACGTATTTTCGTATGCGTACACGAGATTTCTGGTATTTATCAGGTGGACCGTAGTTAGATTTGTTTTGCTTAGCCTAGTCTTTGTTTAATCTTGACTTGGTTTATTTGATTGGTTTGGTTCAATTTGACTTGGTTTGGCTTGGCTTAGTTTGGTTTGAGATGGAGAGGGTTGATATATTACCCAACTTCTTCTTCTCTCTCTCTCTCTTTCTCCTCATTCATTTCTACATTTACTTCTTCATCTTCTTCATTTACTCCTCCCATCTACCAAGTCTTAGGCAAGTGCAACTTGCTTCATGACGGATCTTCCATTTTATTGTTCTATCTTCTTCTCTACATGATTCTAAGCATCTTTAGGACTTAGAGTTTTTGGTTTGGACGGATAGATTTTTGTAGATCTAAGTTTGTAGCTTTTTTGGTTTCTTGGGTTTTGATCTACCAAACTTTATTATTTTTAAGTTTTGATTATTCTATGTTGTAGAGAATTCAATTTTACTCAAAATAGACTTTTGAAACGTTAGATTTCGACTTGTTTTGAGGAAGTTATGGCCAAAATAAGATTTGGACATTTCTTAGTTTATCTGTCCTGAATCTGGCAGGGACGATGAATAGTGCCGCATAGTGTAGACTACCACATAGTGAAGCCTGCCGCATAGTACAGACTGCCGTATGGTAATACAGCCTGCCGTATAGTGCAGCCTGTCGCGTAGTGCCGCATGGTGATGCAGCCTACCGTATAGTATCGCAGGAGGCTGCATATTGCCGTATAAGGCCACATAGTGCCGCAGGAGGCCGCATAGTACCGCAGAAGGCTGCATAGTGCTGACAGAATGCCGTATATTGCCTATTTTGGCTGTTTTTGGCTGTTTTATGTCCTATTTGACAGAATTGTGGCCATAATTTCTTTCAACTTCCAACATAAAAGTTGTAGTTCTTTTCCTTGGCTTCAAGAATATGTTATTAGCTATTTTTTATGCAAGTTTCTCTCATTCATGATAATGTTAGGATATGACACGATAGTGGCCCGTTAAGGCGCACTCTTAACAAGTAACTGGACATGATGATTCATGATAGTGACCTATCATGGTATACTCTTGATAAGTAACATGACATGATAGTGGCCCGTCATGGCGCACTCTTGATAAGTAAACCTAAAATGATAATCTTGATATGCTGTTGTGACGGCTATCTTGACTTGCTAAATAACTCTTGTCACAACACCGTAGGTGTTTGTGCTTGTATAAGCTACATGTCTCGTCTTGCATCATATCTAGGATATGAAGTCCTGATTTCCACGGTCAGGAATTCATATTGAATCTGACTAGGATAATAACTAGATTAATCAAGTAGTTCATAAAGAAATTTCCAAGCTACAGACAGCCCTATTATCTGGGCGCTCAAATTGGACTTGTAGCCTGCCGTTGAGTAGAGCACATTTCTAGCACACTATCATGTGTTGCACCCCGAAGTCACCTAATCCAACTCTCTCAACTTGCTACTGGATAACCTGGATTAAGTCTGCAGGGCTTGTGGTTGTTGGAACATCTCATTGTATCTTGTTAATAATTAGGCTTGTGATAACCCTAGTTAGCTAAACTATCAAGCCGTACTCATTGTTTGGCCGTGATTGATGGATGGAGTCCCATCTAGTCTTGTCTAGACAATGCCAGTACATGGTTACTTTAGTACATTTACTGTTATGCTTTACCTTATCGATAATCGGTCAGGGACTAAGTTCTGTTCAGGAGAAGGGTTACAACCCCGGTCCTTGTCTAGTTTACGGGTTATAACTTGGTTACCGAAATAGTTCCTTAGTTACCTTATCGTTTATCATCCTGATTTCTTTTACTCATGTCTTTTATTATCCTTTATGTCTCATGTGCTAATATGCTGGTTTTAGTTCTTAAGTTAAGCCTCCTTTGTGGCCTTGCTCTTTCTGGGGTCTGACCCAGCAGGTTTTGTATGGCCAGATTTCGGAGCAGCTTTCAAGGATCTTCTAGTCCTCCTGCCATATAGTGACCACTAGAAGGAATCCTGGCAATGAGTGGGTTTTATTTTGCTCTCCCACTCTATTGTAAAAATTTTCTTTTGAGGCGTTTAGCCGCCGAGCAAGTGTTAGCTCGTTTGCAACTTTACTTACTGTCTGCCTACGGGCTGTAACATGATTGACAAATCCTAGGGTTGATCATGTATGACTTAAAACTCTTGCTAGTCTTCGTATTTTGTATGACTAGCTTCATGATCATCTGAATATGTAATGTATGGGATGTCTTACCTTGTATATCTGATGATGTACCATCTTGCTACATTTACTTGCTTGCTTGAGATTGAGACACTAGGCTTGTTCTTGACCTTAAGAGACTGATGGCTTGTAGTAAACCCTCATGCATCTAGACAGCCATAACCGTATATCGAGGTGGAATTCACTTTAATGTACGTAGCTGGCTGTGTCTGTCCCCCGCTCTCCAGTATTCTGGCTCTGGGGCGTGACACTGAAGCAGGGAGCAAGGCAACGGAATCAACTCCGGTCTTCTCTCTCAGAAAGATGATAGGAGAATGAAAGAGTACAGCAGCTCGAAGACAAGTTGCTGTCAATACAACTTGTGAAGAAATAACGACCCTTCATGAGAAGTAGGAATGAGATCACCCTTGTGATACGATTCCTAATTCTGTGTCTCCACCATCCAACTCTCATGTATAAAGGCCCTTCCTGCCATCTAGAGGAAGCCCTTTTAGACATGAAGATTTTTGAGCTCTCTGATGTGTGTGTCAAGGTGGTTCAGCTCCATAGCATCCAAGGTCACCGATACCAGTTCTCGGGAGTTTTGTCAGTTGGTCCCCTGCAAGCATTAGAAAGAAGACGAAAATACAGCAAATATTTTTTTTCTTTTCTCGCAACCATTTATATGCAATTGAAGCTGAGATATCATGCACATGACTAGGCGTGTATTTCAGGAAGAATAAAACACGAAAGCACGTGAAGCGCCATATATCGTTCAAAGGTTGGTGTTGTCAGAACCGAGAAAAGTCTAAAAAAGAGAGCGTAGGACGTATCACGACAGTTATGCAACAAAAGTTCAAATATGGCAGGATCTATAAAGTCAAACTTTTTTTATTTCATAATGAGAAGAATAAAGAGACAGACACCACAGACATAGGCACTATCGCCGTTATGTAAAATGACGCTCTTATATCACATTATTTCTTTTTTTTGTCATCAGCCTGACGCAAAGCAGCGCTCAACTCCTCCATATTGTGGATCCCCGAATGATGCATCAGACGGAGGAATCCTTTCCTCTATTCCAATGCGCCACGCTCTTCGGAAGACGATGGCCTACTACTGGAACGAGCAAAGACTGTTGGGGTCAGGCCAAAGTAGTTTAGGATGTTCTTCGCCCTTAGGGACGGGTCAGCTTCCAGCAAATATGAAGTAGGCACAGAGTTTGACTTCTCTCCAGAAGCTTTAACATTGACGTTCGCCTCCTTCTTCATATTCTCTTTTGGATGACATAAGAGTGAATGAAGATGGAGTTTGAACCTCATGCCCTTATATATATATACAGTTAAGGTCGGCCCCTGCCAACTCTTCGTCTTCCCTATAAATGGGTTGGTAACACTTAACGAGGAAGAAGAAAAAAGGACGTTTCAGAAAAAAACACCCCATAAATAGGTTCATTATTGGGAATGAACCGAGCACTTAATAAACTGTTTGATTAAAAATGTACGACTTTTTGCGTTGCACGACCATCAGGTTGCGCAAGTATGTGCAGCAATCAGGTTGCGCCGCATCTTACCGTACAATATGTCAAATTTGTGCCCAAAAGAGAGCACAACTTTTCCAAGTGCTCCGCAACGCGGATCGACAGCAACCAAGCCCTAAAGAGGGAGGCACAAGTTATGGGTTGTGCCCCACTCTAAAAAGAATGGGCACACGTTATCAGAATCGAGCCAAACCTAAATAGGGTTATCTACAATCGGGTCTATGATCGGCTACTTACCCTCCATGGCCAGGTTGGCTGTTTTTCGACGTGACGAAGAAGGAGCTCGCGTAGAGGACTCGGCCACATTTTTGCCCTTCTCGGCAGCAGAGCGCTTGGGCGCCATTGGTGCTAGTCGAAACACTCGAAGATCGGAAAGAAGGAGAAGAAATAGGGTTTTGAGGAATCCTAAACGATGATGAAGAATAAAAAAGTTCAAAGGGTACGACTATTTATAGCTTTGCAAGTGAGGCTGAACCGTACAACTTGTGCTGAAGAACCGGGCTCGAATTGACTGGCATAACTTAGACACAGTCATTTATAATCACTACAACAAAAATACCTTTTAATGACGGCTAAAAATCGTCATTAATTAAGAACCATGACTTTTTTTTCCAATCCAACCGTTATGAAAACGGGTGTTATAAATGTTTTTGAAAGCGTTATAGACAATTCTTTCAAAAATGTCATTAATAGGTTTAATTTCTGCTACGTTTTATTTTCAAAGCGTTATGGATATTTATGTAAAACAGTTATCAATAGTTAATATGGTTTAGAAGTCAGGACATTTTGAAAGCGTTATGAATAGATGATCTGTATATGGTCATTGTATCACATTTATAACGCTCTATACTGCATGTTATACATTCCAAACGCTGCTCAATTCAATTTGAAAACAACCACTTTGATCCATATTCACAACAAAATAATGAAATGTAATATAAAGTACCATTCTCCATTTCATTGTCTCAAAATAGGGTACATCAACATCTCACAGATATAGAGTACTTTAGCTAGCTACATTTCATTGTCTCAAAATAGAGTACTTTAGCTACCATTATACATTCTTTTCATTATATACATCTTTTCAAAACATATAAAGTATCCAATATAGAGTTTACACATTAAAAAATTCATATCAGAATCCTATAAAGTAGTTATGCAAAAGATGTGGTGGTGTTCAACAAAATCAAACATGCAAGTACAGCCATATCATGGAAGTAACAATAGGTAACATAAACATTAATCATCAGGTCAGGTCACATTGAGAACATCACTTGTTGCCTTGACAAACATATATGGTCAAAGATTTCAAGTATATATAATCTGTGGATACTTCAGTTAAACCAAAAACAAATCACCAGGTCATGTATCTGACTGAAGATTGCAGACCAATTATCGTTTTTCCTCGCAAATATCCAGCTTTACGAATTTCTCGTCTCCGCTCCTATTTCAATAAATGACAGCCCTGACTCCACAAATTCACTTAACACGGTGCACTTCAGTTGAGCATGACCGACTCTCTCTCCCCTCCACTACTTCTATTTCATCTTGTCTGTATATAATAACTGAAGCAATGATCTACTTGAAAAACATCGCTGCTACTATGAAATCTCAGGCTTGCATCCAAGTACAACTTACTGTGTGAAAGAATGATTTTGAAGCAAAATAGAGGCAGGAGCTCCCAACTATCTCCTGTTGTTTGCAGTTTTGGTCTTGCTGTTAAGGCTTGTAAGTTCTTCGATCAGCTTTCTCTCATCGACTACCGGAATCCACTCCAGGAGGAACCTTTAAGCTAATCCTTTTTTTCTTTCCTTACTTGCCCATCCCCTCTACAGGTATTACATGGAGTAAGAGACTCCCAGTCCCACCATAGGTAGAACATGTTGTAACCTGATGAAAGACACCTAAAGGTGCCTGGCTGTGGAAATCACCAGTTATTGGCCTCCACATGTGCTATATTTGTTCGCTTTTGTGCCAGGATTGGCCCCAGAGCTATCACACGTGCTGCAACTCTCAAGCCTGGTTACCTCAATCTCTTTTTCCATACCAAATACTGCTTCTTTGAAGTTATGGACGAGGCTGTAGCTTTTATCATCACCCTGTATTGGTATGTTGCGAGCAACTCTACTTCCGCCCATTCCTCCCATTCTACCCATGCCTGCAAATAGTGACTCGAATATATCGAATGGATTGCTGAAATCCTGAAAGACGTGTTTTCCATATATATTAGATTGTACTAAATATGAGGAATTGCCAATTCTCTTTATCTGTGGTAGGAACTTACCCCCATGCCCATACCAGAGCCTTTCAAACCGGCTTCTCCATATCTGTCATACAGAGATCTCTTCTCGTCATCCGATAGTACCTGCAATGGGATTTTTCTTAGGGAAACAACAGGACAAGAAACGTAGTTTAGCCAATAAACTGACACACAGCATCTTACCTCGTAGGTATTGCTAATATCTTTTAATTTCTGCTCTGCTCCAGATTCTCTAAAATAGAAAGGGAGAGTGAGTGGTTGATTAAATTAAATTTAAATACAATTACTTGGAAAATAAATAACATATAGATGTAATGGATACAGAGAAACAAACTAGGATAAGGAAAATAATATTAATATATGTGATCCTTTATAATTTTTAAGTAATAAAACTCTAACATCAGTAACTATTTAATCTACAAACACTAAAAGCTAATAATTTATCTGATGAATGAATTAACATAACCTATTATGCTCAAAAAAGCAAATAAACATTACTACATAATTTGCCACTTCTCTTTACCAAACAATCAAAGTGCATATTACTTACATAAAACTTCCAATTTCAATTGATGCTTCTAATCATTAGCATTTACAACCAACATATTACCAGTGCACAACAGCAATTTAACATACTTAATCAAACATAAAGCTTTAGAATAAATAAACAATGATACACAACACCATATGGACTAGGACCTGGAACCAATTTTAGCATGTCCATATTTTGTTGGACCTAATCAGAATCCTGCCTTGGAAGGTACGATTCAGACACTGACACACGCACGGATCTTTTACCTCTTTTCTTTCACTCTTTCTTTTCCAATAAATGAACCTTTGTTCTACAGTATCGAAGAGTTAAAATAGGTAGAAGAAAAAGAAAAACCTTTAAAGAAGTAACCTTCAAGGTGCAGATGGAAACACAATCAGACAGAATAGAACAATCATCCTCTCTCACATTAAATAAACTGATGGTATATCTAACTCCCAAACTGGATGCTGAGAATTATTTCTTAGTGGGTTGGTTAAGCAAGTAATAGTTCCAAGCATGCCTGAATTGCAGAATATAGGGTGGTTCTTGGGGCACTTGGTTCATGATTGAGAGTGACTTGGCTATGGTTGTATTATTTGTCCTCTGTCTCCTCTCTATCCTCCATCCTCTATAAGCCTGTGCTGATGCCAGACTTATAGAAGATAACTCTATCAAAGACAATAATTAATAAGCATAGAAAAGGAGGGTATGGTTTATCATTAGCTTAATCAATTTCAAGCTTTAACTTTAAGCCCATGGTGAAATTAGAAAAACCATTAGGCTAAAAAATTCCAACAGGCTTAGTTGTTTAAGACCTGGCAAAATTAGAAGTTGAATTCCATGTGCAAGCAACATGTTAAGTGAGATGTCATTGATATTTCAGAAGACAAATTTTTAATGGTGAATAAAGAACGCCTATTTTGGCTAAGAAATTAGGCCAATGATTCCCACAGCGCCCACCCAACCCCAGAGTTTCTAATCCAGGTTCTCAAAGTCGCTCAAAGAAGTCCTCTGGTCCCTCATAAAATAAATGCTGATCTAATTCAAATATAATTTCAATATGTTTACAGCTATTTGCATACCATAGTAGGATCCAAAAATGATAAACGAAATGGTGTTAATTTGGAAATAGAACCATAAACAATGCCTCTCTTAGAAAGGTCAACTGATCACAACATTTCAAAGCAGTAAAACATGGATGCCAGCCAAACTAAGTAGAGACATATGCAACTGTAATAGATAAAAATAGCGACAAGTTAATGACAAGATAAGAGATTTAAGAGAAAGTAACCACTTTTTATTTCAGATTTACTTGCATTTTTGGACACACTGAGAATAGAGTAGAAATCCTGCAAAGTAAATCACATAATATGTCTAGTAAGAAAAATAAAAAGTTATTCAATGAATGTAGTAATATGCCCAATCTACTATAAACAGTTCATCCAATGAACACTCACAACATCAGCTCTAACAACAAATTGAGCTCCCCTTCGTCGTCCAATTCTTTGAGGTCGTCCCTCCGCTCGCTGTCGTTTCTCACTATGACAAAAAATTTTCTACAGGAAAGGAATGAATAGGAAGCTAGCAAATAGAAAAAGCCCTAACCTACTGATAGAAATTAGATAAAAAATTAGAGGATTTTCGGGAAAGGAGGCATGGCCGAGGCAGGAGAGGACGGAGCCGACCACGAGGGCGGAGACCGCCTCGACGGCGTAGACGGCACGACGGACGGAGGTGGCCGCTCTTCCGTATTACGGGAAAGGGACGGAAAGGGGGAAGGCGAGGGGGCGATGCGGGTTCTGGGTCCCAGAGGGGGACGGATCCGTGGCGGAGGGAGAGACAGAGGTGGAGGCGGAGGGAGGTGAAGCGGTCGAGGGCGACGGAGATGGAGTTAGCGGTGTCGAGGAGGGAGGCGGAGGAGGAGTCAAGGTGGGAGGAGAGGTCGACGACGGAGGGGGAGAGGACGGAGGGGGAGAGGAGGCAAGCCAAGAAAATTAGGGCTTCTTCGAAGGCCTTGGGGGAGTAGCTGTGGAGCTTCTTGGTTTAGAATTTTTCTTAAGTACGGGAGAAGTGCGGGAAAAGTGCGGGGGAGTGGAGGTTTTGACTTAAATTTTGGTACTTTTTTTCATGACACTCGTATGACTGAAAGACTATCAATAACGTTTATATTGGACACTGTCATAGAATGGAGTCTTGCTGAACTTTGATGACGCTTCTTTATCAGCCGTCATGAAATCCACTTATCAAGCGTCATTAATAGGTCTTTTTGTTGTAGTGAATAGAAAGTATTTCGAAACTTTGAATACTTTGCAAGTTTCAAAAACTTTGAAGGGGGTCTTATAGAGAGTAAAAATTAAGCTATGTTACTCACCCAGAAGTCATCTCATCAAAAAACATTATATCAATAGGTTGTGCCATATCAGGTTGTGCCTATATCAAGTTGTGCCACATCAGGTTACGCACATCTCAGGTTGTGCCAACCTCAGCATGCGCGAGAGGCACGTGGCAGTTTCCTCGAAAGTCTACAGTAGCATCATCATTACCTGACAACTGACAGCACGTATATCAAGGAAAATTCATTTGAATTCTGCACAAACACGGCGCTCGAGAAGATTTAGTCAGCTAGCAGTTTGCACAACGTGTCAGGTTGCACGAGGTTGAACCCAGGCGCATGTTGCTACGTTGTGCCCCCGAGCAACCTGATAAATCTCGCACAAGGTGATCAAACAATATCCAGAGCAGGGTGACGTGGCACGCAAGCCGCTAACTTCGTAGAATGTGTCTACTAATTGCTCATGACAATGCACATCTCACTCAAATGATATCACGTGTGCACAGACGTTGGTGCAATTGCTCGTACAAGTTGCTACGTTGTGCCCCCGTACAACCAGATGAAGCTCGCACAAGGTGATCAAACAGTATCAAGAACAAGGTGACGTGGTGCACAAGCTAATAACTTTGCAGAACGTGCCCACTATACTGCCCACAACCACGTACATCTCAATCAAATGATGCCATGCATCCACAGCAGTTGGTGTAACCGTTCGCGCAAGTGAACAGGAGCACAACCTAAAGCTGGCGTAACCCAGAATAATTGCAAAATAGTTATTTCCAGAACTCTATAAATGGAGTTTAAAATCAGTCTCAAAGGATGACGAATGATCATAATCTCTTGCTAAAGTGTCGTTACATCCTCCAGAGGCTCGTGTCTTCGATATCACATCGTCCAAGGGATAAAGTGATCGTCTTCTGATCAGATTCCTATAGTTTTACTTCCCTAGAATTCAATTGTACTTTTTGTACACTTTCTCAGTTTGTAGTAATCAAAACCTCTTTTGTTTTTTGCAAACAATATACATGTCCTTATGTTAGGGACTTAACCTTAAATTTTGGAAGTCAAAATACATAAAACTAGGTCTCGGTATCCCACGAAAACATGTGAGTTATTGTGTCAAGATCTCATGTGTCGTATAAGGTCTGTATACTTGGTAACATATGGCTAATAATAGGTTTTAGAATAATTAAGTTGTGTTATGAGTTCTTGATCAAACACTTAAATTAGTTAATTTAAATTGTTAGGTCAATTGGATTCCAAAGGCATAGATGTAGAGCCACACAAGTATACCTTGCTTTGGTATTTAGTATTCTTGTCATATTATTTTTTACTTTTTTTATTTATCTATGTTATTTCGGACCTTAGCATGTATATTGATACATGCTTCCGATTTGCATTCGGGTGCATTCAATAATTGGTGTTGTCTAGTATCGATACCTAGAGACTTCATGTGTTATACGGATATTTTCCATTCAGACTGGCAGGACTATGACATGTGATATGACATAATTTTCTTTACCATATACTATATCCTGATTACAGGGTCTCCAGATTCCATGATGCTTGTAGGATCAGGACTAAAAGTTTTTATTTTTATGCAGTTATATTATAGGACTTGACGTTTAGGTAGAGGTCAGATCAGATGAGTCGTGGATTCGACTTGTGTGATTATTTGGGGCGAAGAGGACAACTACTACTTGTTTGGACCAAGCTGTGCACTACACTTTATATATTTACTTAATTATTCGAAGAGAATACCTATATCCTGGATCCAGACTCTCTTAGTTACAGTTGAGACTCATGACCGGAGCTATGACTATATCTATTCGGATGTCTTTTATTTTTGGACGGCACACACTTACGAACGTTGTCCTCAACAGTTTATGTTAGTTTGGTTTAGTATACCCCACCATATATGTCAGTTTACTATTTACTTTAGCTTACATATTACGTACCTTATTATTTCCATGGGGACCAGGTTTCCTTCTAGACGTAGGTGAAGAGATATTTCCTGAGGAGTACGGACCGGGAGTTTATTCATCACTTGCACCTACAGTTGAAGACGAGGTTTCTCCAGAGTAGTTCTTGCAGTGGTAATTATTTTATGTCAGAGTCTGTAGTCAAATTTTCTAGTCTTTATTTTATTTGTATTCCAGTACTTTTATCCATGGGATTTTTCCCATGAGACTATTTTATTATATCCACTTTGTATCCGACATTATTTATTTTAGCACTTTGGATTATGTTATCATATTTGTCATTTTATTCCTATGAATGAGCTTAGATACCCTTGGATGTGTTGTGTGTATAGATATATTATAGCTTAAGGTACATTAGTTCGCGACAAGGACAAGGGGTGGCACATTAGTTCGCGACAAAATACTGTTCCATTCCATGATTAGGCATAAGTATATGAATCATACACTACATGAAAAATGGCTTTCCTTGGCAGTTTTTCTCCGTCTCCAAAGGGTTTAGTTGACGGTTTCCTTTTCGTCAGCTAGGCCAGTGTCAGCAAAAGTCCCCACTTTAGTTGATGGCTGCTGAACGACTTTATTTTATGGGTCTTAGCTTTCAACTAAAATTGTTTTAGTTGACGAGTTTTAGACGTCAACTAAATCTAGTTTTAGACCGTCAATATTGGTTCATATTTTTCCTGACACTGGCCTAGCTGACGGTTAATGACCGTCAACATGGATTCTCTTTTTGTTTACATTTCTTTGCCGTCAAGAGACCATGTTTATCAATTCCATTTACGTTGCTAACATTACGAGATCCACATATAATATCAAATCTAGAAATGCATAATATAAAATCTAGAATCTCTCACAAACATAAAATAATTTACAAGCACATTTTATATTAACAAAATAAACATGTTCTTACATTCAACCACCAGTTCTTTTGTTCAATTAACCAACAAAAAGATAAACTTTGTTCACAGATCACACTTGGACATGATACACCAACCCTATTTCATATTAATTAATTCGTCACAATAGAACAAAATATCCTTAACGGAAGCCCACAGCTTCACAAACCATATCCTAATCGAAGCCCGCAGCTTCATGAACATCATCGAAACCGAAGCTCGCATCTTCACAAACCATCATTCATCGAGAATCCCTTGTAGCCAATTAAAAAAAACATTGTTAGTATTAGACTGGTATCAATAAAGAAATATTTGAACAAAGACTGATACAATATCATTGTTAGTATTGGACTGTTATAAATCACATATAGATTGAACAATGAAATATTTGATACAACATCATCAATAAGGACTGATACAACAAGTAGGTGATGCAATAAGGTACAAGACAGAAACATATAAACAAGGACTACTTGTTTGCCATTAAAGTATCATGAACAAGAATACAGACGAATTAAACTTGATTGCAAACTCGCTTGTACTAAAGAAAGCCAAGAAAGAAATCCTAGGAAACAATCTAAGTACAATTGTTTAATTTTTGATTCTGGGGGGTGACGATGGAGGCTCGGGAAAGTGTAGCAACTCTGCCTTACTCCTTGGACTATCAGACACAGTCTTTGCTCTTGAAAAAATTTGCCAGCCTTTGATTGCCAACCTTTAGCATGGATGTGGTACCCTACTATTTATAGTGATTCCTGCATAAAGCAGATTTTGGGCCGCATAGAGTGCCACGTGGCCACGTGCCTGTAACAGCACACGAAAGACTCGATCTTAGGCTGCCAGCTGGTGGGGTTGTTGAGATTTCTTTGTTGTAAGTCTGGGTAGTTGGGACTTGGTCAAATTGTCACGTGTCCCCGCCACAAAGTAGAGCCTGAACCGTCCTGGCCGCATAGTGGCCTTAAGAGCCTTTCTTCTGCGGCTCGGCTTTGCTTGGCCGCATGGGATCTTCGAGAGCCTTACTTCTACGGCTTGGTTCTACTTAGCCGCATGGGATCCTCGAGAACCTTGCTTCTGCGGCTTGGTTTTACTTGGCCGTATGGGATCTTCGAGAGCCTTTCCTCTGTGGCTCGAGTCCACTTAGCCGCAGGGGGTCTTCGAGAGCCTTACTTCTGCGACCCGAGTTTTCTTTGCCACATGGGGTATCCAGGAGCACTCCTTCTGCGACTTTGTTTGACTTGGCCGCAGGGGATCTTTAAGGGTCTTTCCTCTGCGGCTTGATTTCTCTTGGCTGCTTGGAATGGTGATCCGCATAAACTCCATCTTTTTTATGCTTCTACAAGACCCCCTTCAAAGTATTCAAATTACAAATTTGGAATACTTTGAATAAGAAGCATGGAGACATTCATAAAACGTTAAGCCGCAGGGAAGCTTCGAGCCGCAGGAAGATTTTGGTCTGCAGGAAAATTTTGAGCCACGGAGAGACTCTGTCCAGCTGTAACTGGCGTATTTAATGCTCGGATTTTGCTTTTTAGATTTGGGCTCTCTTTTCGAGATAATGATAACGGTTACTAAGGATAAAATCCAAATGGCCATCATTATCTTTTAATGGCATGATAACCGAAGCGGCACCTATTCGTTTCCACTTCTTGGTGGCCGATAAATATATAGGCCATACAGCAGCGAGAGAACTCCTATTGCTTTCTTTCGTCTTCTTATCTTTTTGGCCTCTTCTCTTCCAATATCTTTTCTGCTTCCGATCAACCATGGCCCCCGAAGCCTCCTAGTTGACCGGCACTGCTAACGGAGGAAAAGGGTTTACCTCTTTGTCGATAGTTGTAGACTCATTCTCCGTTCATCCTGACGTACAGTCTCCTATCCACGGTAAGGATGGTGGAGGAACGAGTGTTTTAAACTCAGATGGCCATGTTGCATGCTTTTTGTGCAGGCCAGTTACACATCATCGCTATGCTTTGTCAACGAGCCTTACCAGAGCGCAGAGAGGGACCGGACCCATAAACAAAAGATGCATCTCAGTGTTGAAGTACCAATTCCCATAACTCATTCATGTTGTTCTCATTCACACGTATTGTTCGTTCACGGGTTCGTGTCCACTAGTCAATATAGGTGGTCCGGTCGTTGATCACATCTCAGAGATTATCTGGTTGGTTTTAACCCTTGGTGGTCTCAATTAATCAGTGTGCCCACGTGACAATAAAAGCATCGATAAAGGAGAGAAAGTCCTTCCCTCCTATTGAATCCGTTCAAAGGGCTTCCACGGTGTATGTGTTCCCTGTCTCACTGGGCCGCATGCGTTTGTGTGATTGGTCCACATGGATTGAGCCACATAGCTTCCACACGATTGAGACGTATGAGCTCTCCACTGATCCGGGCCGCATGTGTTCTTGTGACTGGGCCGCATGAACTAAACAGAAACCCATTCTCTTAGTTTTCTTTGACTGCTAACCTCTCTCCCCCTTTTTTAGGGATCTGGCTAGCAAATTTCTCTAGGATCGGTATCGACGATTTTGGATATGGTGAAGATGAAACATTTGGCACACACATCAGACAGCTCAGAACTCTCCATGCTTTGGAAGGGTTTTTCTCAGATGGTAGAAAGAACCTTTATTCATCGGAGAGTCGGACGGTGGTTGGGCGTCATCGTGAAAGTTCTATTTTTATGGCTCTCCAAGTAGGCAAAAGCAACACTAGGGATGTTATTTTAAAGTTATGGCCTTTTGGAGGAACGAGCCTAGGACGTCCGCAATACGAAGGAGAGAAAGTTAGCGCTTGTAGATGCTTTTAGCTTGCTATATTTTTCCTCCTTCGTGTGGCTTCTCGAAGGTTCAACAGCCTTGTTTGCTTCTCAGCAGTAAAACATGACTCCTTTCGAGGGCTACGAAACTGCTTTTTGACGAAGGCGTGGTGCTGCCAAATTGACCAAACTATGTGTTGTTGATGAGTAGTGGATTTCCCTTTTTATTTTTTTGCTGCTGGAGATGTAGTCCTATGAATATAAATAATTTTGAATAAAAAGAACACATTCAATTCATTCTTTGTTTGTGGTATCTGTGGTGCTTGTACTAGAGGGCCTAATACAACATTAGTAATTGATAAAGGACATCCCATGGGGACTTTTTGTTGACCTATTGCCCTTTTGTGCATCTAGAGATGCGAGCAATAGATTTGAATAATATTTTGTGCACCTATTAACATTTTGTGCACCGCAAGTGCGAGTAATAGATTTGGATAACTTTTGTGGACCTATTACACTTTTGCGTACTGATGGTACGGGTAATAGATTTGAAACAAAACCTAACAGAGGTAATATGGACGTGACAGGTTCTGTGGTCTTAACACCCTGATTTTATCACAGATTGGGTACAGGTGTTAAGTAAGGAGATTATCTATATCAAAGGTAATATGGACGTGACATACGATAATCAGAAATAATTTTTGGTAGACCTATTACTCTTCTGCGCACTGGTGGTACAAGTAATAGATTTTAAGATAAAACCCAAAGAGGTAATATGGACGTGATAGGTTATGTGGCCTTAACACTGTAATTTTATCTCGGGTTGGGTACATGTGTTAAGTTAGGAGATTATCTATATCAGAGGTAATATGGACGTGACATACGATAATCATGAATAATTTTTGGTGGACCTATTACCCTTTTGCGCACTGGTGGTACGAGTAATAGATTTTGAGACAAAACCCAACAGAGGTAATATGGACGTGATAGGTTCTGTGGTCTTAACACCGTGATTTTATCCTGGGTTGGGTACAGGTGTTAAGTCAAGAGACTATCAGTATTAGAGGTAATATGGACGTGACACACGATATCAGGACCAGAAAGTTTGCTCAGAGATGGCAATAAGGCTGGTAAACTCCGGCAGGGGAAGTATTATGGTAGAAGTTCAGAGGTATTAGTATATATGACTTGTCACCCAGGGGGATGCAATATAAATCTACTCGGAGCTAATAGAGTATAAGTTCAGAGGTACTTGGTGTACATAACTTGACAGTCTGGAAGATTTTATGATTTGAGAAAGTACCAGCATGTCCTTAGACATAGTATTTCTTCAGAATCTTACCATTTATGGGCATCATGAGCAAGACTCCATTCTGTTTCGCGAGTCAGTTTGTGCCGTTGGAGAATACGGTCTCAATGATGAATGGTCCCTCCTATTTGGGATAGAATTTGCTGGCGGTTTTGTGAGTCATGACCATTGGTCTGCGAACGGCCAAGACGAGATCGTCTACTTGGAATGCCCTCTGCTTTACCTTCTTATTGAAGGCCCGAGAGATGCGTGCTTGATAGAGCTCGATGCTTTGTTGAGCTTGCAAACGCTTCTCCTCTAAGGCTTCCAATTCTTATAGCCGTCGGCGGTAGTTATCGTCAGACGTCAACGGGTAAGTAAGGGCCACACAAAGTGAGGGGATCAGGATCTCCAATAGGAGAACTGCCTCGCTCCCATAAACTAGAGAGAACGGTGTATTTTCTGTAGCCGTCCTAATCTTAGTACGGTACGCACATAAGCATTCGCCCAGCTTTTCATTCCAGTCGTGCTTGTTTGAAGACACGAACTTTTTGAGAAGCTTGATTATGGTTTTGTTAAAAGCTTCAGCTAGACCATTAGCCGATGGGTTGTATGCCGTTGAAGCCACATTCTGACTCCGATTCTTAGCACAGAATCGATAGAAAGCATAGCTTGCAAACTGCGGACCATTGTCGTGAATGACCTTTCGGGGCAGTCCAAAACGGTAGACGACGTGATGTTTATGAAACTGATCACGTTTGATGTCTTTACCTCTACTAGCGGAACATCTTCCGCCCTCTTAGAGAAGTAGTTGGTGATTGCAAGTATAAACTGGTGTGCCCTAGACGACGGCGGGGTGATTGGCCCAATGATGTCCATTTTTCATGCTTCAAATGGCCAAGAGGCCACTGTTGGGTACAAGAATTCGGATGGCAGATGTATAAAATCTGCGTAGATCTGACAAACCTTACACTTCTTTGCATAATCGACTGCGTCTGCTACCATTGTAGGCCAATAATAGCCCATCCGACGGAGACGGTCTTGCAACTTTAGGCCAGGTTGGTGAGCCCCACAAACACCATCGTGAGCCTCGTATAGGGCTTCTTTGGCTTCTACATTTGACAAGCATCTTAATAGTAGCCCGTCATAGGATCGTTGATATAACATTTTTGTTTTTGTGTCATAAAAGAATCTGAGAGAACGCTTTCTGATTGAAGTTCCTTCTTTCACATTCTCTGGCAAGATTTCGTAGATTGCAAAGTCGATGAACGGGAGTCTCCAGTCTTGCACATCATTGGCTATCTGGTTGGAGTAACTCGTATCTAGTTGAATGTTGTTTTTAGGACAGACCTGCTTATGGCCTATCACGTTGACTAGATTATGAGCATTATTTGGAACCGCCAAAGAAGCGGCGAGGCCTGCTAGGGTGTCGGCTTCAATATTCTGGAGCCTAGAAACATACTCTATAAAGAACCCCGCCAAGGTTGCAATGATGGCAATTGCTGTCTGATGTTAGGGAATTAGGTCCGCGTTACGAACCACATATGAGCCTCGGATTTGATTAGCAATCAACTACGAGTCGCCATATGCTTCTAGGTATTCGACCCCCACTTCTTTTACGAGTCGGAGTCCGATAACCAAAGCATTATATTCAGCTACGTTGTTTGAACAGGGTTCTAGGAGAGAATATGCCCGATTGACCACTAATCTAGAAGGAGAAATTAATACTATCCTGACTCCAGTGACGATATCACCTTGGGGCCCCATCCTTGAAGTACCATCAAAGAACATCCGCCACACAGCGTCATGTGAAGTCATGTTTGAATTAATATCTTTGTCTGGGATTTCCTCATAGATTCTAATTTTTTTCTGAGCCTGGATGGGCTACTAAGAAGTCGGCCAAGGTTTGACCTTTGACAGCCTTCTGTGGAACGAAAACCATGTCGTAGCGGGAGAGCAATAACGCCCAGGTGGCTAGACGAGAACTGAGTACGCCTGGCTTGGTCATAAGAACCCTGAGGGGGTTGACTCGTGAGACAACATGGATGGTCTGTCCTGTCACATAGTGTCGTATTTTCTGAATAACGAATACCAAAGCAAGACATTCCTTCTCCACAGCAGTGTACCTATGTTTCAGCCCCACCATCATTCAGCTACGGTAATAGATGGCTTGTTCGCGCCCTGTGTCATTGTTCTATGCTAGCAAGGCGCCGAGGAATTATTCTATTGCCCGTACATAGAGCAGGAAGGGCTTTTCGGCGACCGGGGCTACCAGAACTGGCGTATTCGACAGGTATCCCTTAATGTCATAAAAGGCGTGTTGACATTCTTCATTCCATATGAAAGATACGCCTTTCTTTATGAGTTGTGTGAAGGGTTGACATCGCCCTGAGAGGTTAGATATGAACCTCCTGATGTAGGCTAGTATTTTCTGAAGCCCGCGGAGTTCGCGGAGGTTCCTCGGTAGACTCATCACCAGGATTGCTTTTGTTTTATCGGGGTCTATGTGAATGCCCCGGGAAGTAATGACAAAGCCCAAGAACTTCCCTCTAGACACGCCCTTGAAAGGCTTGGTGGGATTCATCTTCAGATTGTGTACTCGCATAAGGTCGAATATTGTCCTCAAATCGTGTAAGTGGTCATCCTTGGAGGGCTTTTAACGGCGATGTCGTCAACGTAACACTCCACCGTCTTGCGCAAGTGATCTCTGAAGGTGACACTCATAGCTCGTTGATATGTCGCCCCGGCATTCTTTAGGACGAAGGGCATAACTGTGTAACAATACACGCCGATCGGTGTTCGAAATAATGTATGCTTCTCATCATTAGGAGATATTTTGATTTGATTGTATCCTGAAAAGCCATCCATAAAGGACATACATTTGAAGCCACACATATTATCAATTATTATGTCGATGATGAGAAGAGAAAATTCATCCTTAGGACATGCCGCATTCAGATTGTGAAAGTCGATACAGATTCAGATTTTTCTATTCTTCTTAACGACTGGTACTATATTAGCTATCCAGTCTGGGTACTGCTCCTTGCAGATGAAATCGCTAGCTATAAGCTTGTTTAATTTCGGTTCAATTGAGTTCATGATGTCTGGACAGAACCGTCGTTGCTATTGTTTGACTAGTTTTGCGTCCGGATGAATATTAAGCTTATGAAGTGTGCTCTCAGAGTTTAGCCCTGGCATGTCTTTATACCTCCAAGCGAAAACATCGATATATTCTCTGACAAGTTGCAACAACGACTCCCACTCGCCGTCCGTCAGGCTTTTACTAACGAAGATTGGCTTTAGAGAGGATTCGTTGCCGAGGTCAACTTGCATGACTTCATCTTCAGTAGGAGGGTTTCGTTGTTCAAAGCACTTCTCCTATTGTGCATCCAGTTGTTGGGCCCATGGCTCCAATTCAAGAGCTTCAAGTAGATCTTCGTCTTTCTCTTCAATGTTAGCGGATGCTATGTTGACAGACAATGTCTGCATGAATATATTCCCAATGCTATCATCAAAATTATATGTAGGAGATTCGGATGAGTGAGAATGCCACTCGTATTCCTCATCGGAGCTCTCGGGTGTTGTTGCCGGTGTAACATAACTGAGACCGTGTCTGGACTTGCTATAATAATCCGGAGGTTTCCCAGTCGGGGCTGACATCTGCAGAGGCGATCGTCGGCCGTTGCCGTAATTCAGACCTGGGGTAGTCTCCATGTCTTACCCCTGCTTTTACATGAATTACATGGATTGGGGACTATACAGGTAGAGCGGCAATCTTTCAGCGTCGGGTTCGAGATCGAACTCTTCTGGCATGAAAGGTTGAGGACCTTCTTTTCGGTCGAAGATGATCGTGTGATCCCCTTTTCTTCTGCCCGGGACTAGGAAGTAGGCACCTCTAATGGGAGTATTTCGGTTGGCAGTATGGACAGTTGTCACTTGTGTATGCAGGTTAATGTCCAGACCGTGCTCCACAGCATACATTAAATTGCACTCAGGGTAGTTCAAAGGTAGCCTCTTATTGATGAAATAAGGAATTTTGTCTACAGGGATTACATCATCAGGAGAGGGACTATCCACCAGTGCAACCAGATATTTTACAAGTTTTACCTCCTCTTTAGCTACCCCCTGCGTGACCGGAGGTTGGGATGCTGTCTTGGGCCCCTTGACCATCAAGGGTTCTGCTTGTGGCATTGGCTTGCCTGAGGGCCTCGGATCTACACTTGGTTGCCGGCTCATCTTAGGGAGACGGATAACATTCGGCTCGACAGAGGACTTTGCATCTTCCGATTGCCTTTGATTCCATTTAGGCAATCGGATCACTATAGGCTCCACAGAGGGCTTCGTATCTTCAGATCGTCTTTGATTGGATTTTGGCAATCGGATCACCATCGGCCCTACGACGGGTTTTGGCTCCTAGCTGGACCTCGGGAGTCGGATGACCATCGGTTCCAACTGCGCAGTTGGGGCGGGGGAAGCGAGCACCTCTTTATGCAAAGTTGCGACAAGGGGTGCGACTTTGCCCGATTTACGGGCCTGGAGATAGATTTTCAAAGGTTCCTCTGACCCTGTTACGGCTTCCAGTTCATCAGTTATGTGCTTCTTAGATTTTTCATATAGACAAGCCTCCGAAGAATAAAAAGACTCAACCCCTATGAAGTGATCGAGGTCGACGAATTTTGTCTTCACGAAGCCGTGCTTACTGACATACTTGAAGTACTGGTGGAGTGTGGATGGCACGATCATATAGTCATATATCTACGGACGCCCCAAAAGGATATTGTAGGACGTATCTGCGTCTATGACGTAGCAGGTAACCTCTATTTTTAGGTCGCCAATCTAACATTTCAAACAGATCTTTCCCAGTGGATAGCTCCTTCCCGAGTTGAAACCGCTAATGGTAGTGTTGGTCGCCGCTAGTCGATGCATAGGAATGCCGAGGAGTTGAAGCAAGCTTTTTGGGATAATGCTTATTGACGAGCCAGGATCGATGTGCATCCGATCCACCTTGATGTCGCCTATATATCCAGTGTAATACAAGGGGCGATCATGCAAGTTGGTCTTAATTAACATGTCATGTAGGGTTAACATGATGTTGGGCATTGAATCTGCACATTTGATGCCCTGGAGATTTGTTGACATGTCCTCCCCTGTAGGGTTGACCTGGGCTTAGTAGGCATCAGCATTCTGGAGTGCTTCGCTTAAGGCGATATGATGATCCTTTGAGAGCCTCGGGAGCTCGTATAATGACAACTTTTTTGGCATATTTGCTAGTTGTGCTAGTATGTCAAAGTTGTAAGGTCTCTCCAGCCCCTGAGGTGTATCCTTACGGAGCAGCCTGTCGAAGCGGGTTTCCTTCAGCTTGGACCTGTCCGCCGGTGGAGGCTGAGATGGCCCCGGAACATCAGTAGCAGGCAGTATTGTTGGTTGAGGGTCTTCGACTGAATTACCTAGAGTGGGCTAGAATTGTGCACCAGACCGGGTAACAACGACCGTCGCCTCCTCAGCTTCGGCTAAAATTGTATGGCAGGATCTGGACTTCATGTCCTTCTTTTTGTTGGTCGAAGATGGCACCGCCTGTGTAACTTTGGGTACTAAGTCTGGGTGCACCCACATGACCTCTCCTCGTGACGTGGTGAGAGGCACCAACCCAGTCATTTGGTCCCAGACAGGTGGAAGATTAGTAACCTCCATCGTTGCCCGGGGGACGGGCACTACCCCATCATGAGTTTTTGTTGGGGGAAGTCGTAGAACTGGACGGATACCATATTTGCGTCCACGGTAACCTCTTCGAAATCCAGCGACAAAGCATTGGAGTTGATGATGTTCTGGATGTACTGCTTTAATTGGAAGCAGTTATGCGTAGGGTGGTGGACATAGCGGTGGAAGTGATAATACTTCGGATCCTCGATCTCTGCTGGTCGCGGCTCGTGCTCTACATCACGGGGCCGGATCCTACTGCCTTCAAGAGCATGTCGAAGATAGGCTTGACATGGCTATCTTCGAAAGAGTATGTCATCTCCTTGGGCTTCGAAACTTCTGCTTGCTTCAGTTTGGGCTTTTTGGTTGTACCATCAACCATGGCCTGTTTGCTTTTATTGTCCCAGTTATTGGAGGTTCTGCCACTATTGTTGTTGGAGGTGGCACCAAGATGTTTTACCTTGTCCTCTCCGTCTGGGATGTACAATCCAAGCTGGCGAGCCTTCTTTAACTTTACCTCCATATTGGTAGCACTTATGATAAAGGTCATCCAATCCCTGAACTTATCTTCGCCCATCCAGAGGCTGATTGCGGGGAGCAACTTCTTCTGGCAGATTTCAATCAAGGAGCATTCGGGATTACCTTGGGTCAATCTCATCGCGGTTTGGCGAAACCGCTCGATATAGTTCCTCGTTAGCTCCCTCTCTCCCTGAACGACGTCCATAAGAGACGACATTGTTACATCATGTCCCACCTCGTAGAATCTTTCCTGGAACATGTGTTTGAAGCCGTCAAAGGAATGGATGCAGTTGTCCGGGAGATTGCGGTACCAGTCGAACATGATCCCCTCCAATGCTCCGATAAATAATCGTGTGAGGATGGCATCATTATACGGCAAGTGGTCTGTTGTGACCTCAAAATAAGTCATGTACCGGCTGGCAGAGGACTTTCTGTCATACGAATCGATATGAAACGATTTGTACCGTGGCAGAAAAGGAACATCTCCCCACGCAACAGGATACGGCTGCTGTATTCTGAGGTCCCGGAAGGAGTCTCGGGAATTGAACATTGCCCGAAGCTCCTGGACTTCCCTCCTTGCCTCCCTGGCTTCGTCTGCAGCTGAAGGAGCGGATGCT
The DNA here is from genome assembly GCA_029216955.1 of Iris pallida. Lineage (NCBI taxonomy): Eukaryota > Viridiplantae > Streptophyta > Magnoliopsida > Asparagales > Iridaceae > Iris > Iris pallida. The sequence continues at coordinate 12,511,474 of JANAVB010041814.1, forward strand.
CCTAGAGGATTGTCACCCAAAGGAGGAGCGGTCGTGTTGGAGTCCATGTTGACTGCGGGTCCCAAGCTTGTTTGTCCAGGCGTCCTTGCTGGTTGAGTCGGTAAGGCAGCTTTGATTTCGTCTACTGACTTGACCAAGGATAGGAGCATGGCTTCAAGTACTTCTAAATGTTGTCGATCCGTAGGTCCTGCATGATCAACTCCCGTAATAAATACTGTCCGTAGGTGGGGACAGACAGATGGGACCATGGAGGATGTGCTTTCCGTGTCGTACCCTCGTACAAAGAAATCGTCGGGAACGTCGGAATGTCCTCCTTTCCAGATTCGGAAGGGGTGCCACCCTTTGTGCAGGAAGCTGCATTGTCTTGGCAAAGGCGGTTGCCCTCGGGGACGTCCAAGTTGCTATGGTTATATACTAAAAGCATCACTTTTGTAGTAACCTTATTTCCTTAAATTTTGAATGGAATTATATGGACAAATGTTTGCATATTGTATTGTTGCAAGTGTTAATACAAATGTCTGATATTCTATATTGTAGATAATATGGTGTGTGGTGTCACACAAAATATCATATTATCAGTTCCCTATGGAGTATATAAATAGTTCACAACCTAGATGGACTTGGACAACCTATTGGAAAGGTTTGTAGTATAATCTGGTATTAGTCTATCTTGACTATAGGTTTATACTAGTACACTTTGTGTGTATTAAACAGGACCACTTGAGGTTGTTCTCTTTGTACTGACTACATAAGAGAACAAATACCTCTGTTATTATGGATACTTGTGCTCTTAATCCGAATATAATAAAAGACATGTATATGCAGTGTGCATTACTTTGACTCATGAAAGAGTAAGATTCATTATGGATCAACAACCTCTATGAATTGGGTAATAACATTATATGCATGATGTGCTATTGATTATAAATAGAATCCATGTCCCAATACATCGGATTGATGATGTCCCCTTATGGAGCTCATAAGGATTGTCATGTAAACCCTACAGGTGGATTATATCTGACATGAAAAATAAAGTTCAGTGGTACTACTTAAGGATAAAAAATGTGGAATAAATATAGTTGTCAGTAACTTAATTTGATCGATGGACATACGATATCTTAACATGGGGAGCCAAACGAGCATATAATAAAAGGAGCCCACAAACATAATTTGGGATTAGGGAGGTAGCGCAACAATAGCTCATTAGTGGATCGAGCTATTATTAATGGGCCTGGATTGTGTGTTCGGGCTGAACACGGGATATCCAGATCCATTAGGAGGCCTAACCCTAATTTTTTCTCATGGTCCCTGCCGTAGCCTATATATATCCTCTATTCTCTGGCCGCCAAATTAGAGATCAAAAAATTTGAAGGTTTCTCTAAATTTGTGATTCACGTAAGGAGAGAAAGAGAGGGCTGCCAAGGAGAAGAAAAGGTTGGGAGATCGTCGCCCACACGATGTCCAACTCGAGGAAGGAATATGTACAGAAGATCTTCGGGTCGTCCGCTCGAGATTGCCAGGAATTACATGTCTTCTTTCCGCCGCAGGTATAATTCGTGAGCCCTAGTTTTTGCCTATGAAGGGTTAGAACATGTATTAAATTTTTTTTAACTTTCTATCGATCAATACGCACGCAAAAGTAAGGGTCCTGGGAATCCCTAGTTCCATCACAAGTCTGTTGCATAATTCTAGTGGATCGCTAACCCCTGTGTATCCTCTTGGAACATCATGTATATATTGAGGGGACTGCTAACCCCAGCTTCATCTACCCGCAGGGAGGTCGAGGATGCACCCTCGGGTATTGGAAGCTTCTTTCAGGAATGGGTGCCTAGGTAGACACCACCTGTGGTTGTCGGCAGCACTCCTCCAGACGAGAGTTTCCTTATAGTGCTTGGTGAGATTGCCGGGCTGGAGGAGCCTGTCTTCTTTCCTCCCTTGCCGACATGAATCTTTCGAGTTAACTTACAGGAGGTGAAAGGGAATTCTTCGTCTCCCGAAATTTGTACCTGTTTTTCGAGTTGTCGTCGGACAGGTGCTGGCTGGTGCAATCATTGGAAAACGGACAGCCGATCCTCAGGTGCTGCCGACTTGTCGTAGCAACAGTTGATGACAACATGGGTACAATAATGTCCTAGGGAGGGCACACCGCATGCCATGGTTGCCTCTCTCTTCTTACATTTGTGGATGAGTACTTCTCGCAAGTCGAGGGCATATTGATCTACCGTTGCATCTGTTTTGTGGGCTCGGGTATCATGAGCGCACGGGTGCGTAGATATCATATTTGCTCCCTGATTCGAAGCTAGTAAAAGCACTTTCTCTCGATCGTTGTAGGGAGATTTTGGGACCTACCCTATCCGTTTGCCCCAGAAGGCTGGACGCAGGTGGTTCTGTACAACATTCCATCAGGAGCCCATATAACAGTTAACGGTGCCCGCTGACGGTCAGCAGCTTGGACAGTTGATGGGGCTTGTTGGGCCCGTACTGTCCTAGAATTCTTTGACTTAGCACCCCAAGGGGCATAGTAAGAAGAGTCCAGATTAGAACATTCCCCATTCTCAATGGGCCACAGGGGGGGGTCTGCATGAGAGACGGTCGAAAACAGAGCTTCTGAAAGGGCCGCATGGGGCCTATCTGCGACCAGGATTGGCTGCCGCATG
>JANAVB010041814.1:12533353-12692350 GCA_029216955.1 Iris pallida
TAAATCATGCAGGCCACACCATAATGTCAACATAGTTTTAATGCAAACACAATCACGCTAACTCCAAGTCATGTGTGGGTTAGTTTTCTCATGCTACTTCAACCGTGTTAAGGAAAAAGAGATCACCTTGTTCTGCTGCATGAGCACACATCCCAAGACCTAGCCTAAAGCATTACTGAAGGTCTGAAATCCTTCAGTACCTTTCAGAAGTGGGGGTATCGGGGCCGAAATGAGCGGCTATTTTAGCTACTAGAAGCAAGTTTCGTACTTGTCTGACCACTCGAACGCGACTCTCTTTTGAGTGAGGTGGGTCAAAGGCAATGCGATCTTCGCAAAGTCTTTTACGAACATCGATAGTATCCCGCCAACCCTGTAACCCCACTTCCCCAAATTTTGAAAACAAAATATATTTATTAATTGTTGACATAAATAGGGATTTAGGGAATTTATAAATATTTTTTTAAAGTAATTATTATTATAGAAGGCCTTAGTCATGGTTAAGTTTTGGAGTGCAAGATGACTAGAAATTTTCGTACGGAGAGTTTATTCGAGTGCTTTGACTATTGTTTTAGCCATGGTAGGAAAGGCAGAGCCATTTGTGTGCTCTAACAAGAAAAACCATCCAAAGTTGTGACTTCACCCCTATAAATGATTTAATCATTTATTATTAGGATTATTGACTTTTAGGAGACCCAGTTGTGCCAATTTAGCCCGGATTTAACCCAAACCAAACCTAAGTCCATGTATTCATGTAGTACGATCAATGGCGTCCTTGTAGAGACTCATTTTATAATCTAGTGAATAATTTCAGTAAATTATATAGATGTATGTATGACTATTTAATAATTGTATATATGTTTTTATTATTAATTATAAAGGTTAGTAAATATATTTATCTCATATATGTGTTATTGTTATTTATAGTAGTATTTTATTTATTGATATTTATAGTAATACTTTATTTGATATGAAAAACAATTGCTAAGAATATTTTTAAACTTTTGGGTATAATTAGGTGGATTTATATATAGATTTAAACTTAACTGTTCTAATTGCCATATAGGAAATATCATTAAATTTCTTAATCAAATCTAATATTAAACTATCTATTAACCTTCTTAACAAATCCCCTTCTTCTCTTATGCATCCCAACCCAAATAAAATATGTATAGTAAATAGTTCTATTAACTAGTCTCCTGTCTACTTGAACCTTTTTGTAAAAAAAATTGAAATACAACATTGCATAGATTATAGAGAGTTAAAAGAAAAGGAAAGAAATCTACTGGTGAACAGTCACCCAAATCAGCAGGGACACACCCGACTCCCCCAACCCGAGCCAAACAAACAACAATACATATAAATCTAGAAAGAAAGAAAATGGGAGGAGGAAAAGAAAAACCAAACACTAAACTAAAACCACAGCCACTCCCTATCCCGACGATCCCTGACGACATCCCCGGCCACCGCACAACCGCCTAATCGTCACTGGCCATCGGAGCAGCGCTGGCTTTGCGCTCACCACAGCCGCGTGCAACCTAGAAGTCCTGTTAGCAAGGTATACGACTTCTGACCCCAATTTCTTCCTAATCACTCCATGAAAACTCGATCCGTAAAATGTTTTAGATAGCCTAGTTGACCCTCTCAAACCTTGTTCAAGTAGAATAAATTCTACTAGATTTGAATTTCCAGAAAATCTTTGTATAGATCACATAAAATGACTAAAATAGTAACAACTTCTTAATTCAAACCCATGTTTTGGAAGAGAAATTTCCAACAGAATAATAGTTAGTTTTGAAATCTATTTAAAGGCAGTAATAGACAACATATGCGACAATAATATCCTTTTTATAGATTCTGATTTCATTAAGTAGGTGTAGAGTTATTCGATTTCCAAAATCAACAAAAACTGTTCTCAAAACTTTAGGAATTTTAGGAATTTCCATCGATACGTCGAGCGCCACAACAAACCGGACGACATGGACGCAACCCATGAGCATCAAAAAAGTATATAGATGTTGTCGACATGTGAGATTCGACGGACCTCAATTTCGTTGTACGTGTGCGACAAAATCGAGGCGCATCCGTCGAGATATCTCGTATCGGCCCTGTTGCAAACTAGCCCATAACTACGTGCACATTCGTCATCTTGAGACGAAGCTTGCGCCAACAAGACCGTATTATTTTTCTGGTCTGTATGCCAAGTTTGATCTGATTCTGAAATGGTCGACCGGAATGCTATCTTAGCGGGCCCACAACCCTATCTAACGGGCGTATTTGTGCACGGCCCACCGGAATCCAACTTTAGACATACGGTTGGGTTCATATCATCAAATTGGACCCAAAATTATAATTTTGCCCCTGTGTTCAGAATTAAACTTTTGGGCAGGCATTTTTAGACATTTCCTTGATACCAAATATGTTGGTGATGTATGTTTCAGCATCTAGAGATTGTTGTACGAGTTTGACTTTTGTGGCACACTGAGTGGTTGGTATTACCAGTTTTACCGGCAAAGGACCCAGGCGAGTATATTTCTGATAGTTGTCATATTAGATAACTTCTATGATTCGTGTATCTAGTATTTTCTGATTTTGATCTTCTGTTGATTCTCGACACAATTGTTAGACGAGGTGGTAGTTATGGATTCTTTGCATGTTATTTTGCGTGACTTGTATGTTTACTCTGTTCATGACTTGTAGAATCCATGCGTACTAGTCGGGCAGGAAAATACATTAGTAAACAAGTAAATATACCCAAAAACATTCTATTTGTCTATTCGTGTCTGATAACAATCGCACACTTCACGTGCGGGGTACCCAATTTATCCTTAGTCGTTTATATGTCGAAAGTGTGTTTCAACTCACTAGTTAGATGTAGTCTGGTTATATTACTGGTTATGTTTCATTAGTTTATTACTGTCAATTCTTTACCTTTATTATCATGCTCTCCTGCTTTTACTTACGTATTTTATGCCATGATTCTTTGGTTATCCACTCATCATGTATTTTAGTGTTATTTACTGTTTTATAGATTTTGTTAATTATTGAAACTGATATTAGAATGTACTCGTTCCATTCCTGACTGGAAACCAATAGTTTTCAGGTTGATCATGACAACTCTTAGCATTGGAGGGCATGGGTATGTTGAGGTCAACCTAGAAGATTAGTTAAATAGATTAATAGTTTTATTTTCTTCTGTGAGATATTGTACTTGGTTTAAATGTAAATTTTGAAATGTTGCAAAATAAATTAGATGTTTTCAATGAGAAATGATAATTATTTTATGAGCATTTTGTTTTATTATGGCCTGTACAACGTTCTACCACCGACGTTGCGACGTAGGCTGGCTTGGACACGCACTCGTATCACAAAAAGCGGGTACGAATTATGACAAGTTTTTGTGGTGGCCCATGCAAGTCAATTTTTACAAGTTGTGTGAACTCGTAATAGTACTTATGTTAGTCGTACTATTGCGAGCCTATGACTAGGAAGTGCTTATTCACAATTAAGATTAAATTGATTTTTGGATAATGGTTAGGATAAGGAGTCCCTTATTCAATTTGACTGTCGGGTAGTTAAGCACTAAGAAAATAAGTCATATTGGCGACGAATTTAGCGACGCCAGTTATATACGTCGGTAATTTTTGTGTATTTAGTTACGTTATATAAAGACGTCGATGAACGTCACTAACAGCGACGTTTAGCGACCGTTAGCGACACACATTATGGTTTGGAAAGCTGATGTCGCGGTCTAGTCACAGAACGTCGCTCTTTTGTTTAGCTAAGTGATGTTTTGTGACTCCATATTCGGTACGTCGCCAGTTTTTTATTGAACAGCGATGTTTAACGACGTCTTTTACGTACGTCGCTAAAATGTTTCATATAGGGTTCCAAACGATCGATTTTTCATTTTTATTCATCCAAAATTTTCAATCTCCCCTGCCCAAATTTCTTTCCTCCTTTTTCTCTCCTCTCCGGCGACCCCCCTCCCTCCGATGACCCTCTCTCCCCGACGGCCCCCTCTTACTCCGTGCGCCGTCGCATCCTTCCCGCCGTCGACATCCTCCCCGCCCCCTCATTCCGGCGACCCCAACCCAACCAAGGAAGGAATAACTCTAACCATATCTTCCTTTTCCAGATATGACACGCACACACACAGGCATACACACACGCTGACACGACACACACGCACACACTAACACGACACACACGCACACACGACACACACATACACTAACACAGACACACTTTGACACACATACGATACAGAGACACTTTGATACACACACACACGACACAAACACGCTGACACGACACAACCCTATCTCCCTTACACAAACACGCTGACATATGTAGGTATATATATATATATATATATATATATATATATTTTTTTTTTTATATATATATATTTTATATATATATATACATATGTATATATCTACAATATATATATATATATATATATATATATATATATTATATATATATATATATATATATATTATATATATATATATATATATATATATATATTTATATAATATATATATATATATATATGTATATTATATACATATATATATATAATCTTATATATATGAAGCTACTGTCACATATGAATAAAGGAGAAAAGTTAGATAATGGGTAGGGAAGATGTGGACAGGTATAGGTTGTAGTTGGGAACTGTATGTCCTTATATATATGAATGTATAGGATGTTGGAGTGTCATTTTGTCTAATTTAGTGAAGGGGGTGATATAGACTGGTATAGGTTAGAGTTGGAGATTGTATGTCCATATGAGAGTATATATGTCTTAATAGTAGTGTATCCCATATATAGTATAGTATCCAATATATGTATTCCATAAGTAAGAGTGTATAGTGTGAGTATACTAGTAGTATATCGTAGTATCCTAGATTGTATAGAGTGAGTATCCTACAGTGCATGGAGTGAGTCTCCTTACTTCCTTTCTTCTTATTCGGCCCATTCAGCCGACAATTACGCATCATATATATATGATATCTACCTCAACCTCAACCGAGCTAGAGAAGTGTGAAAATATTAATATTAACCAAGCTTCACAGTATCGGTATCGATATCGAAATCGGTATCATGGATCTCATTGCTTCCGCTACCAGAGCAAAATATAGAACCAAACGTGAAGCAGAGGTGCATATTCAAAATATTAGAAGTAAAAAGTTTTTGGTCGGTGGTACTAACACCAATCAAAAACTTTTTACTTCTAATGTTTTGAATATGCACCTTTGCTTCACGCTTGGTTCTATATTTTGCTCTCGTAGCAGAATCCATGAGATTCATTACACCGATTCCGATACCTATAACGATACTGTGAACCGCGATTAATATTAATATTTTTACACTTCTTTAAGTTGAGGTTGAGGTAGATATCATATATATATGATGCGGAATAGGATGTTGAGAGTGTCGAATGAGAAGCTGGAAAGTAGAGGGGGTCAGAGAGGGGGCCTTCTTGTTGAACATGTGATGACAAACATTTAATACGCATGTGTCTATGCATCCATTTGGAATATATCGGATAATGTGTATCTATCTTTGCAGAATTATTGACAACTAATGGATGTAAATTACTATCTGCAGCATCGTTCATGGATGTACAATCGTCATTCTGATGACATGTGAGGTATGCGAGATAAATTTATATAGGTGGAAGAGCAGTTCTTACAGTTCGTCAAGGCGTTCCCTCAGGACATGGACCGTACCAAAATTAAGTATCCATGTTTGAGATGTCGCAACATAAAATATCATCCAGAAGTGGGCGTGACATATCATTTGTACTCGAGAGGTTTTATGCCGAATTACTATCAGTGGACCTCACATGAAGAACTTGTTCCCTTAACATCGGAGTTGGAGCCTAATTTGCCGTATATGGATGTCCATGACCACGCTGGTTACGACAAAGGATGGGTGAACATGGTTTTTGACGATACGGGCCCTAGTTTCGATCCGGACAATCATGATGCGGTTGAGGAGGCACCGAATGTCGATGTTGTAAAGTTCATAGAGTTACTGGAGAATGAAAGGACTCCTTGTATCCTGGTTGTGAGGATCATTCACCATTGGAGGTGGTTACAAGACTGCTGAGCATCAAGTCCGATTTCAACATGTTTCAAGAATGCTAAACCGAATCATCGAGTTGATTATAGAGATCTTGTGGGAAGGTACAAAGTTACCTACAGACTTCTACCGGTCTAAGAGGATGGTGAGATCTTCCTAAATGGGATACGAGAAAATTGATGCATGTCGCAACGGGTGCATACTGTACTATAAGACGATAAGGATGAAGATGCGTGCAGATTTTGTGGTGGTGATCACTACAAGGCAACAAGTTCAAGTAAGACTCCTAGTGCAAGGTAGCCTACCGACTCGATGCACTACTTGTCGTTGATGGCGCGGTTGCAGAGGTTATTTATGGTGAAGGAGACTGCAGAAAATATGAGTTGGCACAGACGGGAACAAATCGAAGGAGTATTGGATCACCCATCTGATGGAGATGCATTGAAGCACTTTGATCGAGAGTATCCAGATTTTGCTTCAGAACTGCGTAATGTCAGATTGGGTCTCTCATCCGACAGTTTTACCCTATTCAGACTTTCGGGGTCCCAGTATTCGTGTTGGCCTGTGATCATCACTCCGTACAATCAACCGCCTTGGATGTGCATGAAGACTCCGTATATGTTTCTTACTATTATTATCCTGGGTCCGAACAATTCAAAGAGGAACATCGATGTGTATTTACAGCCATTGATAGATGAGTTGAATCAGCTGTGGGAAGTAGCTGCCAACACCTACGATGTTTCTAGAAAGCAGAATTTTCAGATGAGGGCCGCACTGAAGCCTATGTTCTCGAGAAGATTACAAACTTCTGCTCGATGTATTTTAAGCCACATTTTATTACTAATAGAACAAGAGCTCCGAGAAACGACGATGGATATCTTGAATCTAATGATGCAATACTAAAAGTTTTCAATGCTTTTGGAAAGCCTTCGGGGAAAATGAAGAAAAGATATCTGAATGACGAGGAACTAAGGGGTACTCAGTTATATATATTACTCAATTACGACGAGGAAGAAGTGGAAAATCTTAAGGGGTAACTAACTAATATGTCCATGCATGTAATATAATATCCAATTTTATTATTACACTAATTGGTCGATGTGTTGTTATTTTTACCATATTTAATGATGAGGTGAGGTCGAATAGACAGTACATAACGGATGAAGAACTGGAACAGGAAAAGACATCATTTTCATTCATGGTTGAGTGCATATGTAAGATGCTCGGTACACTACCAAAATACAGTAAATTAGCGCCCGAAACTTAGCGACAGAAATTTTCCGTCGGCGTTAGCGACGGCTTTGTGGCAACTAGCTGACGGATTACCGACGACAAGCCGTTACATTTTTTATTTTATTTTTAGGGGGAGGAAAGGTCGCACATCCGTCGCTAGGGCGTCGGAGATATAGCGACGGATAGTCAGCCGTCGCTATGCAGTCCATTATTTGGCGGGAATTGTGTAGAGAATTGGTGGGACAATTCTTCGACTACGTAGCGACGGATATTCAGTCAGCAAGTATCAAAAATAGCGATTAACAGGCGACGGACAAAAATCCGTCGCTAGTTCGTCGCTACATATACGTTCCAGACTTAAATTGAAACGGCAGGGGAAACTTTTCGCATTCCCTCCAAATTTACTTTCTTTCCTCTCTCTCTCTTTCTCTCTCTCCCATGGCTTCGGTGATTGGCGTCGGCGTCCTCTCCTCTCTCTCTCCCGAAGGTAATCCCCTCTCTCTCTCTCGATCTCTCTCTCTATCTCGCGGTGTCGTAGGGGCAGCGGGGGTGGTGGGCTTGGGGCGGGGGCGTCGGGGGCTGGGCGACGGGCTTGGGGTGGGGCATCGGGGGCTGGGCGACTGGCTTCGGGCGATGGCGTCGGGGGCTGGGCTGTGGGCTTGCATGGGGCGGGGGCGTCGGGGGCTGGGCGGTGGGCTTGGGGCGGGGGCGTCGGGGGCTGTGCGGCTGGCTTGGGACGGGGGCGTCGGGGGCTGGGCGGCGGACTTGGGGCTGGGGCATCGGGGGCTGGGCGGTGGGCTTAGGGCGGGGGCGTCGGGGGCTGGGCAGCGGGCTTGGGGCGGAGGCATCGGGGGCTGGGCGACGGGCTTGGGGCGGGGGCATCGGGGGCTGGGCGGCTACCTTGGGGCGGGGGCGTCGAGGGTATATGCAACCGACGCACAGCCATAAGCACTCTTCAGATATATATTCAACCGAACTACTAGGCGGCGGGCTTGGGGCGGCGGGCTTAGGTCGGGGGCGGCGGGCTTTTGTCGGGGGCGACGGGGGGCTTTGCTTCTCAAATTCATCTGAGTTTATATATTGGCTAAATAATGTGTTATCCATATTGGGTATTATCCATTAGTTTGGTGGTGTTTGGATTAGTAAATGTGAATATAGGGTTTGGGTTCATGGTGTATATGTTCACTGTCTCCAGGACAATACGAGTTCTTCATTTGCCTTCTTTGTTAAGAATATCTTTGGGACATTCGCTTCACCAAAGTCACTGAATAAGTGAACTTTTTCCTGGAAAACCGACCCTTAGAGTGTATCAGTTGCGTGCTTTTATATAGATGTATATATCTATACATCTAACTGTGATATACATATGTGTATGTGACAATCTTAGTTAGCGACGGACTAGTGACCGGTTAGCGACGGATATTTCTAGCTCCATTTGCATTAATCTACAATACGACATGGTAATCAGGACATAGTCCCTGCAGTCATTCGACTGACGAGGCAGAAACTATGTAGCCGTAGATAAAGTTGACTGTCCTCCGACCCTCATCCCTCGGTAATGATGATACGACAACCTATCACTATATCTTATATAGTAGTAGATGATGTCTTAATATTACATTATGTGAGTTCATCTTGATTCTGTTATATCCTTCAGATACTAGATACGATAAGAACATATACTACACCATATGTACAAAACATAGATGATTCACTAATGTATGCTAGAATGAATTTTGGGTTGTATTCTGAGCCATCCGTTCTCACACTTAAAACACATAAGAATTAGTAGTGTGAGAGCGCCGGAGAGAGTGAGAGAGCCGGAGGGGGGGAGGAGAGTGAGTGAGAGAGTAAAATGGTACGACATGGTGAAGTAGTACTGTATTTTGGCTCCAGCTCCAGCTCCATTTGCATTAATCTACGGTACGATATGGTGATCAGGACATAGTCCCTGCAGCCATTCGACTGGCGAGGCAGAAACTATGTAGCCGTAGATAAAGTTGACAGTCCTCCGACCCTCATCCCTCGGCAATGATGATACGACAACCTATCACTATATCTTATATAGTAGTAGATGATGTTTTAGTATACATTATTTTAGTTCATCTTGATTCTGTTATATTCTTCAGATACTAGATCCGATAAGAACATATACTACACCATATGTACAGAACATAGATGATTCACACTAATGTATGCTAGAATGAATTTTGGGTTGTGTTCTGAGCCATCCGTTCTCACACTTGGAGATAAATCGAATTATAACGATGGATACTAGGTTACTCTTCAGTATAATTGATGTCTATTTTATATTAATTTGGTTTGGTCTATATGATTCTTGGATAATTGGGTGCATTAAATTCGTATGTGCATATTTGGTCTATGTGATTCTTGGATAATTGGTGTGTATTATATATTTGGTCTATGTGATTGTTGGATAATTGGTGTGCATTATATATTGGTTTGGTTTATGCATATTTTTGTGAACAGGGAAAGTGCTGCAAATTTTTTTCAAAAAAATCTCAGTTAGCGACGGACTAGTGACCGGTTAGCGACGGATATTTTCAGCTCCATTTGCATTAATCTACGGTACGCCATGGTGATCAGGACATAGTCCCTGCAGCCATTCGACTGGCGAGGCAGAAACTATGTAGCCGTAGATAAAGTTGGCTGTCCTTCGACCCTCATCCCTCGGCAATGATGATACGACAACCTATCACTATATCTTATATAGTAGTAGATGATGTTTTAGTATTACATTATGTGAGTTCATCTTGATTCTGTTATATCCTTCAGATACTAGATACGATAAGAACATATACTACACCATATGTACAGAACATAGATGGTTCACACTAATGCATGCTAGAATGAATTTTGGGTTGTGTTCTGAGCCATCCGTTCTGATCAAGCATCTTTCTTCTCCTCTCCTCCACCATGGCTCTGGACCCATCTGCTCCTCCCTACTTCCCTTCTTCTTATTTGAATCTTTCAGCCACATATGATATCCACCTCAAGTGTAGAGTCAGGAGAGAAGAAGTGGACAGGAAGAGGAGGGGGAAGAAGCATAGCCGACGGCATGACCCGGAGGAAGTACAGATTTTTTTCTTCAATATCCGTAGGAGAACTATAAGGATATATGTTTTCACAACATGTCACCTTGTCAAAGACCCTTAATGTGAATATTATGTTACCGCGGTGTCGGAAGACTAACATATCATAATTTTTTAAGCCGTGTGTTTTGACTTAATCCTCCCAACTCTTTCCTCCTATGTAGTAATCTTGCATTACTATATAGCAGGAAAGAGTTTGGAGGATTATGTCAAATCACACGGCTTAGAAAATTATGACATGTTAGTCTTCCGACACCGCGGTAACATGGTTGTCACATTAAGGGTCTTTGACAAGGTGATATGTTGTGAAAAGATATATCCTTATAGTTCTCCTGCGGATGTTGAAGAAAACCTCTGTACTTCCTCTGGGTCATGCCGCCGACTGTGCTGCTTCCCCCTCTTCTTCCTGCCCACTTCTTCTCTCCCGACTCTACACTTGAGGTGGATATCATATGTGGCTGAGAGAGTCAAATAAGAAGAAGGGAGGAGCAGATGGGTCCAGAGCCATGGTGGAGGAGAGGAGAAGAAAGATGCTTGATCAGAACTTGAGGTAGAAAAGTTGTGACGTTGATAGCATGAGAAAGGGAGAGGGTGAATGGAGGGAGGGAAGTGGCTGCATGCCTTTGGCTCACTCGAGCGGTATTTATCCTCCGACCCTCATCCCTCGGCAATGATGATATAACAACCTATCACTATATCTTATATAGTAGTAGATGATGTCTTAGTATTACATTATGTGAGTTCATCTTGATTCTGTTACATTCTTCAGATACTAGATACGATAAGAACATATACTACACCATATGTACAGAACATAGATGATTCACACTAATGTATGCTAGAATAAATTTTGGGTTGTGTTCTGAGCCATTTGTTCTCATACTTGGCAATTAAGCATGTGAAATAGAACTGATTATGTTTAGTTTGTCTTACGATACAGATTTTCACATCCAAATTGAAATGGATCGTTACTTCATTGATCGTACATGGATGTACTAGCGGATCAACCTCCGGGACCGTAGGTACTTATAAGTATTGACCGTATCGAATTAGTATCGATCTATCATTTTGGTATGGGCCGTATCGGTTGGTATTGGTCTTAGCGAATTGGTATCGTCCTATCCGATATGTATCGGCCGTATATCTAGGATTCATATTGGCCTTATCGATTTGGTATCGGTCATATCCGATAGGTATCAACCGTGTTAGATTAGTATAGACCATTTCGGATTAGTATCGTGGAAGGTTTAGTAACAACTGTAATTGGATTTCTCTCTTCTAGAGCTAGATTACCATTGCAAGAGAGTCACGAGAGCGTAGCTGGCCAGTTACAGAACATACATACTTCCTTTTCAATATCACTTTTCTTGATAGAAAAGGAAGCATGTATATTACTGTAACTGGCCAATCACGATCTGGTGACTCTCTTGCAACGGTATTCTAGCTCGAGAAGAGAGAAATCCAAGTACAGTTGTTACTAAACCTTTCACGATACTAATCCAAAATGGTTTACACTAATCCAACACGACCGATACCTATCGGATATGACCGATACCAAATCGATAAGGCCAATATGAATCCTAGCTATACGGCCGATACATGTACATATCGGATATAGGACGATACCAATTTATTAAGGCCAATACCAATCTGATACGTCCTATACCAAACCGATAGACCGATACTAATCTGATACACTAGATACTAAGTACATCCGACCTATACCAGCGGATCCACCAATTACTGTACGATAGGCCCAACGACTCCAGTTACATCCGGTTATTGGTGAGTACATGATTACATAGTAATTCTGTTAGTCTTGTGATACAGATTTTTACTCTCTCATGCTACCAACGTCACAACTTTTCCAGTGCTGCTCCCTCTAATGATGATGAACGCAAAAAACTAATGTCACAACTTTTATAATTTGAGTAAATTTCTTTACCCTATATAAAATTTTTTGTTGTCAGAGAGATGGCTCCTACGACTCGCCGAGGTGGTGCTGCTAGTCGAGGAAGGGGCCGAGGCAAGAAACCCTTGGAGGTCGACACGGAGGAAGTCCCCGTCATCAAACAAGAGCCGGTGACTGTTAAGGAGGAGGTGTTACCAAAGGTCGAGGTTAAGGAAGAACCGATGACCATCAGGGAAGAGATTGCTCCCAAGGTTGAAGTTAAGGCGGAGCCACCGTCATAGAGTAGTAGCATCGGGACCGACCCTCCTGTCCCTACAGAAGACCTCAACTAGATTGAGCCTTCGTATGCAAAGTGGCTGATAGAATGGTACATGCCTTAACGCAACTATGATCCCTGGCTGTAAGGATTCATCGTCTGACTTGCGGTCTTTGCTGAGGCCAAAGTCTATTTTCCTTTGTGTTTTGAAATATTTGTGGAAATTTTGGAATATTTATGGGAATTTTAGAATATTTGTGCTATCATCGGATTATAACGATGGATATTAGGTTACTCTTCAGGACAATTTATGTCTATTTTATATTAATTTGGTTTGGTCTATATGATTCTTGGATAATTGGTGTGCATTAAATTCGTATGTGCATATTTGGTCTATGTGATTCTTGGATAATTGGTGTGCATTATATATTTGGTCCATGTGATTGTTGGATAATTGGTGTGCATTATATATTGGTTTGGTTTATGCATATTTTTGCGAACAGGGAAAGTGCTGTAATTTTTTTAAAAGAAAAATATCATTTAGCGACGGACTAGTGACCGGTTAGCGACGGATATTTCCAGTTTCTGACTACTGTTCGACGACATATCCGTCGCTAACTGGAGATTTGAAAATATTTCCAGGTAGCGACGGGTGGTCGACGGAATATCCGTCGACAACGTTCTGGTGGTATATAGTTCGACGGAATAGCAACGACGTATCCGTCGCCACGGTTCTGGAAATGCCAAGCATTTCCAGAACATGGTCGACGGATAATCCGTCAGTATGCCGTCGCTAATCCGTCCTTTGTTAGCAACGGCGATCGACGGAATAGCGACGGAACGGTACACTCTGATACACTATTACGACGGTTTACCGACGGACCACTACGTCGCTAGTGTCTACACAGTTTAGTATTTAATACCTGAAATGGATGAAAGCCCGTCGGAAAGTCATCGCTAATGCTTCGTATTGTGAAGTCGAAAAGCCGTCGCTATTCCGTCGCTTGACGACTACGTAGCGACGGACCGTTATTAGCGACGAGCTGATTGCCGACGGATTATTTTGGCCAAGACCCGTCAATGATCGGTCGCTAATACAAATTCTCGACGGACGGGCGACGGATTTGGCCGTCGCTAAATCGACAAAGTTTGGTAGTGGTAATTACTTTTCGTATATGCACTTTGCACAATAATTAACGAAACGCTGAATTAATTTCTTATCTTGTGGTATTTAGGTCGATCGTCCAGATGCAATACTAGAGAATGAGTCTATTAGAACTCTAGCCAAGGGGCCCATTTATTCCGTCAAAATCTGGCCAAGCTATTGTGTGAATGGGTTTAGGTTCAAGTCACACTACCAAAATAACCAACTTTAGCGACGGCCACATCCGTCGCTCATCCGTCGGTAACATAAATTACCGACGGAATAGCGACGGATATTTGATAAAAATGGCCGTCGGGAAATACGTCGTCGCTAAAATTTGTCCGTCGCTAAGCCGTCGGACAAATGATTAACCGACGGACTAGCGACTGATTACCGACGGTTGCCTTTCAATGGTTTAGCGACGGATTAGCGACTTGTTCCCCTCGGTTTACATGCCATATAATATTAAAATATCCGTCGCTAAGCCGTCGTAAATAGGTCGGTAAAAGCGTATCAGAGAGGTTCCTGATACGCAAAATCAGTCGCTATTCCGTCGCCATTCCGTCGTTAACCTCGACGTTATAGCGACGGATTAGCGACGGGTAGGGCGTCGGCCTGGTTCTGGAAAGCTTCCATATTTCCAGAACCATGTCGACGGATAATGGGTCGCTAAGCCGTCGCTAGTCCGTCGTCATCCTCGACAGATTAGCGACGGATTAGCGACCCACTATCCGTCGCTAAGTCTCTGGAAACCTACCATATTTCCAGAACCATGTCGACGGATTTGCCGTCGCTAGGTAGTCGATATTCCGTCGCTAATATTCCAGTTAGCGACGGAAGTTCCGTCGCTAGGTCGTCGCTAGGTGGTCGCTAACTGCAAAATATTTATATCACCCAGTTAGCGACGGATATTCCGTCGCTCGTCCGTCGGTAACTGCAAATATTTATATAACCCAGTTAGCGACGGATTTGCCGTCGCTAGTTAGTCGCTCATCGGTCGCTAAAAGATATATCCGTCGCTAGTTAGTCGCTAGTCCGTCGCTAAATACAACATTAATTAAAAAAATTACAGAAACATTCTATTTCTTTTTCGTAAATATTACACATATTCATAATATCCAATATCCAAACATCCATGTACGATCAACAAATATCCAAATATCCAAATTTATAATATCCAATATCAAACAGAAATATCCAAACGTTTATGTACAAATATCCAAACACAAATACACAAATTCATAATATCCAAACATTCATGTACGCTTCCAAAATATCCAGAATTCAAAATCCAAAAACAGTACAAATATCCAAAAATAGTACAAATATCATTGAGATGGATCGCGTCGTCGTCTCGGCGCCGCCTCGGCTCTGCGGATGTACTCTTCCACCATGTACGCCGGCACCTGGGACAACACATGCTCTGGAAGCGTGCGGAGCTGCTCTGGCGACATCAAGTCCATGAGCCCAATGAGCGCAGTATCCGGTACCAGGCGGACCTCGGCAGAACGGTCAAATAAATAACGTCCAGGGTCGGAAGGACCGGCAACCGCACTAGACGTACCGGGAGCAGACGGATCTGGACCGGGAGCAGAAGAAGGACGCGGAAGGCGCTCCAGCACATCCGACATTAGACTCCGTATTTCCGACATATCGGAGGTGAGAGTCGCAAGCTGCGCCCTCATATCGTCCGACGGGGGCGCGGGAGGAGGCGGGGGCGGTGGATATCTCGGAGTCGCGCCCTGCAACGATGCCGCCATGGAACCTACGCCGTAGACGCGCCCTTTATTAAAGCCGCCGACAGACTCTACGAACACGTCGTCGTAGCGAGCGGCCATAGAAGAGGGCGTCTGGGTGGGCGTCGTTTCGCCGACAACCTCGGCAGGGGGCTCAATCTGACTAAGGGCCTCACGATATGCAGCCTATCCAATGAATGTGTTTATACTATAAGTTTTTCTAAGTTATAATCTAAATCCTATGTTTCCCTAAGTTATAATTTGAATCCTACGTTCACCTAATTAAGTTAACAATAATTATATTTCTAATAAAAATCTCATAAACATAATTACTTACATCAGTCGCCTGGGCCCTCGCGTCGACGAAGCTCCCGTCTGCCCGCCTCTTGTGTGTATGCAGGAATACATCGTAGGCGGTGACCGACTCCGGCTCTCTCCCCTCCTTTACCGCCCGTTGTGCCTGCATACGAAATATACGTCAAATTTAATTAACTACGTATATTAATAGTACCGAATTTAATAGTAAAATAAATTTGCGGTATCTCACCAAATCTGCACGCGTCGCTGCGTGGGGCTTTGAACCTCCCGTATGCAGACCAGCGGCCTGTCTGCTCGCCTTCGCTTTCTCTGATTTCTCCCTGTACTGAGCAGTATTCATCTTATCCAACATCTGCTCGTAGTACTCCTCCCGGAGCCACTTCTTCCTCGAATGCGCCGTACGAACGTCGTACACCGCATCCCGTATCTTCTTCCCGGCGGCGGCTTTGTAGGCCTTGCGAATCAACTCCTCGCGATGGGGGGGCCACCAGAACGTCGTCTGACATACAAATTAAATTATCACGTAATTAAAAAATTAGTGGATTAAAGAATAATTAATAATTAACCAAAAGATATATATATACCTTCATCTCCTCGAGCCAGACGTACTGCATGTCCTGAGGCACCTCAGAAAAATAGAGGTAGGGGCCATGGTAGTTTTCTCGGATAATTTGCCCGAGTATCCGGGCAGCATCATACGGGAAAAACCTACAAAGAAGCAAAGACTGGATTATTAACTTGAATAAATGAAACAAATTTAATAAATTAACTTAAATTTACTTACGTATCACCCGCGGGCCATAGCTCTCGTCGGTTCTCGCCTATCGGCCTCTCTGGAGGCGTCGGAGGATCCGTGGGTCCGCGGATGTACTCACCGGTAGCAGGATGAAGCTGAATCTGGGGGTACTCCGGAGCCCACCCTGCAGTAACTGATGGTGTACCCGCTGGTGCATCCGGGGGCGGAACGGATCCGCTAGCGGATGGAGTCTCAGGCCTCGATGAAGATGAAGGTAGCGCAGAGATAGATCGACGGCGGGAAGAGTCTGCGGCCGGGCTCTCCAGGTCGGGATCGGAGGACTCTATATCTGGGGAATGTGGAAGGCGACCACGACCGCTACCACCACGTCCACGGCCAGTGCCGCTACCACCACGCCCACCACGGCCAGTACCGCCACCACCAGCACCACCACGGCCACGGCCACTGCCGCTACCAGCAGCACAAGTGGTAGTGACCATGACCTGTAAATAGAACACATAAATATAATTAACAATATAGAAGTATAAATGAATATAAAACTGAACTAAAATATATATACCAGCAGCAGGGCGGCGAGTGCCGTCAAGACCATGAGAACTAAGAGTGCCATCTGTAAAAAGAAAATCATACAATAAGTAGATGATCGAACGACAAAAACATAAACTGAAATAAGAATGTGTCCGTCTAAACTGAATTCACTAAGTTAGTTGTAAGTGCTTCTAATATATACCGATATTTAATCTAATCATCGTTATCGTCCTCGTCCTCATCGTCATCGTCATCGTTCTCATCCTCATTCTCATCGTCGACTTCATCTATATCATCATCCTCATCGTCGACTTCATCTGTATCATCATCCTCATCCTCATCCTCTTCTTCTTCTTCTTCTTCTTCTTCTTCTTCTTCAGGCTCAATACTTTGGACAAGACGCCTCTTTCTCCCCTGGTTGACAGCTAAGTCTTGTATATCAACCTCTTCCTCCCCTCTATTTTCCTCAGCATGAGGTATATCGACATCTTCCACGTCCATGGTATCCGACTGTTGTCCCATGTATTGGGGCTTCTCGATCTGGTCCTCTTGGTATGCTGGGTCTCCAACGTTGAATGTATTTCTAGATTTAATCTTGCATACTGCCCACCAGTCAAATCGATCTCTACGACGCCTTGGGTAGCTTGTATAGTAGACTTGAACAGCCTGACTTGCTATCGCAAACGTGTCGGACCCTCTATACCTCCTGCGATGATTTATATCGACGAATCCAAATTGTTTATCGATTCTCCAACCGATATTTGGTCTCGTATCGAACCACTCACATTTGAACATCACAATATGCATATCATATGGGGCACTATATTGTAAATCTACAATCTCCCGAAGCACTCCATAATAGTCAAAGTCCGGCTCGTCGTCATAGATGGTGCCTCTTATGCAAACACCAGAATTCTTGGTATCGAAGCCGTCATTGAGAAATTCGGCATTTATAGCAAGCTGAGTTGACTTAAACTTGAAGCCATTAACGACATAGCCTGACAAAGTCTTTGCATGCTTCTTCGGTCCCAATGCCAAATAACGAATGCTCTCATTTATGAGTGTTGTTTCAGGCAATAAAACCTGTAAACATGTATTGATAATTTAAATATTTTAGCTGCATATATTTTAATGGTAGCCGCATAACATATTATCTCAGTTACTTACGTATTTACGAAACCAGGACGGAAAGGTACAATCAACCTCTCTTTGAAGTCCCTCATCTGTAATATATGGTGTCCTCATTTTGACTTCACCTCTAAATACACTGTTAGAGAGAATAAAAATAAGTGTAGTCACTTAATTCACCAAATTAGAGATTATAACGAGGCGTAGTCACTTACTTCTCCAAATCTCTCACTTCTTGTATGTCACAATTTAACAAGACATATCGGTGAGCGGTATCATACTCATCGTCGGTCAACCACCGTTTCTTACTAGCCCCAATAGGCTTGCCCCTTAAATTGAATATACCTCCATCCTCAACGTCTTCTTCATTCCTTTGAGGTCTATTTTGATTTGTCTCGACATGAGTATCGAAATAAATGGAGCAGAAATTTGACACCTCCTCGATAAGATATGATTCACATATCGAAGCCTCTATATGAGCCTTGTTGCCAACTTTCTTCTTTAGATGGTGTAGGTACCTAAAGAGACAAATTATCTTGAGAATTAACAATGAATTGTAAAATCCACTTAAATTTTACTTAAATTATATCGATTTTTATTTACCTTTCAAAGGGGTACATCCATCGATAATGAACAGATGCACCGACACGGGCTTCGTATGCTAGATGAATCGGTAGATGCTCCATGCTGTCGAAAAAGCCCGGTGGAAATATTTTCTCTAACTTGCAGATTGTTAGGACAATCTTCTCCTCAAGTTGTACCATATGTTGCACCGTCAGCTTAGTTGAACAGATATCCCTGAAGAATGTAGACAGCTCGGCCAACGGAACCCATACAGCAGAAGGCAACAACTCTCTCAAAGCAATGGGCAGTAATCTTTCCATAAACACATGGCAGTCGTGACTCTTCATTCCCGTTAGCTTGCGTTCATTGAGATCAACGCATCTAGACAAATTCGAAACATAGCCGTCGGGAAATCTTAAATTAGATATCCACTTGCAGATTATTAATCTATCTTCCTTGCTCAATGTGTATGGCGCTATAGGCTTACTTAATTGTCCACCAGCACCCCTTTGTATCAAGTTCAGATGAGGACGCTTGCATATCTCGGCTATGTCTTGTCTTGCTTTTGGATTGTCCTTCGTCTTTCCTTTAATATCCATGACGGTATTGAAGACATTATCGAACACGTTCTTTTCGATATGCATGACATCAAGATTATGCCTTATAAGACTATCTTTCCAATAAGGCAAGTCCAAGAAGATACTCTGTTTGGTCCAGTTATGGCTTTGTCCGAACCCCTCGATACGATGGTTCGATGGATCTTCCATTGCGGTGGGCAATTCCTTTACAGCTTCCCAAATATCGTATCCCGAAAATCTGGCAGGAGGTTGAGAAAATTCTTGTTTTCCATATCTGAACGCGTCCTTATTCTTTCTCCAAGGATGGGTCGCGGGCAAAAATTGACGGTGACAGTCAAAGAAAGAAGTTTTTCCTCCATGCCTAAGGCGGAACGCCTTACTATTTTCCATGCATATCGGACAAGACATGTTGCCGTGCGTACTCCATCCCGACAGCATACCGTATGCTGGAAAATCATTGATTGTCCACATGAGTGAAGCTCTCATCTGAAAGTTCTGTTTCCTGAAAATATCATAGGTCGTGACGCCGATCTCCCACAGCTGTTTCAGCTCATCCACCAACGGCTGTAAATATATATCGATGTTCTTCGTCAGATTTTTAGGACCGGGTATGATAGCTGTCAGAAACATATAAGGAGTCTTCATACACATCCATGGTGGCAGATTGTAAGGGGTAAGAATGACCGGCCAGCATGAGTACTGAGATCCCGACTGTCCGAAAGGGGCGAAGCCATCAGCACATAGCGCCAGGCGTACATTTCTAGGCTCTGCAGCAAAATCTGGATGACACAAATCAAAATGTTTCCACGCCTCTCCATCCGAAGGATGTGACAATTCTCCTTCGTCCTTTATGCGTTCTTCGCTATGCCACGTCATGTGTTCTGCTGTATTTAGAGACATATACATCCTCTGCAAGCGCTTCGTGATCGACAAGTAATGCATATACTTGTAAGGATGTCGTTTTCTAGTCGACTTTCCTTTTCCCTGTACTGGCTTGTAACGATCCGCATTACAGAAGCTGCAACTTTCTGATACGCAATTCTCTTTGTAGTACAACATGCATCCGTTGCGACAACAATCTATCTTCTCGTACCCAAGTCCCAGTTGTCGGACCATCATCTTTGACTTGTAGAAGTTTTTTGGTAGCTCTTTTGATTCCTTCGGTAACACCTCCTTGATTACTTCTGTGATCCGATTATAGCAAGCTTGTGGCAAGTTAAAATCAGACTTTATGTTCAACAACCGCATCGTCACTGACAGTGCGGAATGAGTCTCACAACCAGGATATAGAGAAGTATCTGCGTCCTGAAACATGTCATAGAACTCCTTCGCCTCGGGATTAGGATCCTCCGGATCAAAATTAGGCCCTGCCGCATCATACACCATATCTCGTGCAAGGTTCTGCAGATCTCCATAATCAACAGAGCATCCGTGGTCTTCGATGACATCCGTTGCAGCATTATCATCAAAAGCATAAGTAGCAGCTTTCGCAGCCTGTCTTTCCGAATATAGTTCACCTTGCGATGACCACAGGCCGTAATTACGTACGAAACCCTTACGGGTCAAATGATCTCTCACAGTCACCACTTCTTCGTAACGTCTATTGTGACATTTAACACATGCACACTTAATTTTGTTACCGTCCATGTACTGAGCTTTGCTCATTGCATAATTAAGAAATACTTCCACGCCTGCCTGAAAATCGTCACTCACACCAATTCTACTCTCGTGTTGCCGTTTGTACATCCATGTACGATCAACAAAATAACGACTCATCCTCAATTTGGATGTGAAAATCTGTATCGTAAGACAAACTAAACATAAGAATAGCCCGATACCGATACTCATAAATTTGGATTAGGGTTAGGATGTTAGATATAAGTGAACTAGGTGATGTAGAGTACAATATAGGGAACTGTGAATGGACTGAAAGTTGCACATGAGAAGGTTCAATGAAGGGCCCATAAATGGGTTCACATGATAAGTTAGTAGGAATCCACATCACTATACATACTCCCCCGTCTCAAGAGTGTGTCTGGCTCCTATTTAGAACAGCACAGGTCACAACATGTCCAGAATAGCAAAACAGAGCTCTACAATGTATATCGGTATCGGACTATTCCTACTAGTATTGGTATCGGCGATATCAATACTCGTGTGAATAGGAGATTGCAATATAAGTCTAAGCTATCTAGCTAACCTGTATACTTGCATTTACATTGTATCATAACTTGTATCTAGTTACCTTGCTAATCATGTATATACTCTTAACATATATGTGAAGACACTATACTAACATGTATTTAAATCAAGGTTCAAAGTATCGGTATCGGAATCGGTATCGGACTATATATTCCTACGAGTATTGGCATCGGCGATATCAATACTCGTGTGAATAGGAGATTGCAATATAAGTCTAAGCTATCTAGCTAACATGTATACTTGCATTTACATTGTATCATAACTTGTATCTAGTTACCTTGCTAATCATGTATATACTCTTAACATATATGTGAAGACACTATACTAACATGTATTTAAATCAAGGTTCAAAGTATCGGTATCGGAATCGGTATCGGACTATATATTCCTACGAGTATTGGCATCGGCGATATCAATACTCGTGTGAATAGGAGATTGCAATATAAGTCTAAGCTATCTAGCTAACATGTATACTTGCATTTACATTGTATCATAACTTGCATCTAGTTACCTTGCTAATCATGTATATACTCTTAACATATATGTGAAGATACTATACTAACATGTATTTAAATCAAGGTTCAAAGTATCGGTATCGGAATCGGTATCGGACTATATATTCCTACGAGTATTGGCATCGGCGATATCAATACTCGTGTGAATAGGAGATTGCAATATAAGTCTAAGCTATCTAGCTAACATGTATACTTGCATTTACATTGTATCATAACTTGTATCTAGTTACCTTGCAATATAAGTCTAAGCAATCTAGTATTGGTATCGGCGATATCGGTAGTATCGGCGGTATCGGATCGAAGTATCGGATTTTTTTGGTATTGGAAAACAAATAATTATTAATAAATTATTTACATTTAAAAACATATAATTTATACATTTAGGCATAATTTTAAGTGTTTTAAGTATTATTTCTTAGTAGTTTTGAAATTAAATGAAATTAAATTAAATGAAATAGTATTATTTCTTAGGATCGGGACATGCCAAACCGTATCCGTATCGGGGAATGCAACCCATTCCCCACCCCCCCGACCCCCCTGCCCCCATTCAACACCCCCCCCCGACCCCCCCTGCCCTCTCCATTACCCACCCCCCCCCCGACCCCCCTGCCCCCATTCCCCACCCCCCCGACCCCCCTGCCCTCTCCACCCCCCACCCCCCGCCCCCCGACCCCCCTGCCCCCATTCCCGACCCTCCCCCCGACCCCCCTGCCCCCATTCAACACCCCCCCGACCCCCCGCCCTCTCCACCCCCCACCCCCCGACCCCCCTGCCCCCATTCCCCACCCCCGACCCTCCGACCCTCATTCCCCACCCCCCCACCCCCTGCCCCCATTCCCCACACCCCCCCCGACCCCCTGACCCCATTCACCACCCCCCCGCCCTCTCCACCCCCCGCGAAGCCGACCCCCTCCCCCTCCCTCCCCGGCCCCAAAACCTAAAATTAGAGAAAGAGAGAGAGAGAGAGAGAGAGAGAGAGAGAGAGATACCTGGTAGAGAGAGAGAGAGAGCCGCGAGAGAGAGAGAGAGAGCCGCGTGCGAGAGAGAGAGAGCCGCGAGAGAGAGAGAGAGAGAGAGAGTTTTGGGGGAATGAAAAATTCCCCCCCGTCGGTTCAATTTAAGTTAGGGCACAGAACCTAGCGACGGAATAGCGACGGAATAAATTAGTCGCTAAACCGTCGCCAATTAAAAGGTGTTTTCCGACGGATATATCCGTCGCCAGTTAGTCGCTAAAGTTCCCGCCAATGTTTTAAAGATTTTGCCGCCAACATTTGCGACGAATAAGCGACGAAAAAGAATCCGTCGCTAACTTTCGTCGACTTAGCGACGGAAACCCGACAAAATTTTACATTTAAAATTGGAAAAAATTATGTTATGTTGTCTGTCGCTAATCCGTCGCTAAGATGTCGGAAACTGGTCGCTATTAGCGACGAAATCCGTCCGTCGCTAAACTTCCGTCGGTAAAGTGGGGTATTTTAGTAGTGTCAACAAATGCTCCGATCAGAGAGAACTTTTCGGATCTTGATTCAACCAAAAATAGTTGTTTGTGAATTCAATTTACAAACTATAAAGATGTCGATCCAGGCAATGATTTCTATGGCATCTTACGGGAGATTATGGAGTTGACATATAACTACGGCATAGCGCCGGCTAGTATCGTATTGTTCAGGTGTGATTGGTTCGATCCGATCCAAGATAAAGGTTAAAAAATTGATAAGCATGGTCTTATGGATATTAGCTACCAGCGTCGATATCAGGATACGAATCATTTATCCTAGTAAGTCAGGCTTAACTAGTTTACTTTACTACTTATCCTAGACGGGGAACAACTACGTTGGACTGGTGGGCAGTATGCAAGACTAATGCCAGAAATACCTACGATGTTGACAAAATAGCTTATCAGGAGGACGAGCTACCTCTCGTCACAAATACAGATAACGTAGACACAACGGAAGTTCCATATTACACATCCAATCGTATAGAAGAGACAGAAGTATCAGAAGAGGAAAATGAAGTAGATGAAAGCGAAGAGGGGGAGGAAGAGGAAGATTAGAACACGGAGGACTAAGATGATAAATTTTTAGAAGATGATTGAAAATAAAACAAAATGTAAAATATGTTTAACAACTAATTAATTTCCATACAACAATGAGTCTTCCATATTGCACGTCTAATATTGTTATTTTGTTTAGTCCCTAATTAATCTTCATGTTTCCATCAATCTTACTAGATGGCACCTATGACCCGAGCACGTCGCTTGAGAGAGGCACAGATGGCTGCTGAGGAGGTAGTGGCACCACCTGCTGCTGAGGAGGTAGTGCTTCCTCCTACTGCTGAGGAGGTAGTGGTACCTACTGCAGAGATGAAGGTCAAGGAGGAACTTTCTCCTACTATTAAGGAGGAAGTAACTCCTAAAACCGAGATAGTGTGAAGAAGGAGGTGGCACCAGAGGGCAGTTGCACCGAGAGTTTTAGTTATCCATCTCCTCTGGATATTGATCTTGCTGGCATGCATTCTACTTATGTGCGGTGGCTGAGGGAGTTCTATCTGCCCCAGCATAGACGACAATAGATATATATATGATATGATTTTTGACCGAATTTGTTTTCGTTAGACTTATTTCTGGGTTAGACTTGGATGGTTTTACAACTATTGATGTTTCTTATTTTCTAGACATGGTTATTACCTAAATTTGGATGTTTTTGGTTGCTATTATCTAGACTTGGTTATTATCTAGAAATTCAACGAAGGGTTGCTCTGGGTCTATTTTTATAAATTGGGATATGTTAAATGCATGGTTATTATCTAAAAATTCAACGGAGGGTTGTTCCGACTCTATTTTTATAAAGTGTGATAGTTAAATGCATGTTTATTATCTTGTAGATATATATTTCGATCAGGCATGGTAGGACGCAGAGGAACGTACCCCCGTGGCGGTAGAGTATCCCATAGAGGTAGAGGTTCCACCAGTGGACGTCGGAGTGGCACTTCGTTAGTGGATGACAGTGCCGGTCCCTCGTCTTCTAGTAATCCAGTATACCAGCCACTCAAATCTCAGTCTGCATCGATAGTACATAGCGGTACTCCTGGGACGGACAGTTCTAGGCCTGATACTATCTCGTCCAACAGCGTTCCTTCTATAGACGGCACTATGGAGACGGAGGAGCAGGTGGAGGAGGCCGGACCTATGCCATCTCTATATGATCCGAGCGATCCCCCATGCGCCCCTCCGGACGAGACGATGATGGAGGTTTGGTCCGACATACCTGCAAAGTAAGTTAATTAGTTAAAATTTATATATACTTATATCTATGTATTCGTGAATTTAATTATCATTTTCTAGATATCATCCTCCGTCAGT
The DNA here is from genome assembly GCA_029216955.1 of Iris pallida. Classification (NCBI taxonomy): domain Eukaryota; kingdom Viridiplantae; phylum Streptophyta; class Magnoliopsida; order Asparagales; family Iridaceae; genus Iris; species Iris pallida. The sequence continues at coordinate 12,558,795 of JANAVB010041814.1, forward strand.
TCAGAGGACATTGGGGCTATTTCTGAGGTCCAACTACGGGGGCCCTTGGATCAACTACTCGGATGCCTCGGACGAGAGTAAGGCATTCTGGTTTACCCACTTCAAGGCAACTAAAGTATATTGCATTTAGTATAAATCATCTTTTATGCATATTATATAACTACCTAATTTAATTCTTGTAAAAAACATATTTTTATCCATCACACCGGGCTAAGACGATCGAGAAATAATTTCCTGTCGTTGTCGCCAAGTTGATCCGGGATGCGATCGACGACCAGAAGGCTCGAGACCGCTTCGGAAAACCGATCCTAGGTTGGTTCACGCCCGAGTAGTGGACTGCCATGGAGGTTAGATTCGACGCTCCTAGGTACAAGGAATGGTTGGAGAAGGCGAAGGCGGCTAGGACGAAGGCAGGGAAGTGGTGTGGCGGCTCGATTCCTATGACGGAACATTTTTGTCGCCTGGTATGTGTTTTACTGTAATATATTATTTTAATGAAAGTAGAAATAAATTTTAATGACAAATATATTATTATAACAGATAAAGAGGGTTGAGAACCCCAATATGGTGACCGTCTTCCTGGCCACCCATCGAAAGGACGAAAAGCTCATCGATGATCGGGCCACGCCGAGCTATGTAAGTATTACTTTACGTATCACTAAATTTAGTATAACCTAAGAAATCTGCAATATATATCCATAGATGTGAAACAAGATAGTAGTAAATATTATGCTTATCGAGATACGGACTTTTCTAGGAGGAGTATTGTAGGTTAGAGCTCTGGATGACCGCCATTGGTGCTCTTTAGAGGGGTACGTACTAACGGGATCCTATGGTACCATTGTGGCGACGCAGTCGTCCAGGGCCCCCTCTGCCAGTGTGCATTCTCCATACCCCTCACAGGAGTCGGTCCGAGTGGAGGAACTCCGTTGGTAGCTTACTGAGCTCCGTAATAAGCTATTACGAAAGATTGCAGAGCAGCACTCTCAACCGCAGATGGACGATGAGGCACTTACCGCACGATTTGATATGCTCGAGCGCACCATTAGGGAGACGGGCGAGAGGACAGATCGTGTCGTTCAGGCGGTGCAAGAGTGGGTGGATCTTGTCGTTCAAGCGTTGTATGGGTTACAGATGGCCATTGGCGAGCAGGTTTTGAGGCTGGCGGCTATTATTGATTCCACCAACTCCAGACTGCTAGCCATTGAGCAGACACTTCCTGGTCGTGCACCGGCATCCACACCGCCTGTAGCGGTTCCACTGCCTCCTCTTTCTTCTACTGATAAGTCATCACCGGTGATGCTGACCCCGATGCAGTATAGATTCATGATGTCCCGGATACCGGGACTGCGTACTCCTTCTTCTCCTCCTTATCCTGACCAGGCGTAGTAGTCCTTTAGTGGACTTATTCATTTGTTGTGTTGGTGACCCATTTTTGGGTCTTTATGTATTCATTTTATACACTTATAATTTGTGTTGTGTTATGTTATGTTGAATATTATCGGACATACTTTTTATAGCCGTTTGGTAGTGGATTTGTATCCACCCGGCTAGTGCATGTCTTTCTGATCGTTAGATTCTATTTATTAGATTATTGGTAGTTTTTTTTATCATTTGTCTCTATATTGGTTTACCAGTGTTGAATGTTCCACCGAAGGGGTCGACGAACCCAGGGAATTCTATGGAGGGTTTTTCCGGGTCTATTATATGCAAACTGTCACTCTAAATGCAGGTACAATGCTTTATAATGTAACTATCATTAACATAAAAAGCAGACAGTATTCTGTTTTTTCATTTTTTTCTATTTAGTGACGTTTAGCGATGCTCAGCGACGCTTTGTGACGTAAGACAACGTCGCTAACGTGTATCAGAACGTCGCTAAACTGAGAATCAGCATGTCGCTGAATGTCGCAAAAAGTTGCTAACATGATGATGTGGCCAACATTACAGGTCAGCAACTTTAGCCAGTCCACGTCGCTATCTTCGTAGCTAAGTTCGTATCAGTACGTCGCTATACAAGTATCATAACATCGCTAGTTGTCGCCAAGCATCGCTAAAATGATGACATGGCAAAACAAAATTGCCAGATATCGAGTAGCTAAACGTCGCTAAACTTTACAAACAACGTCATTAACTGTTGAAAGTCAGCGACTATTAGCAACAATATATTTCGTCGCAGATTTGTAATGTTATGTCGGTAAACGTCACTACTTGTGAAAAAACCTAGCGACGTTCTACGTCGCAGAAATACGTCGCTATAGCGATGAAAGGCGATGTTCTTCCTGTTAGCGACCATGTTATACGCGACCTCGTCCAAACGTCGCCAAGTTCGTCACAGATTTACTTTAGCGACGTTTTTTTTTATGTTTAGCAAAGTCTTCGGACGTCGCTAATGTGACATATCTTGGTAGTGAAGGTTGTTATATAAGCATGTGATTTAGGTAAAGATTTATTAAATTTAGATAACTTGAGAGATTACCATAGATACATTATTGCTTTTTGATATGACAATGGGATCCAAGGTGGGTAGACTATTAATTCTGTAACTTATGTCTTCCTAGAATTCAATCCCTAACCTTGATAATTTATTCAAATTATATTATTTTTTTGCCATCTCTAAACATTATCATCGTTGCTCGTATTTCATAGTTATTTTCATTACTTTCCCAAAGAGTATATTTTATTTCCATTTATTGAGTTTGGACCTAACTTGATTATCCATATAGTTACTCGTTCCGGGTTAGTTTTTCAAGATATATATGTGTTTTTCCGTTAATATTTGAATATTATATAGATATAAATTAAAGTTTATATTTCTATTGTCTTCAATCATTTTCTTTCTAATCTTGATCGTTTGTACAATTTTATGTTATGCCTTTTCTAAACATTATCATATCATAAGTTCATATCACTTATATTTTCCTTGGACCTAAGGAATTATTTTTAAAATAAATTCTCACTCAATTATCTATATATTAATCTCTAGTCAAGTTTTTGATTCAAAATTTTTCTCTCAATCATTGAATATTGAATATCCGTGAAATATGGTTTAGAAGATTTTTTTTGCTTCGATTATTATCCTTACTAATCAATTATTTTTCTTTCCAAGAACTGATATTTATACTTAAAGAACATATCTTTACTTCTTTTTTGAACTTGTTTGAAATTATAGATCCTCTTTTGAAATTCTTATACATATAGTGGAAAAATATTCGTGACTTACCATGGCAAAACAGAAGCACACTGTCATCATTTATTTGATTTATCAAAACTATGGGCTCACTGTAGCCAGCAGCGCACTGGCATGGCATGATCCCTAAGTTGAAGTTCTTTCGAGTAAGTGTAAGTTATCGAATGTTATTAAGACTATGTCCTAGTTGCCCTATTTTGACTTTTGAGTTGTATGTTAACATTGGTAGAGCTAATAGGAAATTCGATACAATATCACATTTGAGTCAAGAAACCAAGGGTTTACTGCTGCCAGATGTACACTGGCGAGGCATGGATTTTTGCTAAAATGACTTCAGATATGCATACAGTTTTCAAATACCATAGAGGCTATATCTTTTCTTGGCATATGACTATTGATTTTTTATGATCCACAAAAATTCTTCACTATCACGCCAAATTGATTCCATATCCTATTTCTTATTATCGTATTATAAATAATGCTTGCAGCTCTTCCCTTCTTATCTTTCTTTCTTATCTTCTAATTTCGAGTCATCATTTGAGTCCTTCTCATTTAAACCTATTAGTAGATTTTAATTCCATTCGCTAGATTCATAACATACCAAGATTATGATTCTATAATCATGCCCACATAATTGACTATGCCAAAACAATTTTGATTTGGATCATCCTTACAACTTTTGATCGCAAATAGTCTATTTTGATTATATTTCGACCGAGTCAATTCGTATATTTTCTAGATTTTGACTCGATAATCGTACCAAAATAATTTTGCCTAAATAGTTAATCGAGTTAATCGTGCCAAACAAAATTGAATTTTGATCATTCCTAAACGACTTTGATTGTGACTAAACTATTTTGACTATAGTCATAGTCGTGTCTATATTTTAACTCTATTATTGCTAATGCTTAGATTTTTTCCAATTTAAATCATGATTATTTTGATCATAATCATACTCGTGCCAAATTTTAATCATACTTGAATGACGTGCATGATTAACCTTGATCGTGACTACCTCTTAGCTGTATCAAGTGATTTCAACCTTGTTTAGACCCTGTCGAAATTTTGATCCTTGGCCATTGTGACTAGACTCTTTGGACTATACTTTATTCATGTCACGTGGTATTTTTTCTTAAAGTTCGATTATGTTCACAATCTAACTCATTCTGATCATTGGTCATATCCTCTTTTTTATTATATTCCTAGGCATGTTATTCGAAATTTCGAGAAAGGAATATTTCTAAGGTGGGTAGAGTTGTAAGCCCACTTCCTGATTCTTTTAAACCTTTATTTTATTTCTTTAGTTAGAAAATAATTTTGATTTAGATTCTATTATATATGTTTTGAAAGGAAATGAGTTTTGCCAATTTTTTCTTTTAAAAGAGAATTTTATAATTACGGAAATAGACTTTTGTTTATAGATTATTATCGATTATCTCTACGATTTTAATTTGAACGATATCAAATATTACTTTATATTCTTATGGTGACAAAATATTAGATAAATGTCTACTAAATTAGTTTTGATCTATGAAAATAAATTATTTGATAATACTTATACCTATTTAATTTTATTACTGTTATCAAGTGTTATATTTATATTTGGTTAAAAGCAATTTTAAATATTATTAATAAAACCTAGAATTATTTTTAAATTATTATGGATTGATTTTGAGTTATTGGATTCGATATTTTTCAAACCTTAAAAAGAATTGATCATCCTAATCCTTCCTCATTTGGGATTCCCCAACTCCTATACATAGAGGAGCATTCTGTTGGTGTGGGAGGGGTTCCCAACCTATGTGGAGAAGACCCCGGAGTGCGACGAGCGCCGTTCGTGTGTCGAAGAAGCTCGGGAAGTAGGCGACGAAGTTGCTGCTGTTGCTGTTGGAGCTGCTGGAAGCAGGGGATCCGAGTTCGGCCCGAACTCGGTCCCAGGCCGAGTTCTGGCCGAACTCGGTCTGGCCGTTCCAGGGTTTGGCCAGTAGGTGCTGGTTGCCCCACACAGAGTTCTGGCCGAACTCTGTGTCGTCGGGGGCTGAAGCAGATTTCTGGATGAGTTTTCATCATTGGATCTAATCCAATGGTCCAGGTTGGTTGCGGGATTAGGGAGATATATTGAGTTTTCTCAACCCTAATTCAGGTGTGCAACATATCGCAAGTAACACAAGTTTGAGAGAGAAGGAGGCAAGAGTGCCATTACAACTTCGGAGAAGAAGACGGAGGATTGAAGGTCGCTGCTCAAAGGAGATCGTGTTCGGGTAATCTCTACTCGTCGTTCTCGCTCTTCGTAGCCTTGTAATCATTGTTCTTATCTATGAGTGTTGTGGGGATCCGATTTGGATCGGGAGGAGTTTGTAGAGGGTGTAATTCTTCTTTTCCATTAGTGGAGGCTTCTCAGGGTTGGACTCCGATCGTCCCGTGATTTTTTCCCGTAAGGGTTTCCACGTCAAAAATTCTATGTGTCTGCGTGGATTGTTTTTGTGTGCTTGTTTTTGGGTTCGTGCGTTGTATTGCTCGGTCCTCTCGCAGGTACTCTCCGGTTTGGGGAAAGGTTTCCGCATTTCTTTCCCAACAGAGTGGTATCAGAGCTTTGGGTTCAAAGGGTATCAGGAGTTGACAGAGGAACCAGAGAGGAGAGATGGACGCGAAGCTGGTGCGCATGGTGAACCTTAATGGCACAAACTATCATTATCGGCGGAGCAAGATGAAAGATTTGCTATTTGTCAAGAAGCTGCATCTACCTGTGTTTGCAACCGAGAGGCCCAGTGATAAATCCGAGGAGGACTGGAAATTCGAGCATATACAGGTGTGCGGATACATCAGGCAGTTCGTTGACGAGAACGTGTACAACCACGTTGCCAATATTGAGCACGCGAAGACGTTATGGGATAAGCTGGAATCTTTGTACGCGAAGAAGACCGGGGTAAACAAGTTGTTCATGATCCGGACGATGATGGGTCTGCGGTACAAAGATGGGGCGTCTATTACGGATCACTTGAGTGATTTCCAGGGCGTGGTTGACCGGCTATCTTCTATGGGAGTCAAGTTCGACGACGAAGTTCAGGGACTGTGGCTGCTGTGTACATTGCCAGACTCGTGGGAGACCGTACGAGTATCTATGATCGCTTCTGCTCCAGAGGGCGTGGTCATTCTAGAGTTTGCCAAGAGCGGGGTGTTGAATGAAGAGATGCGGAGACGTTCTCAGGGCACTTCATCCACATCCCACCACTCAGAGGCACTTGTTTCAGAGAGCCGCAGAAGGGGCAAAAGCAGGGGTCCAGGTGGTGGCAGAGACAAGAGCAGGGGGAAGTCCAAGGGTCGTTACGAGGACTCGGAGTGTTACCATTGCGGTAAGAAGGGCCATATCAAGCGGAATTGTTTTGCTTGGAAGAGAGAGAAAAAGGGCGACAAGGGGAAGCAAGAAGAGAACACTACAGCGGTGGCCTCGGTGCATGGAGGCGATGTGATCGTCGTAGGTGATGAGGTCATTACTAACCTCGCCTGCGATGACAATTCTTGGCTGGTGGACTCAGGGGCTTCAGCACATGTATCTCACAATAGGGCACTGTTTGCCACTTATACGACAAGCGACTGTGGCGTGTTGAAGATGGGCAACGGAGATGTGTCAAAGGTGGTTGCCGTTGGAGATGTGCATTTGAGAACGAAGACGGGTGCGGTTCTTGTTCTCAAGGATGTTCGTCATGTCCCTGATATCCGTTTCAACCTGGTGTCGGTTGGAAGGTTGGATGACGAGGGATTCTTCATTCTCTTCGGAAACAGTCAGTGGAAGCTTTCCAGAGGTTCGATGGTGATTGCCAGAGGAAGTAAGAAGTCCGGTCTCTACTATATGGAGGTGAGCACAGAGGGGGCACAGGAGGTGAACGCAGTCAGTGATGCGTCTACCGAGTTGTGGCACAGGCGGCTCGGCCATATCAGCGAGAAGGGGATGAGCTACTTGGTGAACAGGAAAGTGATTCCGGGGCTCAAGTCAACAAAGTTGGAGAAATGCACGCACTGTTTAGCTGGGAAGCAAAATAGGGTGTCTTTCCAAAGTCACCCAAGTTCGAGGAAGCCGGCGTTGCTCGAGTTGATTCACTCGGATGTCTGCGGTCCTATGAAGGTAAAATCTCTTGGTGGTGCTTCTTACTTTGTGACTTTTATTGATGAATGTTCCAGGAAGGTTTGGGTCTATGCCTTAAAGACCAAGGATCAGGTGCTGCCTACTTTCAAGGAGTTTCAGGCCTCTGTTGAAAGGGAGACGGGCAAGAAGTTGTTGTGTGTTCGGTCCGACAATGGCGGTGAATACATCGGTCCCTTTGATGCGTATTGCAGAGAGCAAGGGATACGACACCAGAAGACTCCGCCAAAGACACCTCAGCTCAATGGTGTAGCGGAGCGCATGAACAGGACACTGATGGAGAGGGTGCGGTGTTTGCTGTCAGAAGCAAACTTGCCGGGCAGTTATTGGGGTGAGGCTCTTCTCACAGCTGCTTATATTATTAATTTGTCTCCTAGTGCTCCTTTGCAGGGTGATGTGCCTGATAGAGTATGGTACGGCAAAGAGCCGTCATACAGTCACCTACGGGCGTTTGGTTGTAAAGCCTTCGTGCATGTACCGAAGGACGAGAGGACCAAACTTGAGCCGAAGACGAGGCGATGCGTCTTTGTCGGCTATGGCCGGGATGAGTTTGGCTATAGACTCTACGACCCAGTAGAAGGAAAGCTCTACAGAAGCAGGGACGTGGTGTTCGTCGAGGATCAGACCATGACCAACACTCAGGATTTCGAGACGCCTTCTGAGGCTGAGGAATTGCCTGAGTTAGAGTCATTTCGCTTCGAGCAGTTTCCAGAGGACATCGCAGAGGATCCAGAAATGGGGGAGCCGGTACATGGAGTTGCTCCCAACCTTGATCATCAACCTGCTGATGGTGGTCAGGGTGTCCCTGAGGAGGATGAGCATGCCAGAGAGGTAGTTCCTGAAGGGGCGGAGGCTGTCGGTATACAACCAGCACCAGTGGCTCCACTGAGAAGGAATGACAGGGATCGTCGACCATCTACGAGATACTCACCGGATGAGTATGTGCTATTGACTGACGGGGGAGAGCCCGAAAGTTTTGCAGAGGCTATGGAAGACGAACACAGGCAGGAGTGGATGGTGGCTATGCAGGAGGAGATGAGTTCCTTGCACACCAATTCCACTTATGATCTGGTGCGGTTGCCAAAGGGCAAGAAGGCTTTGAAGAATCGATGGGTGTTCAGAGTGAAGCAGACGGAAGATGCTACTCGCCCTCGATACAAAGCGAGGCTGGTAGTCAAAGGCTACGGTCACTAGAAAGGTGTGGATTATGATGAGATCTTTTCGCCTGTCGTCAAGCATTCGTCTATCCGGGTGGTGCTAGCATTAGCAGCCAGTTTTGACTTGGAGGTCGAGAAGATGGACGTGAAGACGGCATTCCTCCACGGTGATCTTGAGGAGGAGTTGTACATGGAGCAGCCGGAGGGATTCTGTGAGAAGGGCAAGTCACATTTGGTCTGCCGGTTGAGGAAGAGCTTGTATGGTCTGAAGCAGGCTCCGAGGCAGTGGTACAGGAAGTTCGAGTCGTTTATGGAGGAGTATGGTTATGCACGGACGACGTCAGACCATTGTGCATTTGTGAGGTATTTTGCCGATGATGATTTTATCATCTTATTGCTCTATGTTGATGATATGCTATTAGTGGGTCGGAATGCCACTAGGATAGCGGAGTTGAAGCGCCAACTGGGCGCGGCCTTCTCTATGAAGGATTTGGGCGCAGGGAAGACTATTCTTGGGATGGAGATCAGCCGAGAGAGAGAGTCCAAGCTGCTACACTTGTCCCAAACGAAGTACATTCACCGGGTACTTCAGCATTTCGGGATGGACGGGTCGAAGAAAGTGAGTTCCCCCCTCGCGGCTCACTTTAAGCTCGCTGAGGAACAGTATCCATCTACCGAGGACGAAAAGGAAGATATGGAGCGGGTTCCATATGCCACAGCTGTGGGAAGCCTTATGTATGCTATGGTGTGTACGAGGCCAGATATTGCTCATGCAGTTGATACGGTTAGCAGGTATCTTTCAAATCCTGGAATGGTACATTGGAGTGCGGTCAAGTGGATTCTACGATATCTTCAGGGCACTGCTGGTTGGAGACTTTCCTTTGGTGGTGACGAGCCGAAGCTGGTTGGGTATACCGACGCTGATATGGCTGGAGATGTAGACACGAGGCGATCGACTTCGGGCTACGTGATGATGTTTGCAGGAGGAGCAGTGTCGTGGCAGTCGCGGTTGCAGAAGTGTGTTGCCTTGTCAACGACGGAGGCGAAATACATTACGGCGACGGAGGCTTGCAAGGAGCTGTTGTGGATGAAGAAGCTGCTGCAGGAAATGGGACTGAAGCAAGAGCAGTATACTTTGCTTTGCGACAGTCAGAGTGCTATTCACCTGGTGAAGAATCAGACGTTTCATAGCCGGTCCAAGCACGTCAAGACTTGGTATCATTGGATACGCGATGTGGTTGAGAAGAAGGACGCAGAGCTTGAGAAGGTGCATACAGACGACAACGGAGCTGATATGTTCACGAAGATTCTACCAAGGGGGAAGTTTGAGTACTGCAGGTAGATCGCCGGGATGACGACGTCCTCCCCATAGTTGTGAAGGAGGAGATTTGTTGGAGTGGGAGGGGTTCCCAACCTATGTGAAGAAGACCCCGGAGTGCGACGAGCGCCGTTCGTGTGTCGAAGAAGCTCGGGAAGTAGGCGACGAAGTTGCTGCTGTTGCTGCTGGAGCTGCTGGAAGCAGGGGATCCGAGTTCGGCCCGAACTCGGTCCCAGGCCGAGTTCTGGCCGAACTCGGTCTGGCCGTTCCAGGGTTTGGCCAGTAGGTGCTGTTTGCCCCACACAGAGTTCTGGCCGAACTCTGTGTCGTCGGGGGCTGAAGCAGATTTCTGGATGAGTTTTCATCATTGGATCTAATCCAACGGTCCAGGTTGGTTGCGGGATTAGGGAGATATATTGAGTTTTCTCAACCCTAATTCAGGTGTGTAACATATCGCAAGTAACACAAGTTTGAGAGAGAATGAGGCAAGAGTGCCATTACAACTTCGGAGAAGAAGACGGAGGATTGAAGGTCGCTGTTCGAAGGAGATCATGTTCGGGTAATCTCTACTCGTCGTTCTCGCTCTTCGTAGCCTTGTAATCATTGTTCTTATCTCTGAGTGTTGTGGGGATCAGATTTGGATCGGGAGGAGTTTGTAGAGGGTGTAATTCTTCTATTCCATTAGTGGAGGCTTCTCAGGGTTGGACTCCGATCGTCCCGTGGTTTTTTCCCGCAAGGGTTTCCACGTCAAAAATTCTCTGTGTCTGCGTGGATTGTTTTTGTGTGCTTGTTTTTGGGTTCGTTCGTTGTATTGCTCGGTCCCCTCGCAGGTACTCTCCGGTTTGGGGAAAGGTTTTCGCGTTTCTTTCCCAACACATTCCTCTAATTTCCTTCACAAATCTAATTCCTAATCCCTAACCCTAATTCCCAAATCCAATTCCTAATTCCTAGCCTAACCGTAAATCCCCTCTTCTTTATTTATTTACTTTATTTTATTTATCGTGGTTGAAGGTAATTTTTTACTGATACCCTTTTTTATGATTATTTTTTTTATCAAAACTTGTTTTAAATTAAATATTTTAAGAGCTTTTTATGGCCTCTAGACTTTTCTTTCTCCTTTAACCTATTTGACTAATATTTCTTTATCATAATTTATTACTACTTTTCACCAATCTACCAAACCCGCATATCCTAAATAGTCTTTAAATTCGAGGAAGAATTTATTTCTAAGGTGGTTAGATTTGTAACCCCTTTTCCCAAAATTTTGAAAAAAATATTTTATTATTAATTAGTTGGCTTAAAAAGGGATTTAAGGAATTTAAAACTATTTTTTAAAGTAATTATTATTATAGAAGGCCTCTGTCACGGTTATGTTTTGGAGTGCAAGATTACGAGAAATTTGGCACGGAGAGTGTATTTGAGGGCTTTGACTAGTATTTTAGCCATGATAGGGAAGGCCAAGCCATATGTGTGCTCTAACTAGAAAACCATCCAAAGTTGTGACTTGACCCTTATAAATGATTTAATCATTTATTATTAAGATTATTGACTTTTAGGAGACTAGGTTGTGCCAATTTAGCCCGGACTCTGTTGACCCAAACTGGATCGCAGTCAACCTAATCTTGATAATTAACAAATTGATATTTGACATGATCCAACTCGAGACATAAATTTTAATCAAAGCTACAAATCAGACGACTAACACATATCAAGTCAGACAATCATCATTGACGACTATTCGACGAATACTGCTGGAACTTGTAATCGGAAGTCTCTATTTTTACAATTTTATTGAGTCTACGCTATTGTACGTTGAGTCGCACTGAGTACCACAACCATAGACTAGAAGCCCCACAAACAAAAAGCCAAACTGCCAAAGCCCAACAGCCCATGAGCATTCTGTCTCCAAGGAGGCAGAGTTTGAGACGAACTCTGCCCCCACACAGAAATTCGGGCCGAACTCTGTCTCCTAATTTCCAGGAGCTAATTTTTAGGGATTGCTCTTTGCAAGTTTTCCAACGGCCAAAATTTTGTATTTTTGGACAGAGTTCTGGCCGAACTCTGCCTCCTAGAACTAGTATATATAGGCACCCATTTCTCCAATTTCAAATCATCCAATCTTCTCTTCTCTTCTACTCTTATAGCCTATACATCCTAAAGAGTTATACTCTTCTCATCTACTAGCCACAAAACTTTCTAAACCTACAAGGTGCTCGGTGCGAATCAATTAGAAGTTTTGTGCAAGAGTCCTGAAGAAGTCACTTAGAAAATTCCAAGTTTTGCCACAGCGATCTTTCAAGAAGTTGGCGTGCTCTTTTGTGTAAGGGCACGTGGTTGTAAATCTATTTCACAAATAGTGGATTTCAATCCTAAACTAGAGTTCTCAGGCCTGGACTAGTCCTCCACGAGGGAAACCAGGTTAAAAATTGTTGTGTCTGCGTATGCTTTCTAATCTTTATTTAATTTTTGCAATTATACTCTGAGTAATTATTTACTAGTTGGGATTGAATAGAGTTAATTTTTTAATTGATCATTATTTTCATAAGTACTCTATTCACCCCCCTCTAGAGTTGTCTACACGTACTTCAATTGGTATCAGAGCCATGTTCTCTTGATACAGGATTTATATCCTAGAGTTGATCCATGGCAACCACACAACCCATCTCTACCAACTAGGGTGAGGGTCAATCCACAAATAGGCCACCCCTATTTGATGGGACCAACTACACATATTAGAAGACTAGAATGAGTTTTTAACTTATGTCTCTAAACTTTGACCTGTGGACTATAGTCACTGATGGCTACAAGAAACCTTCCAGAATAACTACCGAGGGGAGTATCGTCGAGAAACCCCACGACAAGTATACTAATCAGGTGAAGAAACAGGCAAGTCTAGACGCTAGGGCTATTAATGCTCTTTTCTATGCCATAGACAGGACTGAATTCAACAGGGTCTCCACATGCACCACTTTGCACAAAGTATGAAAGCTTTTGGAGGTGACTCATTAAGGGACCATGCAAGTCAAAGAATCAAAAGTCAGTCGTCTGACACAGGAGTACTAGGCTTTTAAGATAAAGCCTAATGAGATGATCACTCAAATGTTTACCATATTTCTCGACATCGTCAACCCGCGATCTTCTCTTGGAAAAGATTAGTCCAACCATGAGAAGATATGCAAAGTGCTACGAGGATTGCCGATGGTCTGGAACCTCAAAGTCACGGCGATCATCGAAGGCAATGATCTCATGGCAATGTCACTAGAAACGTTGATGGACAAGTTGATGATGCATGAGCTCGATCTAAAATACTTCGATGAAATAGCTCCAAAAGAGAAGAAGATTACATTGAGAGCTCATCACCGAAGAACCAGCTCAGAAGATACTGATGACGATGATTTCGAAGGTGACGATCAAGCTCTCTTTGTTCGAAACTTCAGAAAGTTTCTACACTTCAACAAAAAGAAGAGAGAACAAAGAGACGATGAGGAAGAACCCACCTGCTTCGGGTGTAAAAAGACGGGACATGTCAAGAAAGATTGTCCCTTAGCAAAGAAGAAAAGGAGATATGAGAAGCCGTATAAGAAGCCAACTACAAGGAAGTAAGCCAACACTAGCATCTGGCATGAAAGCGAGGCTAGTAATTCAGACGAGGAATAGGACTCTCCGTAAAACAAGGCTAACATCTGTCTAATGGCGACTTCAAAAAAGGTAAAAGATTCATTTGATGATTTCTCATTTGATGAATTTGGTGATGCTTTTGGTGATCTACTTGAAGATCACAAAAAGGTAATCAATAATTATAAACATGCAAAGGATAAGATCAAGGACTACGAAACCGAGATCCATAGACTTTCATGTTTACTACTAGATGTTAGAAACACTGCACCCACGATGTCACGTCCCAGTACCGAAATACGGAGACGGACTAGGCCAGCTACTCCATATGAGGTACGTAACGTCATACGGCGATCGTGGCTGTCGAAAGACTAGGGGGTACATGCTACAATCAAGTCTCCTATGGTCCCACAGAGTTCTATGTCTCAATCAATCAAATCACATCAGCAAATAAATAAACATTAAAGATAAAGCAGTAAGGCGTCCCTGACGCTTCATCAAAAATGATCATGAGAGACTAGCTTTATAATTTAGCTATCTCAGAGAGTCAGGAGTATAAAATTATACACAGCTGCAGTCTGTTTAATTACAATTATGTACTGACACAAAATATCAAGTAATCCGGCTAACAGGTGTCGGTGGCTAAATGCCGCACAAAATATAAGCAGGAGTGGTGGAGAAGAAACCCACTCGAGTCCCCGAACCGCCATGCTCCTAGTATGCACCATGGATGTCAGGGAGGAAGATCGTGTCCTTTGGCTCTGCTACGAGATCTGGCCAAACAAAACCAGCGGGGTCAGCCCCGAATAGCAAGTACCGCCAAAGGGGCACAAGAGTTAAGATTAAAAACCCAGTTAATAGAATGATTGATAATAGTAATACTTATGCTACTATTATAGGGTAGCGCAACATCTTCGAACCCATATGGCACCATTACAACCAAACAAGGACAAAAGGTGCCGCATGGAGTCGGGACGTGTCGTACTCTATAACATTCACACAAGTTAAAAGGTATAAGCAATAAAATCTCCTGATCGTGACTTCGGTCGATAGCCTATCACAGCACAATAACCAACCCAACAATCAAACAAGAACATGGGTTGGATCATGTACTATGATAGACCATGTTCCTCAGTCATTCACAGAAGTAGCACTTCACAACCAGAATAAGTCTTCCGTTCATAACTTTGGTCCACAGCCTGTCATAGTACGATAACCAACCCAACAATCAAACATGAACATGGGTTGGATCACGTACCATAATAGTCCGCTTCCCTCAGTTATTCACGAAAGGTAATAGGATACAAACAAGTCGTTTTCACAGCCAATCAAGTCTACGAGTTTCTAGTGGGACGATGTTATCCTCGCGTCATGTTATTAGAAAATCCTCAGATCGTATCTTTCCAGTAAGGCTAGCCAACCCAAGGGTTCGCGTAGACAGGTATGATTGAGCACAGGTCCCTCGTAAGGCCACCTTGCTAAAACATATAATATATAGCAGGAATTAATCGGATACAGTCATCCACTCGTTACAGATGACACAGTATCCGTGGAGACCAGCCGGCGCGTCAAGACAATATCTCAAGGCGGCTGGTGTAACACGATCTCGGGATTTTGCCCTCCCCATGCATCTAGTACATTTAGTTGCCTAATTCAACCCTAGGTGAAATCATAGACTCACATGCTGTAGCCTGCATGATCATCCTCCTAAATGTCGTACTCAAGTACGAGTACCCCAAAAGAGGATCCATGTCAATCAGTATGTCAACATGTTCTACCCTCCTTGGTGTAACGCATCATTGCAAATATGCCACGTGGAATTACGAGTCATTTGTCGAGCATGAACGAGAATTGGGACATTCAAGTACAAGTATCAGGTAGGAACACTTTGTTCACCGGGGTCACATTAGTGCTCATATCATGCTCAGGGCAAAAGAGGATCCATGTCAATCAGTATGTCAACATGTCAATCAGTATGTCAAAAGAGGATCCATGTCAATCAGTATGTCAACATGTTCTACCCTCCTTGGTGTAACGCATCATTGCAAATATGCCACGTGGAATTACGAGTCATTTGTCGAGCATGAACGAGAATTGGGACATTCAAGTACAAGTATCAGGTAGGAACACTTTGTTCACCGGGGTCACATTAGTGCTCATATCATGCTCAGTGCTCATATCATGCCCTCCCCATGCATCTAGTACATTTAGTTGCCTAATTCAACCCTAGGTGAAATCATAGACTCACATGCTGTAGCCTGCATGATCATCCTCCTAAATGTCGTACTCAAGTACGAGTACCCCAAAAGAGGATCCATGTCAATCAGTATGTCAACATGTTCTACCCTCCTTGGTGTAACGCATCATTGCAAATATGCCACGTGGAATTACGATTCATTTGTCGAGCATGAACGAGAATTGGGACATTCAAGTACAAGTATCAGGTAGGAACACTTTGTTCACCGGGGTCACATTCAAGTACAAGTATCAGGTAGGAACACTTTGTTCCCTTATAAGGTATAAGGGAGTCCAGGTCAGGGCGCGCTCAAGTCAGGCTACGCTCAGGTTAGCCTACGCTCAGGTCAGCCTACGCTCAGATCGGCGTATGCTCAGGTCAGCGTATGGAAGACATACGCTCCCAAAAGGCAGCGTATGGACTCCATACGACTCCATACGACCCCTTGTCACCCAAGTGAGCGTATGCAAGACATACGCTCCCAAAAGGCAGCGTATGGACTCCATACGACTCCTTGTCACCCAAGTGAGCGTATGTAAGACATACGCTCCCAAAAGGCAGCGTATAGACTCCATACGACTCCTTGTCACCCAAGTCAGCGTATGCAAGACATACGCTCCCAAAAGGTAGCATATGAGGACTGCGCTGCGCTAAAAAGTGTGCGCAACTCAGTGGCGCAAGCTAAAAAGCTCTCGCACTGCTCACTGTCTTCTCCAAACAGCAAGAACTCCACGGGTTGAACCCAAAGCTTCAAAAGTCCATAACTTGGTCAAAATAAGTCCAAATCTAACTTTTCAAAGGTCAAAATTAGGTAGAACAAAATTCTCTACAATATGGAACCATCAAAACTTGAAAATAATGAAGTTTGCTAGATCAAAACCAAGAAGATTCGAAAATGGTTAAAACCTAGATCTACAAAAATTAAAGCTTCAAAATGGAAAACTTCAAGTTCTAAACTAGTATAGAATAAGAAGTAGAACATATTTTGACAAATAATTTTGTAAGAAAACATCAACAACATTTATGGATCCATCTCTTGAGCAAGTTGGTACTTGCCTTGGTTGGTGGAGGAAAGTAAATGAGAGGAAAATAAATGAGAGGAGAGAGAATGAGTTGAGTTATTATATAGAATCTTGAACCCATGGGTTCATGATGAACCAAGGTGAACCAAGAATAGGTTACCCAAATGAGCCAAAACTGTAGGCCCAAATGCAGAAAATAAATTACGAAATAATATTTTGTCAAATATTTTTGGGAAATATATGAAGAAATACTGCATATAAATATCGTATAAATACAAAGTAAATACAATTTATCGGTTTACGTATTAAAATACGTATTCCAGGATCGGGGAGTGACATCTCTACCCTTCTTAGAAA
Source organism: Iris pallida (assembly GCA_029216955.1). Lineage (NCBI taxonomy): Eukaryota > Viridiplantae > Streptophyta > Magnoliopsida > Asparagales > Iridaceae > Iris > Iris pallida. The sequence goes on from JANAVB010041814.1 coordinate 12,575,831, forward strand.
AATTCCCTCCTCGGAATTCTAGCCAAGACAGGATAGTGAAATCAGGGCAAGCAAGGCACAATCATATACAAGTTAACTATCATAGCAGTTATTATCATACATCACAAAGTGCAAAAATAAGTAGGTGCAGATAAGCATGGAATCGTGTCAATAAGGCGTAAAAACATACCTCATTAGTCAAACAAATGCGGATACCGAGATCTGATCTCGTCCTCGCGCTCCAAGGTTGACTCTCCCGAAGAGTGATGGTTCCAAGAAACACGGACAAGGCTTATCGTCCGATTCTTGAGTACCTTCTCTTGCCGGTCCAAAATAGACACGGGTTGTTCCTCGTAAGTTAAATCGGTACCAACGACTAACTCAGAATGATCGAGGACATGACTCGGATCCGGGACATACCCACGTAATTGGGACACATAAAATACATCATTTATGCCAGTTAACGAAGGCGGAAGGGCAAGTCGATAAGCCACATCGCCTACCCGAGCGAGAATCTTAAAAGGACCAACGTATCCTGGACTAAGCTTTCCTCGGGTTCCAAATCTGATGATACCCCGAGTAGGCGAAATCCGCAGAAATACTTGATCGCCAACTCTGAACTCTAGAGGCCTACGATGCTGATCTGCCCCATGACGATGTCGGTCCTGCACAACTCGAAGGCGCTCTCTGACCAACTTAACTATCTTCACAGTCTGCGTGATCATCTCTGGCCCCAACAGCTTTCGTTCTCCGACGTCGTCCCATGCCAAAGGGGACCTGCACTTCCTTCCGTATAATGCTTCGAACGGGGTCATCTGAATGCTAGCCTGATAGCTATTGTTATAGGAGAACTCCACTAGATGAAGGTGATCCTCCCAAAATCTGCCAAAATCTAAGGTACACGCTCGTAGCATATCTTCTAATGTCTGAATGGTTTTATCTGATTGCTCGTCGATTTGTGGATGATAAGCAGTACTGAATCTTAACTTGGTTCCCAAACATTGGTGTAAGCTCCGCCAAAAATGGGAAGTAAACCGTGTATCCCGATCTGATACTATACTAACTGGAACACCGTGCTGCCTTACTATCTGCTTCATGTACATTTCTGCTAACTACTCAGTAGTCTGTCCAACTCGGAAGGGAAGGAAATGAGCGACCTTCGTGAGTCGATCTACTATTACCCAGACTGCATTCTTGCCAGCCGGGGATCTAGGTAAACCGGTCACAAAATCCATCGTGATGTGCTCCCATTTCTATTCTGGGATAGGAAGCGGCTGTAGCAATCCTGCTGGTCTCTGCTGCTCGGCTTTCACCTGCTCACATACCAGACACTTGGATACAAATCTTGCTATCTCTCTTTTCATGCCATTCCACCAAAAGAACTGCCTGATATCTTGATACATCTTCGTTCCTCTTGGATGAATGGAGTAAATAGAACTATGAGCTTCGGACATAACTTCTTGCCAAAGGTCTCTACTCGGTACACAGAGTCTGTTTCCAAACCTAAGCGTACCATCTTCATGAATCACTAACTCCTTCCTACGGCCTGATTCACACTCCGATCGCAACTTCTGAATCTGTGGGTCTTCTGCTTGTGCTGCCCTTATCCTTTCTACTAAGGTTGACTGAATCTGTATACTGGTCATTCTTCCTATATCCCTTGGCAAAACTACTTCGATTTCCATACTCTGAAGGTCTTCTAAAATATGCTTCTGCGAGGTCAAGATAAAGGCACTGTCTCTCCTACTCAGCACATCTGCAACTATATTCGCCTTGCCTGGATGATACTGAAGATCTAAGTCAAAATCCTTTAGTAGTTCTAACCATCTTCTTTGCCTCATGTTCAAATCTCGCTGCGTGAACACATATTTCAAACTCTTATGATCAGTATAGATCTCTACCCGATTCCCGTATAAATAATGCCTCCACAACTTGAGTGAAAACACCACAGCTGCTAACTCCAAATCGTGAGTCGGGTAATTCTTCTCATGGTCTCGAAGCTGCCGAGATGCATATGCTATCACCTTTCTATGCTGCATCAATACACATCCAAGACCCTTCCCTGATGCGTCATAATATACTATAAAGCCTCCCGCTCCTACTGGAAGCGTCAAGATCGGGGCTGAGATCAATCTCTTCTTCAATTCTTCAAATGATGCCTGACAGCTAGCTGACCAAACAAACTCTATGTCCTTGTGCGTCAAACGCGTTAAGGGTGCAGAGATCCTGGCAAAGTCTGCCATGAACCTTCTGTAGTAACCAGCTAATCCTAAGAAACTTCGTACTTCTGCAACCGTTCTCGGGACCGGCCAATGCTCTAAGGCCTCAATCTTTTTCGGATCCACTGACACTCCTGCTCCAGAAATTACATGTCCCAGGAACGAAATGTGGTCTAACCAGAATTCACACTTGTCGAGCCTCGCATAAAGTTGATCCTCCCTCAATGTCTGCAAGACAGTCCTAAGATGTTTCTCATGCTCCTCTTCACTGCTAGAATAGACAAGAATGTCATCTAGGAACACCACCACAAATTTATCCAAATACGGCAAAAAGATACGGTTCATTAAATCCATGAATACTACAGGGGCGTTGGTTAGTCCAAAGGGCATTACTAAAAACTCATAATGCCCATATCTAGATCTGAATGCTGTCTTCGGTATGTCTTGCTCCCAGACTCTTACTTGATAGTATCCCGACCGAAGATTGATCTTGGAAAAGACGTTGGCCTTGCTCAACTGGTCAAACAGGTCATCAATCCTTGGTAGCGGGTACTTATTCTTCACTGTTACTGCATTCAGCTTGCGGTAGTCGATGCACATCCTCGTCGACCCATCCTTCTTGGGAACTAGAATCACAGGCGCGACCCAGGGCGATTTACTGTCTCGGATGAATCCCTTAGACTTCAACTCTTCTTCATGTTGATACAACTTATCCTGTTCTGACGGTGACATTCTGTAAACTCTGTCTGCAATAGGCCTCGTTCCAGGGTTCAACTCAATGCTAAATTCTACCTCTCTGACTGGCGGTATCCCTGGGAGCTTATCAGGGAAGACGTCGAGAAAATCTTCGACTACTCTCGGAATCTGTCCTGGCTCTGACACTGCTGCTGAGATGATGCCTCCGGCCTGATTCTTCAAGGTTCGAGTAAAGATGAACTGTTCCATCCCAGGAACGCTGAATATGACCCTACCTCCCTTACAATCAATGGTCGCATGACTGTCTCTCAACCAGTCCATGCCAAGAACAATATCAAAATTCCCCATAGGGAATTCAATCAATGATGCGGGCAATAAATACCCACACACCTCTACCGGACATAAAAAGCGCACTCTGCTCACTTCTACGAGCCCATTGCCGGTGAGTATATCCATTCTCTCCGGCAATGCCTCAAACACTAGTCCAATCCGTGTAGCATATTGTACAGAGATGAATGAATGAGTAGCGCCTGAATCAAATAATGCTACAGCGGGAAATAAGGTGACGAGAATTTTACCTGCCACCACGTCACTAGACGCTAGAGCCTCTCCCAAAGATAATTTAAGAGCCTGGCCCCGCGGAGCCCCTTGTTGCGGCCTTCCTCGACCAGGCTGTTGCTGCCTCTGAGGGCCTTTGGCTTCCTGTGCTTGGCGAAACATCTGAGCCTGCGTTGGTAGACGCTGGGCTAGGGGCCTTACTGCTAATACTGGCCCTCCACTCGGGGTTGCCACCGGAGCTGGCAACGCTAGAAACTGCTGAGCTGGCCCTCTTGGCCTCTGTATTACAGGACAAGTGGAGATACGATGGTCTGAACTACCACACCTCAAGCATAAGCCATTCGCTGACCGACACACCTCCCTCGTGTGCCCTGCCTTCCTACAGAAGGTACAGCCCTGGGGTGCTCCCGGACGCTGCTGTTGGTTCCTCGACTGCTGATGCCGAACTGGCGCTGTAGTAGCTGACACGGCTGTCCTCCGCGGCGTTCCTGTATCATGAATACGTACACCAGGTACTGGTGCCGATGTTCGCTGCATTGCTCCTCCTCCAATCTGGGAATGAGATCTCTTCTGACCTCCTGTCCTCGATGCCAACCTCTGCTGGGGAAGCTCGTGCCTCCGAGCGGCCGTCAAAACAGCGTCAAACGTCTGGTAGTCGTGTCCTTCCATAAGCTGTAATAGTTCCAAATGAAGTCCCTGCTGGAACCTCATAGCCTTCTCTGGCTCCATTGCCACCATTGCTGGTGCGAAACGGCACAATCTGCAGAACTCTGCTGCATACCCATTTACGGTCTTGCCTGCTTGCTTGAGACTAATAAACTTCTGCTGGAGCTCATATCGAGCTGCTACGCCAAAATACTTAGCCTTGAATCTTTCACTGAAGGTGGTCCAACGAACAGGGCGTCTTAGACCAACTTCTTCTGATGCCCACAAGTCGCGGGCAAGATCCTGAAGTACCAGTTTGACCTGATCAACCTTCTCACCATCTGGAACCTTAGCTGCCACAAGAATGGCTTCGATGTCTTGAATCCAGGCATCCGCATTGATGGCATCCTCCGTGCCATCAAAATACCTCGGGTTCAAGCGACGAAACCTTCCTGATGCTCCCGAGTCAGCCCCGACACTCCTCTCAAGAGCTAACTGAATCCCTTGGTTCAGCAACACGTTCTGCTCCTGCTGCCGAGTCTTTAGTGACAAAAAACCCCCGGATGATCTCCAAGAGTGCTACGGCGTCTGGTACTGCTGTCACTGCTGGTGCTGCAGGGGTTTCAATAACCTGTGGCTGTACTGCCTCTGGTTCCATTTCTACTCGTGCCTGTACTGGAGAAGGTTCTCTCCCCTGTTGCTGCCCAGTCGAGCCATGCTCTTGCTGCTCTTCCTCATGGGCCTCACCCGCTACTGAGAATGAAGCACCGCTATAGAGAAGAATATAAGATTATCAAGTCCGAACGAGGAAGATTTCGAAGATGCAAGTCAGGTTAGAGATCAAGGCAAGGACAGAGAATTCGAAACCAAATTTCAAGGGGAACAAGTTTTGATTGAGACTCCTAATAATTCGCAATACCCTACAAGTCTGAAAAACAGACATGCATGGGCCACCACTAAAACCTTGTCACGCCCTAGTACCGAAATACGGAGACGGACTAGGCCAGCTACTCCATATGAGGTACGTAACGTCATACGGCGATCGTGGCTGTCGAGAGACTAGGGGGTACATGCTACAATCAAGTCTCCTATGGTCCCACAGAGTTCTATGTCTCAATCAATCAAATCACATCAGCAAATAAATGAACATTAAAGATAAAGCAGTAAGACGTCCCTGACGCTTCATCAAAAATGATCATGAGAGACTAGCTTTATAATTTAGCTATCTCAGAGAGTCAAGAGTACAAAATTATACACAGCTGTAGTCTGTTTAATTACAATTATGTGCTGACACAAAATATCAAGTAATCCGGCTAACAGGTGCCGGTGGCTAAATACCGCACAAAATATAAGCAGGAGTGGTGGATAAGAAACCCACTCGAGTCCCCGAACCGCCATGCTCCTAGTATGCACCATGGATGTCAGGGAGGAAGATCGTGTCATTTGGCTCTGCTACGAGATCTGGCCAAACAAAACCAGCGGGATCAGCCCCGAATAGCAAGTACCGCCAAAGGGGCACAAGAGTTAAGATTAAAAACCCAGTTAATAGAATGATTGATAATAGTAATACTTATGCTACTATTATAGGGTAGCGCAACATCTTCGAACCCATATGGCACCCTTACAACCAAACAAGGACAAAAGGTGCCGCATGGAGTCGGGACGTGTCGTACTCTATAACATTCACACAAGTTAAAAGGTATAAGCAATAAAATCTCCTGATAGTAACTTCGGTCGATAGCCTATCACAGCACATTAACCAATCCAACAATCAAACAAGAACATGGGTTGGATCATGTACTATGATAGACCATGTTCCTCAGTCATTCACAGAAGTAGCACTTCACAACCAGAATAAGTCTTCCGTTCATAACTTCGGCCCACAGCCTGTCATAGTACGATAACCAATCCAACAATCAAACAAGAACATGGGTTGGAGCACGTACTATGATAGTCCGCTTCCCTCAGTTATTCACGAAAGGTAATAGGATACAAGCAAGTCATTTTCACGGCCAATCAAGTCTACGAGTTTCTAGTGGGACGAGGTTATCCTCGCGTCATGTTATTACAAAATCCTCAGATCGTATCTTTCCAGCAAGGCTAGCCAACCCAGGGGTTCGCGTAGACAGGTATGATTGAGCACAGGTCCCTCGTAAGGCCACCTTGCTAAAACATATAATATATAGCAGGAATTAATCGGATATAGTCATCCACTCGTTGCAGATGACACAGTATCCGTGGAGACCAGCCGGCGCGTCAAGACAATATCTCAAGGCGGCTGGTGTAACACGATCTCGGGATTTTGCCCTCCCCATGCATCTAGTATATTTAGTTGCCTAATTTAACCCTAGGTGAAATCTTGGACCCACATGCTGTGGCCTGCATGATCATCCTCCTAAATGTCGTACTCAAGTACGAGTACCCCAAAAGAGGATCCATGTCAATCAGTATGTCAACATGTTCTACCCTCTATGGTGTAACGCATCATTACAAATATGCCACGTGGAATTACGAGTCATTTGTCGAGCATGAACGAGAACTGGGACATTCAGGTACAAGTATCAGGTAGGAACACTTTGTTCACCGGGGTCACATTAGTGCTCATATCATGCTCAGGGCAAAAGGCGTAAGGATATATAGCATACACAAACGTTTACATATATATATTTATATATTCAATATAATATATACATATAAAAATATAAGGTATAGGGGAGTCCAGGTCAGGGCGCGCTCAAGTCAGGCTACGCTCAGGTTAGCCTACGCTCGGGTCAGCCTACGCTCAGATTGGCGTACGCTCAGGTCAGCGTATGGAAGACATACGCTCCCAAAAGGCAGCGTATGGACTCCATACGACTCCATACGACTCCTTGTCACCCAAGTGAGCATATGCAAGACATACGCTCCCAAAAGGCAGCGTATGGACTCCATACGACTCCTTGTCACCCAAGTGAGCGTATGCAAGACATACGCTCCCAAAAGGCAGCGTATGGACTCCATACGACTCCTTGTCACCCAAGTGAGCGTATGCAAGACATACGCTCCCAAAAGGCAGCGTATGAGGACTGTGCTGTGCTAAAAAGCGTGCACAACTCAGTGGCGCAAGCTAAAAAGCTCTCGCACTGCTCACTGTCTTCTCCAAATAGCAAGAACTCCATGGGTTGAACCCAAAGCTTCAAAAGTCCATAACTTGGTCAAAATAAGTCCAAATCCAACTTTTCAAAGGTCAAAATTGGGTAGAACAAAATTCTCTACAACATGGACCCATCAAAACTTGAAAATAATGAAGTTTGCTAGATCAAAACTAAGAAGATCCGAAAATGGTTAAAACCTAGATCTACAAAAATTAAAGCTTCAAAATGGAAAACTTCAAGTTCTAAACTAGTATAGAATAAGGAGAAGAACATATTTTGACAAATAATTTTGTAAGAAAACATCAACAACATTTATGGATCCATCTCTTGAGCAAGTTGGTACTTGCCTTGGTTGGTGGAGGAAAGTAAATGAGAGGAAAATAAATGAGAGGAGAGAGAATGAGTTGAGTTATTATATAGAATCTTGAACCCATGGGTTCATGATGAACCAAGGTGAACCAAGAATAGGTTACCCAAATGAGCCAAAACTTTAGGCCCAAATGCAGAAAATAAATTACGAAATAATATTTTGTCGAATATTTTGGGAAATACATGAAGAAATACAGCATATAAATATCGTATAAATATAAAGTAAATACAATTTATCGGTTTACGTATTAAAATACATATTCCAGGATCGGGAAGTGACACACGAAAAATACTGATGAGGTATCCAAGCTTAAATTAAGCTTACACGACGTCGAATCAATCAATGAGAAACAAACACTTGACATCACGGATTTAAACAAAGAACTTGCTGAAGAGAAAAACAAGTTCAAAAATGCTACAGGTAGAATACACGGTCTTACTACTAAATGTGATGAGTTGAATGTTGTCTCTAAGAAATTTGAGATCAAACTGGGCAAGCCGGTTATTCAACCGCAAGTTTAGTCTCATTGTCACAACACATACAAACACATTCCAACACATCACAAGAAGGCACGTCACCACAAGAACACTCATCCACATGCTATACAAAATCATGCTTTCATGTAGACCTATTCACATGTAGCACGTAAGACACATCACGTAATCATTATCATCATCATGCTTCTGTACACAGTCACTATAATCATTATAGTTACCCTGCTGCTGCACACAGTCACGATACTCACTCTACTGATGCACGTAGCTATCATCACCCTACTTATAGACATCACTATCAACATGCTCCAAGTATAAATATGCATGCTAGATGTACATATTGTAACCTACATGGACACATTTCTCTACAATGTAGGATTAGAAGATTAGTTGATAGAAATATATATATATGTGTGGGTACCAAAGTCTAACCTCTCAGCACCCAAAAGAATTTGGGTACCAAAGGTCACATCTACTCGTGGTGTAGGTGGACCTTCCCTTTTCAACTAGAAGCAAGTAGATTCTTGATAGTGGGTGCTCGTGACATATGACTAGAAATGCAAATCTATTCGTAACACTATCGATGAAAAAGGAAGGATACGTTTCTTTTGACAATAACCTTAAAGGCTACAACATAGGTAACGGGACAATTGGTTATCCACCCTCTCCTGTCATTAACGATGTCTGTTTAGTGACCGAGTTAAAGCATAACTTGCTCAACATTAGTCATCTTGCTGATCACTGTTATGATATTAACATCGGAAAAACTAAATGCTTTATCTATGATCGATCAACTGGAGACATCCCTTTTGAGGGGAGAAGGGAAGATAACATTTATATTTTCTATCTATCTAGTGATACTAACAGTACAGGAAGATGCATTTACGCTCACAAAGACGAAAAGCTCCTATGGCATCAGCGTCTTAGTCATGCCAACATGGATACTATATCCAGATTATCCACCAAGAAGCTAGTCAGAGGACTGCCGGATATCACATTCAAGAAAGACACGGTATATGCCGAATGTGAAAAGAATAAGGCTACCAAATCTTCTTTTAAATCCATAAATACTGTAAGTACTACCCGATCATTGCAATTACTTCATATGGACTTATTTGGTCCTAGTACAGTAGCCAGTATTGGCAAAAAACTCTACGCTTTTGTTATTGTAGATGATTTTTCAAGATTTACTTGGGTTATCTTTCTTACAAACAAAAGTGATACTATTTCTATTTTCAAAGTATTTGCTAAAAAGATCCAAATCGAAAAAGGCTACATGATTACTCGTATCCGAAGTGATCATGGTGGCGAATTCGAAAATTATAATTTTGAAAAGTTTTGTGATTCAAATGGTTTTAGTCATGAATTTTTGTGTCCAAGAACTCCTTAACAAAATGGTGTTGTGGAGCGGAAGAATAGAATTCTTGGCGATATGGCTAAAGTTATGCTAAATCAATTCTCTCTTCCGAAGTACTTTTGGGCGAAAGCTGTCAGCACAGCGTACCATGTTTTGAATAGGGTGTTGATTCGACCTATTTCGAAGAACACACCCTATGAGCTTTGGTTTGGTAGGACTCCTAATGTTTTTTATTTTAGAGTGTTCGGTTGTCGTTGCTTTATCCTGAATACCAAAGACAACTTAGGCAAATTTGATGCCAAAGCTGACGAAGTTATTCTTCTTGGCTATGCAGCCAAGAGTAAGGGATATAGTGTGTTCAACAAACGCTCCATGATTGTTGAAGAGTCTACTAGTGTAACTTTTGATGAGGACAATAGTACAGCTGTTATTCCTGACGATGATGATGAACCATCAATTTTGACATCTATAAATGCAACGTCTGAAACCAGCTCACCGAAAGAATTACCAAAGAAGTTCCAATTCACTTCCTCTCATCCAAAGGACTTGGTAATATGTAAAATATCAAAATGGGTAACTACTCGATCCTCTGTAAGAGACACTATAGCTAGCACTGCATTCATTTCTCAAATAGAACTAAAAATTGTTTTAGAAGCTTTCAATGATGAATTTTGGATTTCCGCGATGCAAGAAGAACTCAACCAATTTGAGAGAAGCCAAGTTTGGAAACTTGTTCCTAAACCTATTGGCCACTCAATAATTGGCACTAAATGGGTTTTTCATAACAAAGTAAACGAGGATGGTTTAGTCACTCGCAACAAAGCTCGTCTCATAGCCCAATGATACAATCAAGAGGAGGGTATCGACTATGATGAGACGTATGCTCCTGTTGCCCGACTAGAATCCATTCGGATACTTTGCGCATTTGTAAATTTTCAAAACTTTAAACTTTTCCAAATGGATGTGAAAAGTGATTTTCTAAACGATTTTATCAAAGAAGAGGTTTTTGTCAAACGACCACCTGGTTTCGAAAATCACAAATTTCCCGACCATATTTTTTAACTTAGGAAAGCTCTCTATGGCCTCAAACTAGCTCCTCGAGCTTGGTATGATAGTCTGAGTACTTTCTTACTAGATAAAGTTTTTCAAAAGGAAAAGTCGATACTACACTGTTTATAAAATCTCTTGATGACACAATTCTTTTAGTACAAATATATGTTGATGATATTATTTTTGGATCTACTAATGAGGGTCTATGCAAGGAATTTGCCAAGTGTATACAGAATGAGTTCGAGATAAGCATGATGGGGGAGCTCAACTACTTCCTTGGATTGTAAATCAAACATCTCTCGCAAGGCGTCTTCATCAGTCAATCGAAATATGTCAAGGACATACTGAAGAAGTTTGAGCTTGAAATCATCAAACCGATCAGCGCTCCTATGGCTACTACCACAAAGCTGGAACATGACGAAAGTGGCAAACCGGTCGATCAACGTAAGTATCGAGGTATGATTGGTAGTTTATTATATTTAACTGCTAGTCGCCCCGACATTATGTTAGTATTTGCTTATGTGCTAGATACCAAGCCAATCCTAAGGAATCACATATGACCGCAATTAAGTGTATCTTTAGATACCTTACAGGAACTATTATGGTAGGCTTATGGTATCCCAAAACCACTTCCTTTGACTTAATCGGATATTTTAATGATGATTTTACGGGATGCAAAGTCGACCGTAAGAGTACCAGTGGCAAGTATCATTAGCTAGAAAAGGCATTAGTCTCATGGTTTAGCAAGAAGCAGAACTCTATCGCACTATCCACAATAGAAGCTGAATACATCGTAGCTGGTCGTTGTTGTGCACAGATTCTGTGGATGCGACAAGCCCTTGCAGACTATAACTTATGTTTGAAGCACATACCTATTTTTTGCGATAACACTAATGACATTAATCTGACGAAGAACCCAGTTTGTCACTCACACACTAAACACATAGAAATTAGACATCACTTTTTGCATGATCATTAACAACAAGGCACGATTAATTTAGAATTTATAGACACTGAACATCAGCTAGCAGACTTCTTTACCAAACCACTGGCCGAAGAGTGCTTCAACTTTCTTTGTCGTGAGTTAGGAATTTTGGAAGAAACGGTCATTAAATAAATCGACCTGTGTAAATAACGATTATGACATATATCTTTATGGTGACTTTGCTATGGGTACAAGCCGAAAGGGTCCTTCTGACAACAAGGCGTAAAAGCCTAAGCGACACGGTGCACTAGTCTTCGGACTACCGCTAGTTGGGATCATGCCCCTGCAGCTACCCCATGGTAGTTTCATCGTAATGGTCGTTGTCTTAAATCATTATTTATTATATGGTTTAATTATGTTTATGACTTAGTTAATTCAAACTTTCAAATTCTATTCATTTTCCATCAAAACTTAGTCATTTTCAAAGTTTCCAGTGTTCTATGTCTATGGATGAAGAGTTCGGGCTGAACTCTGCCCACACAGAGTTCGGGCCGAACTCTGTGTCCTTGGTCACAGAACCTTCATTGCTTTTCAGCCACTCCCTATTTTTATCTGACGGTCTAGATTTAACCCGTCTTGCTGCTCCCAACCTCCTTAAACCCGAGAGGAAACCCTCTCTCCTCACTTTGTTCTTCTTCTACCTTCCTCGAAACACAATTTTCCTAAACCTAACCCAAGAAACTGTACTTTTAGGACTTTTTTCTTCCCAAACTCAAGATCTCAAGCTTTTCGGGGGATCTCTTCCATCTCTTCTCATTTTTGTGAGGTATAATTTCATATTATTCTTTTTTTCCTTTCAATTTTTTCAAATTCTCTATGGCTCCAAGACTCTTTGGAAGAGGCATGAGAAAAAGGAGTGATGGTGCATCATCTTCCAATCCTCATCCTCTTCTTGCTCCTCCAATCCATCCACTTTTTAATCCACCACCACCTCATGACCCCAACACATTCAATGAACAAATTTTTGTATCATTGGAGGCTTCCAATGAATGGTTTGCTGACTTTCGTTCACGGAGTGTGTATGCGGGTCTTCTGATTAATTTTACTATGTTTTCGACTTATGACTCATTGTTCCATTAACTTTGTTTAGATGAGTTAGTTACTACATCATCTATTGTCTATTTAAATGCTATCCAAATGTTCTATTGTAATCTAACCTTTGATGACACACGAATCTATTCTCGTGTCGTCGGTATCGACATTACTTTTGATGATTTTGAGCTTGCAGGATATCTCGAGATCCCGGAACCCAATTCTTGGAAGAAACTTGTCTTCAATTTCCCGATGGATCATCACTTGAAAGCTTCAAAGATGACTTGTGTACTCCCAACACTCGTCCCCGCAAGCTACAGGCTGAATATCTTAACCTGTATTTTTATAAACTTCATCGCATTCTTTTCTCCACGATCTTACCCAAAGCGGGATCGACCAATAGAGTATCTTATCTTGAGATCTCTGTACTTTATCATCTCCACTTCCATGTCCCTTTTAACTTTCTACGCACTATGATGGACAGGATAATTAGTGCACGAAAGAGACCTCGATCATTGGTCTACGCCCTATATTTGTTGATGATTTTTTGTGCATTCCATATTTCCCTTGATGATTGTCAGTTCCTTCCTGTCCCTGCCTATTTGTCTAAGGCACGGCGGGTTCTAGCAGCTGTTGAGTCTTCTTTGAGTCAGAGTATTCTGAGTCTGATGCTCAGGCTGATCCTCCTACTCTTAGCCAACCTGCGCCCGAGCCACTGCTACTCTTGAGTCCATTCAGATTATGCTGCGTGATCATTTCCGTTTGGAGGACGATCGCTGGACTCAGATGGATTATCGCACCACCTTACAGATGATGGCTATCAGCAACACCCAGCATGACATCCAGTACTCCCTGGCTACTCATCATACGGTGTCTTACCCCATGGTACGGGACCCTTCTCACGAAGGTTACCGTATCGACGACACCTGGGTCAGGAGGTATTTGGATCCAGATGTAACGTTTGTTGATCCTCGTCGCTCTGCCAGCGACCTATCTGACTCTGCTGGACCTTCTCGTGCTCCGTGATGGCTATGGTCCATTTTATGATGCTGCTAATGCTTAGGATTTCTTTTGTTTATGCACTTTGTCATTTTCATTCAGTGGTTATGTAGTTGAACTCTTTGCTTTGTACTACTTTATGCTTATATGGCTTCTATTTCGATTATTTGCTAGTTATCTCTTACGTTGGACTTGAGCCTTGGTTGTGTGATTGCATATTTTCTCCATGGTTATTTTTTTATAGGGGAGCTTCTATTTCATTTTGCTAAATGTCAAAGGGGGAGAATATGTGATATTTTCTTAACCATTTTGGATAAATACTTGTGTGCTATGTATTGTTTGGACTAGTACTTGTATCAGGACTTCTCTATTTACGGGGAAGCCGAAATGTCCACCTACGGGGGAGCTATGTATGTGTCCAGGTATGAATGTTGCGACACGCAAATATCATAATTTTGTCAATTATCAAAATGGGAGAGATTGTTAACCCAAACTTGATCGCAGTCAACCTAATATTGATAATTAAAAAATCGATATTTGACATGATCCAACTCGACACATAAATTGTCATCAACGCTACAAATCAGACGACTAACACTTATCAAGTAAGACAATCATCATCGACGACTACTCGACGAATACAACTAGAACTTGTAATTGAAAGTCTGTATTTTTATAATTTTATTGAGTCTAGGCTATTGTACGTTGAGTCGCACTGAGTACCTCAACCATAGACTAGAAGCCCCACAAATAAAAAGCTAAACTGCCAAAGCCCAACAACCTATGAGCATTCTGTTTCCAAGGAGGCAGAGTTCGGGCCGAACTCTGCCCCCACACAGAGTTCGGGCCGAACTATGACTCCTAATTTCTAGGAGCTAATTTTTAGGAATTGCTCATTGTAAGTTGTCCAACGGCCAAAATTTTGAAATTTTGGACAGAGTTATGGCCGAACTCTGCCTCCCAGAACTAGTATATATAGGCACCCTTTTCTCCCATTTCAAATCATCCAATCTTCTCTTCACTTCTACTCTTATAGCCTATCCATCATAAAGGGCCATACTCTTCTCATCTACTAGCCACAAAACTTCCCAAACCTACAACGTGCTCGGTGCGAGTCAATTAGAAGTTTTGTGCAAGAGTCTTGAAGAAGTCATTTAGAAAATTCCAAGTTTCGCCTCAGCGATCTTTCAAGAAGTTGGTGTGCTCTTCTGTGTAAAGCCACGTGGTTGTAAAGCTATTTCACAAATAGTGGATTTCAATCCTGAGCTAGAGTTCTCAGGCCTGGACTAGTCCTCAACGAGGGAAACCAGGTTAAAAATTGTTGTTTCTGTATAAGATTTTTGATCTTTATTTAATTTCTGCGATTATACTCTGATTAATTATTTACTAGTTGGGATTGAATAGAGTTAATTTTTTTAATTGATTATTATTTTCACAAGTACTCTATTCACCCCCCTCCTCTCTAAAGTTGCCTACACGTACTTCAGACTCAACCCGAACCAAACCCAAGCCATGTAGTTATGCAGTGCGACCAACGGCATCTATGTAGAGATATAAATGTGTATATATATATTTGTAGCTCATTTTTATAATCTAGTGAGTAATTTCTGTAAATTGAATATTAAATATAATATATGTATTATTTGTTATTTTAATTTCTATTTACCTTGAAAAATATATTATATAATTTTATAGATATCCTTGTGCATTTTGGGTTATTAGATTATATAAATTTGTATATATAGATGTATGTGTGCCTATTTAATAATTGTATATTTGTTTTTATTATTAATTATAAAGGTTAGTAAATATATTTATCTCATATATGTGTTGTTGTTATTTATAGTAGTATTTTATTTATAGTAATACTTTATTTGATATGAAAAACAATTGCCAAGAATATTTTTAAACTTTTAGATAAAATTAGGTGGATTTATACATAGATTTAAACTTAACTATACTAATTGCCATATAGGAAATATCATTAAATTTCTTAATCAAGTCGAATACTAACCCACTCTATTAGCCTTCTTAACAAATCCCCTTCCTCTCTTATGCATCCCAACCCAAATAAAATATGTATAGTAAATACTTCTATTAACCAATCTCATGTATACTTGAACCTATTTGTACAAAAAATTGAAATACAACTATATATAGATTATAGAGAGAGTTAAAAAGAAAAAAAAGAAAAGGAAAAAAACATCTACTGGTGAACAGTGTAGTACTGCTCACCCAAACCCGCAGGGACTCACCCGACTCCCCCAACTCGAGCCAAAAAAAACAACAACACATATAAATCGAGAAGGAGAGAAAACTGGAGGAGGAAAAGAACAACCAAACCCTAAACTAAAACCTCAACCATCCCTATCCTAACGATCCCTGGCGACATCTTCCACCACCGTACGGCCTCCTGAGCGCCGCCATCCAGCACAGCAGCACTGGCAGCGCACGTACCATAGCCGCGTGTAACCCAACAGTCCCGTTAGCAAGGTACACGACTTCTGATCCCCATTTCTCCCTTATTGCTCGATGAAAACTCGATGCTTAAAATGTTTTGGATAGCCTAGTTGACCCTCTCAAACCTTGTTTAAGTAGAATAAATTCTACAGGATTAGAATTTCTAGAAAATCCTTGTAAAGATCACAAAAAATGACTGAAATAGTAACAGCTTCTTAATTCAAACCCATGTTTTGGAAGAGAGATTTCCAACAGAATAATAGTTAGTTTTGAAATCTATTTGAAGGCAGTAATAGACAACATATACGACAGTAAAACCCTTTTAATAGATTTTGATTTCATTAAGTAGGTGTAGAGTTATTCGATTTCCAAAATCAATAAAAACTGTTTTCAAAACTTTAAGAATTTTAGAAATTTCCACCGATACGCCACGTGCTCCGACAAATCGGGCAACGTGGTCGTAGCCCATGAGCATCAAAAGACGTGTACGGATGTTATCGACGTGTGAAATTCGGCGAAACTCTATTTCGTTGTGTGTGCGCGATAAAATTGAGCTGTATCCGTCGAGATATCCCGTATCATCTTCTTTGCAAACTAGCCCATAACTTCGTGCACATTTGTCATCTTGGAACAAAACATGTGCCAACAGGATCGTATTATTTTTTTGGTCCTGTGTGCCAATTTTGGTCCAATTCTGAAAAGGTCGACCGGAACGCTATTTTGGCGGGCCCGTAATCCAATCCAACAGGCAAATTTATGCACGGCCACTGGAATCCAACTTTAGACATACGGTTAGATTCGTATCATGAAACCGAATCCAAAATTATGATTTTGCCCCTGTGTCCAGAATTCGACTTTTGGGTAGGCATTTTTAGACATTTCTTTTATACCAAACACGTTGGTGATGTTTGTTTCAGCATCGAGAGACTGTTGCGTGAGTTTGACTTTTGTGGCATACTAAGTGGTTGGTATTATTAGTTTTACTGGCAAAGGACCCCAGGCGAGTACATTTCTGATATTTTTCATATTTGAAAACTTCTATGATTCGTGTATCTGGTATCCCAAAAAACGGGTGTGGGTCGTGACAAACCAAAGGAAGCTTCTAATCTGACAAGTGGACTCTGGCCATTTTCAATCAACAACGACTTCGACTTTCTTCGGGTCAACTGAAATGTCATATGTCGAGATGATTTGCCCAAGAAGTGATACGCTGGTCTGTCATAATTCGTACTTTCTTAGCTTTGCGTACAACTATTTGTGTCAAAGGGTTTAGAATATGGTCCACAGATTCTCTATGTTGTGCCATATCCTTCGAGTAGACAAGAATGTCGTCGATGAAGACTACTATGAACTTGTCAAGGAACCATCGAAACACCCGATTCATTAGATCCATGAAGGTGGCAGTTGCGTTCGTTAGGCTGAACAGCTTTACCAGGAACTCATAATGGTCGTATCGAGTGCAAAAAGCTGACTTCAACACGTCGTCTGACTTGAACTTGAGTTGTTGGTAACCCGAGCAAAGATCAATATTCGAAAACACTGAGGCACCTTGTAACTGATCGAACAAGTCGTCTATACATGACAATGGATATTTGTCCAGAATGGTAGCTTTGTTCATTTCTCGGTAGTCAATACACATATGCATCGACCGATCTTTGTCCTTCATGAATAATACAGGATTCCCTATGGCAAAACACTAGGCCAAATAAATCCCTTGTCGAGCAATTCTTGCAATTCGACCTTGAGTTCCTTCAGTTCTGCAAGGGCCATTCTATATGAAGCCTTAAAAATCGGTCGGGTGTCGAAGTATGTTTCAATAGTGAACTTGATTTCTCGAATGGGTAGAATGCCAGGTTGCTCGTTTGGTAACACATTGAAGAATTCTGCCATAATGCCGATTTGACACGCGTTTGTACTATCATGTCTTGTGTCGCAAACGGATGCTAAATATCCTTCACATCCGGAATATAGCATTCTCCGAGCATCACCATGCATGTTGTCGAAGCTTCAACACACGAGTAGTTGAACTCGATATCTCCTGGCAGACAGAATATTACCTTTTTCTCTAAACAATTGATGGTGGCCAAGCAAGCACCAAGCCAATCCATTCCCAAAATAATGTCGTAGTCCTTAAAATCTGGAACTATCGCATCTAAAGACAATTTCCTACCTCCGACACAAATGATTCTGTCTCTATTGCCAAAGTGTGCCAGTAGTTGCATTGATAACAACGAGGTTAAGGCCTAGCGGTGTCAAGAAAATTTGTGTTTTGCGACGAAGTCCACCGATATAAAAATATTGGTAGCACTTAAATCAACTAGTACACGAGTAGGTTTATTATTAAAGAGCAGTATACCCGTCATAACTGTATCTGAAACGAATGTCTCATCTTGAGTCATGGCATAGATGCGTCCCTGGGCGTTGGGGCGACGATCTTGGCCATTTTGTTATGTGGGTTGAGGAGCTCAAGGTGTTGGACCTCGATTCTGTTGTTGTTGATGTTGCGAGGACGCTGAGGCTGATTTGGTCTCTTACCTTGGCATAAGTGTACAAACTGGACCTTTTGACTATATTTCCCGCATCCCCTAGAACATAACAATCATTCACCACGTGTCCTTCATTGTTCTATCAAACATGTCCTTGATATCTGCCTTGGTTGTCGAAGTTGGGATGCTTAGACGCATTGTTACCTCCTACAAAGCTAGGGCATTTGTGACGAGAATTATGCACAATGCCAACAGTGGCTGGAGGATACTGGGGCTCAAGGCAGATAGCATGGTTGAGGGTTGCCCACATCATCTTATACTCTGGAACGGCCACATGCGCATCAATGAAAGGCCTCAAATCCACTTTAAAGCATCGTGTTCTACTCGCGACATCAGGCATAAGCACACTTGCAAACTTTGTGAGCTTATTAAATTCAAATACATATTGGTGAACTATTATGTTCCCCTGCCTCAGTTGCATGAACTCGTTCTCCTTGAAATTCTTCTTTGAATGATTTACGAAATATGGCCTACGTGATCTTCGTCGACTTATCGTCCCGGAGGATCGCTCAGTTTTGCATCTTCCACCAGTCGTGTGCATTCAATAAAAGTTAAAGTTGAGCGCAGGCAACTCGCCTCGACTCACAAATTCTGAGTGCTTCAAAGTGGTCTTCCAACTTTGCCAGCCAATCGAGCGCCACATAAGGCCTTCGGTTCCCTTGAACGAAGTATTGCACACCTTCTTAAATTATAAAATTTTGGAGGAGATATACTTTGCAGGTACAGGCTGAGGCTCATCAGGGTCAACTTCGCTACGTTGGTTCATGGCTCAGTTAGGGCGTAGGCGTGGTTGCAGAATGATTGTTATTGACTACGATTTTCTAAACGATCAGTTACAAGGTGCATGTCAAGTTGCTTCTGTTGCACCTTGAATTGATCCACGAACCTGTTCTCAAATTGCGTCTGTCAAAAATAAGTCTGTTATTATTGTGCTCCCATTATGAGCAATATCTACTCCAATGCGTCAACCGATGGTTTGGCCTGCGAGCTGTTAGGGCCACTCGAAGCGCTCGAATCATTTACGGTCGTAGGTTCCGTGACTTCTGAATTTAAAAGGAAACTCATATTAGTCTGAAAAAATATTACAGACTCATTGTATGGAACAACTCATCTCATCGACACGATGTCAAAGGTTTTGAGACTCAAGACGAAAAGCCAAAGGACATAAAATTGTGCTCTAATACCATTATGTCATGCCCTGATTCCAAAGAATCGATAGTCGTCCCCCGGGCGTGATACCACGCGAGCCTCTGTCGCACTCGCATAGACAATTCCATAAGGTTATCTAAAATACAACATCTAATAAAGTACGTAGATAAATTGAATAACACATTTGAAACAGAAGGTATATTTACTTCAATAATAATGGACATCATTACAAGACCCTATTACAATAGTTGTCGCGCGAGCATACAACTTGACTCAAATACAAAATAAACGTTGATGTGATAGTCATTCCATACATTACATCTCCTTTACACAGCCAAAATATTAGCAAAACACCTGCTATCGAGGGAAGTCGAGCCATTTTCCTTAGACTGATGTAAGAGTCTTCAAAAGAGGTGATTCAAGCCTTTGAGTACATAAAAAAGGCTTCAAAACATCCGAGCATCGCCTTGTCAGTTGATACGCTCCTCTTCGTTTGTAGTGCATTTACGTGTACTTGTGAATGACTAATTGAAGTTCCATGCTCTTACTTGGTTCAAGAAGTTATTGTATGCTATATTTTTACTGGTATTTCTAGCCATCCTAGTAGATTTTACGTAAGCAGTTGATAAGGCATAAATAATGTAAGCTACGATAGAACTTATCCGTGGCAGGGCATGCCGTTGTGTAACGCCCCAGTCCCAAAATACGTAGGACTAGGCACGTAGACATGCCAGCTGTATTTATACGGAGTACATAGGCTTCGTATAGATACATAAGCTATAAAATGCAGTAGAACCATAACTAAACTCATCCACACAGAATAAATGAATAAAAGACATCATATAAAGATAATGAATTGTCTAGATACAATATGTTGGGCGGAGACAAATCCACTACCAACAAAATAAAGAAAAGTACATAGAAAATGAAATGAGTGGCCAGCGAAGCGTAGACGATCCAAATGCAATCATCCTCGAATAAATAGCGATGAGCACGGCCAGAGCTAGAGCACCTGCGAAAGACAATAGCACACACCTGGCAAGACAACCAGGTCCTCAGAGGGACGTAACAAGACACATAATAGCATGCCATATAAACTGAATAAATATTGCTCAAATAAATAAGTAAATGGAATTATAACATGTTCCAATACGCACCTACTGAACGAGCGTACCATCCCCCTAACCAAACAAGGACAGGAGATGGTAAACTAATTGACGGTAACGTATCTTTCCATGCTATGAATCCAATATGGAATCCGGACCCCAACAAGGTTCAATACCTTCTCATTGAAGTAGTAAGTCACACCTACAACCAAACAAAGACAAGATGTTACGAACTAATCCGCGACAAGTTATTGTTCCAAGTCACGGTCAGATACAAGTACCCAAACCAAAAGTACTCGTACCTAACGGATAAAGGTAGCCTACCGTTCTAAGTGATATGTAGTTAAGGACAATCCTTCCTACGTATGGTCCCTGGCTGAATAGGATCGGCATAGTCCCCCCTTGGGGCACCAGGGGCCTCAGGCATAATCGTTCCACGAACGTCAGTGGCCAGCAATAATAAGGGGTCATCAACCCGTATCTCCGGTGGAGAGTACGGTCACAAGGGAATGTGCATCGAAGCCCATACGCTAAGGAATTGTCCTCCCCGCCCAATGCCTACTGTGTTGTATCCACAACACAAACTACTATAACCGCTAAGTCAAACTAGCATGCAACTTCTATTAGCGGTTATTCCTATCACACGGCTTGTACGTACTGGTGGCCAGCCAATCACGCACTTCCGTGTCCTACATGAGACACACAACTTCGTGGTATAACGTGTCAAGGCCAATGAATGCAACACACAAGGTGGTCCCTTAAATCTAGGTTTAATGTGTAAGAAAAATAATACATAGCAGAATAAAAATGATCAGTAAGTTCTAACAGGTTAAGCCATGTATCACAGTTTATTTTGCATAAAGAAAATAATGAACATGCATGAAATATGAGCTAAAATAATTAAACAGCAAATGGCAAGGTATCTTGCCTGATAGGGCGCCTGGTGTGCTACGATGATCAATGTGGCACGATCTGCAACTTCGGTGCAATAACTGTACAAGGTGACCTCGGGTGATAGCACGGACAGTTCCATGGGTCCAGAAGGGTCGATTTAGTTAGGGTCGATATGGGGTAGTCACGGATAGACGAAGGAATAGGAACAATAGGGCTTGGATACGGACAGGAGAAAATCAAAGAATAATGGATAAATAAATATATATATACGAATTTTAGAGAATATTCCTAAAACTAGTTTTCATGAGTCAAAATATTTATAAGGAAAATACAAAGAAACTAAAGTCGAGAAAAAATATTTTTGGCAAAAACTTCTAAGTTCGTCAAAAATGGAATTGGTAGAAACTATATTTTATAATTCAAAAAATTTGTTTAAGGCTAACACGCATATTTGTAAATAAAATTTCTAATACAAAGCTATACTATTCGAAAATCGAGAATAATTTATTTTTATATTTTTACTAATCAATACACTTTTATAAATAAAATAATGATTTAGGTCGAAAACTCATTCCTGATATCTAGGAATAGTAAGTATAAAATTTTAAGTTAAAACTAAAATAGATTTGCAAATATTTAATATTGTTATTGGTAATATGAAAACAGTATTAGACTAAATATTACGGTAGTAATACAACTTAATTATAAAGGATAATAATAATAATAATAATAATAATAACAACAGTAAACATATAGTACTAATAATAATAATGATAAAACTTATACTGCTAATCCCTTTTATTAACAAATAACAGTAAAAATAACAATATAAGGCATAAAATAATTGAAAATAGTGAATACAAAAATCCTTAATAAAGAACATAGTGAGTATTGTTAGTTCAGAAAGAAAATGAGATTAGATCAAAATTAAGCAGTTAGAGAAATAGTGATAATTATAAAATAAATATATTAATGACCTGTAATGTACAAAAAAAAAATTAAATAACCACAACTGTGAGGTGATTCTCCTCTAAGCCAATAGTAGAAAGAATTGCAAACAATACAAACAAACAAAAAGAGAGAAATAAAGAAATAAAATAATAATAATAAAAATTTTGCATTGTGCTGCTCTCCATTCGAGGAGCAGCTAAGAAAGGACAAATAACAGAAGATGAACCAAGGTTTTAAGAGAGGAGAGAGAGGAGGAAATTTTGAGAGTGGCGAGAGAAACGAGAGAGAGGGGAGGCGACTGAAAAGAGGAAAAGGGAGCGGAAGAGAGAAGAGGAAAGCGGTGGCCTTGGCCGGAGGGGCTCGGTCGGCGGAGCGCTGGACAAGCGCTCACCGGCACGCGGCGGCGGTGGAGAGGTCGCGTGCGGCGGTCTCGCGGCGAAGGGGAGAGGCCGTGGCTGGCGGCGAACGGAGGAGAAAAGGGCGGCGGAGGGTTAAGCGGGCTGGATTGGTCGGCGGAGCTCACCGGAGAAGGAGGCCAAGGCGGCAGAGGGTTGGCGTGGAGAGGGCTGCGGGTTCGATTGGCTCGGGGGGTCGGCGGAGATCCGGTGGGCGGACGCGGCTGTTCGCCGGCGAGGCGGCCAGGTGAGTATTTTCCTACTCACTTATGTTGTTCTTGGGGTTTTCCGGCCGGGTGGCGTGCCTTGGGACGACGGTGGTACTCCGGTGGCCGGAGGGAAAAACTGCGGTGGTGATGGTGGGTGGCTGGCGGTGTTGGCAGGAACTTGGCCGGAGTGGGGCTGCGCCGATCGTGGCGGGGTTTGTCTTGGGTGATGCTTGGTCGGAGAAGGAGGCGGGTGCTAACGGTAGGGGTTGTTCTTGCTAGAACGGTGGCTGAATAGGTCGGAGTGGTCTGGGATCAGACGGAGGAGTCGGGTGTGGTGTGGTGGTTTGGTGGTGATGGCTGGTGTTGGGGTTCTCGTGGTGAGGGCAGGGTGGTGACGATGGTGACGGAGCAACCCGTGGTCGGGGATGGCTGGACGACGAGGGTGGTGCTGGCGCCGGGAAGCTGCTGTTAGGATAACAATAAATTTGTTTAGGGGTAGGGTTAGAATTTGATTGAATATCGTGTCTGAATTGTCGACACGAAAATAATAAATATAAATGTAAGAAGTGTGGAATAAGAGAGTCATCGGGGTCGGACCCGAGGCCGTCATGGCTGACACGAGGATGGATGGAACACCGACACGAGCACGCACGTTGTGGTGGAAAAATATTTATGTGGATGAATAATGAATAGTTGGAGGAGTACCTGCCTATTTATAGGATGTGGGAATTCCCAATTGGATAGGAACTAGGAATAGTTTAAACCCAAAATAGATAATCCGTAATTTAATTTAAATCAATTTAAACCCAAATCCAATCCAAATCCAATTCAAATCCAATTAAATCTATTTAGATTCCCTTAGTTTAAAATCAATCAATAAATCAATAATTACATAAATTCAAATCAGGATTTAAATCGCCATAATAATTTCAAAATATGGTTTCCAAAAATACTATAATATTAATTTTGAAAATATCTTATTATTTATTTAGAAATAAGCTAATAATTAATTATGTAAGCATAATTATTTATACGAAAATTTGCTCTTCTAGCATACACTGAAATATAATTTATTATTAATAAATGATAGAAAGAAAAGGGCTTAAAATAACAAACTTAGAAATTTTGTAAAAATGGCAAAAATAATTATTATATATATATCACTTCGAAATAGAAAACGTTTTTCTAAAAATATGTACGCTCGCACATATTCGCACTCGTCGAGCAATTTCGAAAAACAAAATTTCGAGCGCGACGTATAATACGACTACGTAGCGTACAATACAAATTTTTAAATCCATGCAAATTTAATAATAAAAAAATAGTAGAAATTTAGGGGTTTTACATCCTACCCAACTGAAAAGAATTTCGTCCTCGAAATTAAGAATTCGTAGGGGAGTGAGAGGACACAATGGGGTATCGATGAGGAACGATCAATAACAAAATCATGTCGTAAGAAATCCCGATCTAGATCATAGAAAAATAATACGGTATGGTCACGGGTAATGGATGAGGGTCACGATTTAATAGAACGAAAATAGATTCGCTTTAATTAAGCGATTAGAGGGTCTTGATAGGGTCGAGTAGTTTAGGATAAAGATATAGCAACATCGATTAAGTATGGTCATGGCCGATAGGAAGGCTAGCGAAAGTTCTAGTATAACGCCTTTGTCCTCCTAAAATAGGTGAAGGCGAAAGCAATATAGAGTTCGAAGGAGGCATTTATCGAATACGAATACGTGATTCAAAGACGATCGAAATAATTTCAAAGGAATTGTCAAGACAGTCGTGGATGGGATTGTAAGGGCCAAGTTTAGTTATGTCCCCATCCACGTAGAGTAATAGACAAAAGCGAACCAAAGTGCACTTGGTTGATCAGACCATTATGCACCGGTTCTGATTTAGACAATAGGCTAACGAGTGGCCACTCTATAGCATATGTCTTGATCAAGCTCGATAAGGATTAGCTTGCAAATACTAGGCTATATTAGCATCATTAGTCAAAACGGTAAATACATAGGTACGAGAGATTAAGATTTAAAGAAGGTAGAAAGATTCTAAGTCATACAGTCGTCCTATAGTCTTCTTGTCCAAGTCCTTGGTTGGCTAGACGGATTAGGTCCTCTAGATTCTAGGATCCAAATAAGCTTGCTAATATAGGTCACTAGGTCAAAGGGGTTGCTAGTTCATAAGGTATTCTATCCAACTTAAAGAATTAAGCTAAGGGTGTTTGGGACATCTAACTAGTAGGGTAATCTCTAGCAAGCACTAAGGGAAGATAATAATAGGGATGGAAGGAAACAAGCAAGATCCAATTGATGAGTCAAACGGTAGATAAAATCAAGGAAAGAGGTCAAGTATGCGGATGAGATCCTAGACATCTAATCCTGTACGCAGGCTTGCTTGGTACAGTAAAGTATCCAAACAATTTATCTTGACCTGCATGGGCCACCACAAAAACATGTAACGCCCCAGTCCCAAATACGTAGGACTAGGCACGTAGACATGCCAGCTGTATTTATACGGAGTACATAGGCTTCGTATAGATACATAAGCTATAAAATGCAGTAGAATCATAACTAAACTCATCCACACAGAATAAATGAATAAAAGACATCATATAAAGATAATGAATTGTCTTGATACAATATGTTGGGCGGAGACAAATCTACTACCAACAAAATAAAGAAAAGGACATAGAAAATAAAATGAGTGGCGAGCGAAGCGAAGACGATCCAAATGTAATCATCCTCGAATAAATAGCGATGAGCACGGCTAGAGCTAGAGCACCTGCGAAAGACAATAGCACACACCTGGCAAGACAACCAGGTCCTCAGAGGGATGTAACAAGACACATAATGGCATGCCATATAAATTAAGTAAATATTGCTCAAATAAATAAGTAAATCGAATTGTAACATGTTCCAATACACACCTACTGAACGAGCGTACCATCCCCCCAACCAAACAAGGACAGGAGATGGTAAACTAATTTACGGTAACGTATCTTCCCATTCTATGAATCCATTATAGTATCCGGACCCCAACAAGGTTCAATACCTTCTCATCGAAGTAGTAAGTCACACCTACAACCAAACAAGGACAAGATGTGACGAACTAATCCGCGACAAGTTATTGTTCCAAGTCACGGTCAGATACAAGTATCCAAACCAAAAGTACTCGTACCTAACGGATAAAGGTAGCCTACCGTTCTAAGTGATATGTAGTTAAGGACAATCCTTCCTACGCATGGGCCCTAGCTGAATAGGATCGGCATAGTCCCCCCTTGTGGCACCAGGGGCCTCAGGTATAATCGTTCCACGAACGTCAGTGGCCAGCAATAATAAGGGGTCGTCAACCCGCATCTCCAGTGGAGCGTACGGTCACAAGGGAATGTGCATCGAAGCCCATACGCTAAGGAATTGTCCTCCCCGCCCAATGCCTACTGTGTTGTATCCACAACACAAACCACTATAACCGCTAAGTCAAACTAGCATGCAACTTCTATTAGCGGTTATTCCTATCGCACGGCTTGTACGTACTGGTGGCAAGCCAATCACGCACTTCTGTGTCCTACATGCGACACACAACTTCGTGGTACAACGTGTCAAGGCCAATGAATGCAACACACAAGGTGGTCCCTTAAATCTAGGTTTAATGTGTAAGAAAAATAATACATAGCAGAATAAAAATGAACAATAAGTTCTAACAGGTTAAGCCATGTATCACAGTTTATTTTGCATAAAGAAAATAATAAACATGCATGAAATATGAGCTAAAATAATTAAACAGCAAATGGTAAGGTGTCTTGCCTGATAGGGCGCCTGGTGTGCTGCGATGATCAATGTGGCACGATCTGCAACTTCGGTGCAATAACTGTACATGGTGACCTTGGGTGATGGCACGGACAGTTCCATTGGGTCCAGAAGGGTCGATTTAGTTAGGGTCGATATGGGGTAGTCACGGATAGACGAAGGAATAGGAACAATAGGGCTTGGATACGGACAGGAGAAAATCAAAGAATAATGGATAAATAAATATATATATACGAATTTTAGAGAATATTCCTAAAACTAGTTTTCATGAGTCAAAATATTTATAAGGAAAATACAAAGAAACTAAAGTCAAGAAAAATTATTTTTGGCAAAAACTTCTAAGTTCGTCAAAAATAGAATTGGTAGAAACTATATTTTATAATTCAAAAAATTTGTTTAAGGCTAACACGCATATTTGTAAATAAAATTTCTAATACAAAGCTATACTATTCGAAAATCGAGAATAATTTATTTTTATATTTTTACTAATCAATACACTTTTATAAATAAAATAATGATTTAGGTCGAAAACTCATTCCTAATATCTAGGATTAGTAAGTATAAAATTTTAAGTTAAAACTAAAATAGATTTGCAAATATTTAATATTGTTATTTGTTATATGAAAACAATATTAGACTCAATATTATGGTAGTAATACAACTTAATTATCAAGGATAATAATAATAATAATAATAATAATAATAATAATAATAATAATAACAACAGTAAACATATAATACTAATAATAATAATGATAAAACTTATACTGCTAATCCTTTTTATTAACAAATAACAGTAAAAATAACAATATAAGGCATAAAATAATTGAAAATAGTGAATACAAAAATCCTTAATAAAGAACATAGTGAGTATTGTTAGTGCAGAAAGAAAATGAGATTAGATCAAAATTAAGCAGTTAGAGAAATAGTGATAATTATAAAATAAATATATTAATGACCTATAATGTACAAAAAAAATAAAATTAAATAACCACAACTGCGAGGTGATTCTCCTCTAAGCCAACAGTAGAAAGAATTGCAAACAATACAAACAAACAAAAAGAGAGAAAGAAAGAAATAAAATAATAATAATAAAAATTTTACATTGTGCTGCTCTCCATTCGAGAGAGCAGCTGAGAAAGGACAAATAACAGAAGATGAACCAAGGTTTTAAGAGAGGAGAGAGAGGAGAAAATTTTGAGAGTGGCGAGAGAAACGAGAGAGAGGGGAGGCGACTGAAAAGAGGGAAAGGGAGCGGGAGAGAGGAGAGGGAAGCGGTGGCCTTGGCCGGAGGGGCTCGGTCGGCGGAGCGCTGGGCAAGCGCTCACCGGCACGCGGCGGCGGTGGAGAGGTCGCGTGCGGCGGTGGAGAGGCAAAGGGGAGAGGCCACGGCGGGCGGCGAGCGGAGGAGAAAAGGGCGGCGGAGGGTTAAGCGGGCTGGATTGGTCGGCGGAGCTCACCGGAGAAGGAGGCCAAGGCGGCGGAGGGTTGGCGTGGAGAGGGCTGCGGGTTCGATTGGCTCGGGGGGTCGGCGGAGATCCGGTGGGCGGACGCGGCTGTTCGCCGGCGAGGCAGCCAGGTGAGGATTTTCCTACTCTCTTATGTTGTTCTTGGGGTTTTCCGGCCGGGTGGCGTGCCTTGGGACGACGGTGGTACTCCGGTGGCCGGAGGGGAAAACTGCGGTGGTGATGGTGGGTGGCTGGCGGTGTTGGCAGGAACTTGGCCGGAGTGGGGCTGCGCCGATCGTGGCGGGGTTTGTCTTCGGTGATGCTTGGTCGGAGAAGGAGGCGGGTGCTAACGGTGGGGTTATTCTTGCTAGAACGGTGGCTGAATAGGTCGGACTGGTCTGGGATCGGACGGAGGAGTCGGGTGTGGTGTGGTGGTTTGGTGGTGATGGCTGGTGTTGGGGTTCTCGTGGTGAGGACAGCGTGGTGACGATGGTGACGGAGCAACCCGTGGTCGGGGATGGCAGGACGACGAGGGTGGTGCTGGCGTCGGGAAGCTGCTGTTAGGATAACAATGAATTTGTTTAGGGGTAGGGTTAGGATTTGATTGAATATCGTGTCGAAATTGTCGACACGAAAATAATAAATGTAAATGTAAGAAGTGTGGAATAAGAGAGTCACCGGGGTCGGACCCGAGGCCGTCACGGCTGACACGAGGATGGATGGAACACCGACACGAGCACGCACGTTGTGGTGGAAAAATATTTGTGTGGATGAATAATGAATAGTTGGAGGAGTACCTGCCTATTTATAGGATGTGAGAATTCCCAATTGGATAGGAACTGGGAATAGTTTAAACCCAAAATAGATAATCCGTAATTTAATTTAAATTAATTTAAACCCAAATCCAATCCAAATCCAATTCAAATCCAATTAAATCTATTTAGATTCCCTTAGTTTAAAATCAATCAATAAATCAAATTTTAATTATTTAACTATTTAAATAATTACATAAATTCAAATCAAAATTTAAATCGCCATAATAATTTCAAAATGTGGTTTCCAAAAATACTATAATATTAATTTCGAAAATACCTTACTATTTATTTAGAAATAAGCTAATAATTAATTATGTAAGCATAATTATTTATACGAAAAGTTGCTCTTCTAGCATACACTGAAATATAATTTATTATTAATAAATGATAGAAAGAAAAGGGCTTAAAATAACAAACTTAGAAATTTTGTAAAAATGGCAAAAATAATTATTATATATATATCACTTGAAATAGAAAATGTTTTTCTAAAAATATGTACGCTCGCACATATTCGTACTCGTCGAGCAATTTCGAAAAACAAAATTTCGAGCGCGGCGTATAATACGACTACGTGGCGTACAATATAAATTTTTAAATCCATGCTAATTTAATAATAAAAAAAATAGTAGAAATTTAGGAGTTTTACACGTTGTAATATAAAACTTGCCTTCTTCCCTATTTAATGGATATTCATCACTAAGACAATGTACGTTTATGTGAAGGTCACTCGTGACATACCATCTGGACTTATACCTTGGTTTAGACGATGACCCTTTTAGCACGGTTTTGAGCCCACTGAAAGTTTTCGAATGACCCGTGCTAGCCTCACTACAACAAATAGGGCATACAATAGCAGTTTATCTATAGCGTTCCAGCCTCTCTGCTATAGAATGTCATCATCAATAGCGTTCATTAGTCAGTGCTATTAAAAGGTAATACAATAGAAGTTTATCTATAGCGTTTGAGCCTCCCTGCTATTATAATATCATCATCTATAGCTTTCGTAGGAAATGCTATTAAAAGTTCATACAATAGTAGTTTATCGATAACGTTTATGCCTTCCCGCTATTAGAAGTGTCATTATCAATAGCGTTCATTATGCAGTACTGTTAAAGGTATAGTTTTTTCTGACCGTTGCTGTGCACGTATGTCTAAGGGTGAGCATTATTCGATTTTGGACCTAAATCCGAATCGAACCTAACCGAATAAGAGATTCGGTTCATTTGAAAAAAAATGGTACGATTTCGGTTTCGAAAATGCTAAATTTTTTATTCGGTTTTGGTTTAAAATCGAAAACCCCAATGTAGAAGCATGGAAAAGAATAAAGAAAGACCTATATGGCTCCGACAGAAGGATCCCCATGCGGCTCAGGATCCCCATGTGTCTCAGAAGTCCATGCGGCTCAGGGGTCCATGCGGCTCAGATAGATCCATGCAGCTCAGAAAGAAGCCACGTGGCCTTCAGCAGTTGTTCTCTATAGTCGGCTGCATTTAATGCCATGACGGCTACTCTGACAAATAACAGCTGTGACAGCTCTGACATAAGGACGTAATAATGACTCTGACATAATGAAGTGATCCTAGGAAAGAGGAGAAAATCCCCTTACAGCTAGCAAAATCCACCAAGTCCCGAGGCCCAACGCCATACGGCTGCCCATCTGCATGCGGCTGCCTATCTCTATGCGCCTGCCCACCTGCATACGGCTACCTATCCCCATGCGGCTGCCCAGCGCCATGCGGCTGTCCATCTGCATGTGACTGCCTATTTGCATGCGGCTGCCCATCCCCTGTGGCTGCCCATCCTCATGCGGCTGCTCATCCTCATGCGGCTGCATGTTTCATACGGCTGAAAAGATTCCCCCCATATGCGGCTCGGCCAGGACCGTCCAGTTGAGATACGTGGTGCTCTTCGCTACAATTGAGACACGTGGCAGTCTTATCTTTTCTAAAATTATGGGTGCCCACAAATCCCAATAAAATCAGATTTGTTGCGATCATCATAATGGCCCAGATCAAATCAAATCAAGCAAATTAGACACGTGGCAGGCTATCACAAATCATGAATATTCATGGCAATCAATATTTATTGCCTACAGAGATTTGATACAATCACATTAATTACTCAAATATTATTATATTCAAGATGAACGGCCCAAATTTATTGGTCCTGAACCGCCGACTTCTGAAGGAAGCAATCATTTTCAAACCCTAATGATGACCCCACTTCTATAAATAGCAAGGTGCCATTCCTTTGTGAAAGAGGACATTCTCTCATTGCAGAAGCAGCAGAGGAGAGAAGGACAGAGAGAGCAAAAAAAGGAGAGAGCACTACCGAGACATCCAGAGAGCCAGTAATCGAAGGCGCAGAGGAGTCTCCCCATACGTCCAAGAGTATTTCTTCACCAGAGCCAAGGCTACATCCGATCGTCCAAGGAGTAAGGCAGAGCTGCCGTCGCTTTCCCGAGCCTCTAACGTCACCCTCCAGAAAAAACTAAACAATTGTACTTAGATTGTTGTACCTAGGTTTTCGACCCTAGGCTTTCTTTGTACAAGCGAGTTTGTATTGTGAGTTTAAGTTCAGTCCTCCGATATAATTGTTCTGTACTTTCACAATCAATGGCAAACACGATGGCGACTCTGCTGGGGACAAACTTCTCCACGGCTGAGAAGTTGGTGATGCAATCGGATGCAGCCAAACTTGGCTCCACACAACAGAAGATGGTCGTCCGCTTCAACCAACAGGCGTTTGAAGAAATGCTCTCCGACGGAAGCGCTGGCCCGATCTAGAAGCGAACCCGCACAAAGAAGGCTCGCAGGGAGTGGAGGCCAAAATTATTTGCTCCTCCCTAAGCTCTGGACGGAGTACTCTCTGCTGCCCAAGACGGTGAAGGCAACCCTCATGCGGCCCCACTACAAGCCATAGAGGACTCTGCTGTCCCCAAGTCCGGCAGAGGAAAGTACTACGAAGCTGGACTTGCAGGGACAAAGAGTGATTCTATGTGCTCCAAGAAGAAGCCGAACATTAATGCGGCCGAGATTGCCAACCGCATGCATCATGCGGCCGAAACTGCCAGCCAGATGCAGAATACCCATACGGCCAAGCTTTCCAGCCGCATGAGGAATACTTATGCGGTCGAGACTTTCAGCCACATGAAGAAAACCCATACGGCTACGATTGCCAGCCGCATGAAGACTGTTGATTCCAGCCGCATGCTGTCTGCTCGACGTGGCCCAGGCTCAGTCTTCGATTGCCTCTCCTATGGTCCTGATCTCTCTGACTCTCTTCAACACCACTTAGATTCTTTCTACTATGTGCCCTCACGCACTAGTGTGAAGAAGACTAGGGTAGCACGAGCTTGGCGAGCTCAGTCCGCTGTCCCGACCTCTGACCATCCGAGCGCTCCACATACTGTTATGCGGGCCTCCGACGGGAAGTTGTACAGAACCACTCGAGTCCAGCCCCCGGCGGCAAACGGACAGAGTAGTTCCCAAAAGTCTTCCAAGATCAAGGGAGCAAACATGGTCGTTCCAGACCCATCTGACTTGCGTGAGGTTATCCTCCACAAACTCAAGGAAAGAGAAGAGGCCTCAGTATGCAAAGAGTCCTCCCACGGATATCACTACACCCAAATCATTGTCAACTGTTGTTGCAACAATGCGACGGTACGAGAAGACCGGTAGTCCATCTTCCAAAGATTACATGAGCCGAGCTCAGGGGATGAGACGCCTCCCGTGGTCTCTTGCAACTCTACTAAGAAAATCCCCGCCGATGGGAAAGGGAAGAAGACAAACATTCCCAGCCCAAAGATTTCGACCACTGTGACTAAGAAACTGTCGTCTAAACGGTTGTCCACCACCGGAGTTTTCCAAGGTACCCGTTCAAAGACGAAATCTGCTGCAGTGGGAGATTCATCATCCACATTACTGGGGGTCGCTGGTACTGGGGGTAGCACTCCTTCGAACATCCACGACAATCCGATGTTCCAAGGAGACGATCCCGGGGAAACAACTCTCCCATCAGATACAGCAGGTGCCGACGTCCCCGAGGACGTCCATGACTCTCAAGATGAAGCAAGCTTTGAAGTTGGAGGTACTATTCTTTCTGAGTCCGAACCAGAGGAGAATATTCCCACATACCCCGATGACTTCTCGGTATAGGGCTATGATTCGTAGGGCACGTCGTCCACCGTTCCTTCTACTTCTACTTATGTGAGGATGACATTCATGACAAACAACGAACAAGATGGTCCCAGTGATCGCCAACGCATCGATACTTTGGAGGCCATACTGCACACTTTGGTCAAATCGGTGGATGAGATCAAAGCAGCTCTCCCTACTCTGCAAGGAGGGACGCTTGGCCAAACAAACTTGGATTCCACGGTCAATGCAGAATCGAACTCAGCGGCACCAAACCTGGGCAATAATCCTCCTGAAATGATGGCTCCTACCGCTGCAGAAGAGGCCAGGGAGGCAAGAAGAGAGGTCCAGGAGCTCCGAACCATGTTCCATGCCCGAGAAAACTGCCAAGACCTCAGGATACGACAACCGTATCCCGCTGCGTGGAGAGATGTTCCCTTCCCACCAAAGTATAAAACATTCCACATCAATCCGTATGACAGAAAGACCTCCACAAGTCGGTACATCACTTACTTTGAGGTTACAACCGACCATCTGCCCCATGATGATGCCATCCTTATACGATTATTCATTGGGGCATTGGAAGGGGTTGCCTTCGACTGGTACCGTTACCTGCCAGACAACTGCATCCACTCCTTCACCAGCTTCAAGCGTATGTTCTTGGAGAGATTCTACGAAGTAGGACAGGACATCACAATGTCCACCCTCATGGACGTCGTTCAAGGGGAGAATGAGCTGACAAGGAACTATATTGAGCAGTTTCGCCAAACCGTAATGAAGTTGCCGTCTGGTAATCCAGATTCGTCCTTAATTAAAATTTGCCAAAAGAGACTGCTCCCAACAATCAGCCTCTGGATGGGTGAAAGTTAATTTAAGGACTGGAAGACGTTTATCATCAGTGCCACTAGCGCCGAAGGCAGGTTGAAGAAGGCTCGCCAACTGGGATTGCACATCTCGGAGGGAGAGGACAAGGGCAAATGCCCTAATACCAACAACAACAATGGTGGTAACGCCTCCAACGATCGGAACAACAAGGAAAAGTAGGCTATGGTGGCCGATACAGCCCAGAAACCTGAATCAAAACTGGCAGACAAGCAATGGCTGCAAATGACCTACTCCTTCGAAGACGGCCATGTCAAGCCCATCTTGGACATGCTCATACAAGGAGATAGAATTCACCTCCCTCCACTAAGACGGGAACCTCGGCCGGCAGAAATGGAGAGTCCGAAGTACTGCCATTACCATCGCTACGTCCACCATGCTACACACGACTGCTACCAACTAAAGCGATACATCCAACAGCTTATCGATTCGAACGCTCTGGCCAATGATTTCGAAGAGGTGACCGTGGCAGCCAATATGGTATCAGTACAATTCGACAGCTTCCCTCCAATAGAGGCTCAAGACGGCGAGATACCCATGCCTCGGGCGATAATGGATATTGCTAATCTTCTACCTCCTCGAGATCAGACAGCTGGTCTAGTGCCCCTCACCACATCACGAGTGGAGGTCATGTAGGTCCATCCAGACTTGGTATCTGAAGTGACTCAGCCCACATCACCCTCCATTAGCAAGAAAAAGAATAGAAATGTCAGATCCTGCC
The DNA here is from genome assembly GCA_029216955.1 of Iris pallida. Classification (NCBI taxonomy): domain Eukaryota; kingdom Viridiplantae; phylum Streptophyta; class Magnoliopsida; order Asparagales; family Iridaceae; genus Iris; species Iris pallida. The sequence goes on from JANAVB010041814.1 coordinate 12,610,876, forward strand.
ACACAATCTCGATGGATGTCGAGGAAGCTGCAGCTGTCGTCACTCGGTCTGGTGCTCAATCCCAGCGTACACCAGATGACTCGGCTGAAGAACATCAGTCGACTACTGCTGACGCTCTGGGACCTTCTCAACCTCCGACGACCGACAAGCCTAGGACGAAGGAGACCCGCTTTGACAAATCCCTCTGAAAAGAGGCATTTTATGGGCTGGAAAGGCCCTACAACTTTGACATCCTGGCACAATTGGCCAACACACCGGCCAAGTTGTCATTATATGAGCTCCAGAGACTCTCCAAGGATGTTCGCATGGCTTTGAGTGAGGCACTCCAGAATGCCGACGCATATCTAGCTCAGGTCAACCTCACGGAAGAGAGCCTGCCTGCAAATCTCCAAGACAGTGGTTGCACAGGAGCGATGCCCAACATTGTCTTCACTTCACAGGATATGCTCATCAAAACCAATCTGCATGATCATCCATTATACTACACTGGATACATTGGTGACGTAAAGGTGGATCGGATGCACATTGATACTGGTTCTTCCATAAGCATCATCCCAAAGGGTCTGTTACATCATCTTCGCATCCCTATGCATCGCCTGACGCCGACAAGCACCGCCATCAGCGGTTTCAATTCGGGCAGAAGCTACCCGATTGGGAAGATTCGCTTGAAGTGCCAAATTGGCGACCTTCAGTCAGAAGTGACCTGTTACGTCATAGATGCGGACACTTCCTACAATATCCTCCTGGGATTCTCTTGGATACATGAGTACATGATCATGCCTTCCACGCTGCACCAATGCTTCAAGTATGTCGCCAAACACGGCTTCGTGAGGACAGAATTTGTCGACATCGATCCCTTTAAAGGGGTCGAATCCTACTACTCAGACTCCTGCTTATACAAAAAGTCAAAAAAGCACCTTGGCGAAGGAGATGTGCAAGCTCGAACTAAGACAGCCACAGGATCAGAAGAACCTCTGACGATCCACCTCCAAGCTCGCAAACCTGGCAAGACCGAACCCCTTACGGCCGCTCTGCATAAGGATGCAATCAGCCTCTCGGCACAAGAGGGGCAAATGATAATCCGGCTGCCAAGGTCCGGCCAAGCACCAAGACCCGCAACGGAGCCAAAGACAATCAGACTGCCTAGAGTCTACCAGCCATAAACGGAGAAGCTCAATCCCTCCGATGAGCCAATGACGATACGTCTTCCCATGAAGAATCGTCACCCCGATGCAAAGTCGGGGGCTGCTAGCGAGCTAACAACTCCCCGCCCAGCATCAAGTACCAAACTGGGGGCCGCTAGTTTGCCAACGACTCCACGTTCTGCTCTACCAGCAGAACCCCTGATGATCAAGTTGCCCAAGTCATCCTCTCAGTCTTCATTTATACAGGGGGTGGCCGAAGAAGAACCAGAACTGGCCAAATACGTGGCTGCCTACGCTGATGTTCCATCCGCAGATGATGTAATCCCGTTAGAAAAGATGCCTTACTTCATCAATAAAGGGCTATCTTTGAACTACATTGAGCTTAATAAGATTTGTACAATATATGCTATGGAGCACGGTATAGGCACTCACCTACACACACAGGTGACAAATGTTTACACTGTAAATCAACTTACTCCGGTGGAAGACGCTTACCGCATAATCGAAGGAGGGGACCATCCAATGATCTTCGGTCGGAAGAATAATCCACAGCCCTTTAAGATAGAAGAAGTTAAGCTCGAACCCGACACCGGAAGATTGTCCCTTTATCTGTATAGTTCCCAATCCAAGTACCTTATGCAAAAACAAGGATATAATCTGGAAACTACACCAGTCTTGAACTACGAAACTGGACGACGGTTACCCTTACAATCGTCGATCCCGGCTGGGAAGCCACGAGATTACTATAAGAAGACCAGACGTGGACTAGGTTATGTCACACCCGTGACAACACCCGAAAGCTCAGACGAAGAATGCGACTGGCACTCCCACTCAACCGGATCACCCACTTCCGATTCGGATATCAGCATCGGGGACATGCTCAGGCAAGTCTAGTCCATCAATATGGCACTTGCCGATGCCTATGAAGAAGATGAAGACATTCTCGAACTTCTTGAGCTAGAGCCATGGGCACAACAACTAGATGCGCAGTGGGAGAAGCGGTTCGAACAAAGAGAACCTCCCACCGAGGATGAGGTTGTACAAATTGAGCTCAGTGATGAATCTTCCCCAAAACCCATCTTCGTCAACAAGAATTTGACTGATGAAGAGCGAGAATCACTACTGGAACTTGTCAAGCAATATATTGATGTGTTCGCCTGGAGCTATAAAGACATGCCAGGACTAAACCCCGATGTTGCTCTTCACAAGCTCAACATTCGGCCAGATGCAAAGCCAGTCAAACAACAGCAACAACGCTTCCGCCCAGACATTATGGATGCGATCGAAGCTGAAGTCAACAAACTAATAGCCAGCGGCTTCATTCGTGAGGAACAACATCCGAACTGGGTCGCCAACATAGTACCGGTCCTCAAGAAGAATAGGAAGATTCGAATCTGCATCGACTTCCGCAATCTGAACGAGGTATGTCCCAAAGACGAGTTTCCCCTCCCAATCACAGACATCATGATTGACAACACCTGCGGCTTCGAACTTATGTCATTTATGGATGGCTTCTCGGGGTAAAACCAAATCAAGATGTCTCCCGACGACGAAAAGCAAACATAATTCCGAACACCAATCGGCACATACTGCTACACAGTCATGCCTTTCGGTTTAAAGAACGCTGGCGCCATCTATCAGAGAGCTATGAGTATCATCTTCAGAGACCACTTGCACAAAATAGTGGAATGCTATGTTGACGACATTGCCGTCAAAAGTCGCTCTAAGGAAGATCACCTGCATGATCTAAGGACAGTGTTCGACCTGATGCGAGCACACAATTTGAAAATGAACCCCACGAAATCCTTCTTGGGCGTATCCAGCGGGAAGTTCTTCGGTTTCATCATTACCTCCCACGGTATCCACGTAGACCCTGAGAAGACAAAGGCGATCATGGAAATGGGTCCTCCGAGAAATCTTCGTGAACTCCGAGGCCTTCAAGGGAGGCTAGCCTACATCAGAAGGTTTATCTCTAACCTCTCCGGACGATGTCAGCCATTCACCCATCTCATGAAGAAGGGCGTCTCATTCATATGGGATGAAGAATGCCAACGTGCCTTCGACAGCATCAAAGAATATTTGTCGAACCCTCCAGTCCTGGTGGCCCCGGTGGCTGGAAAACCATTTTTGCTCTATGTACGAGCAATGGAGCATTCCCTCTGCGCTCTGCTAGCACAAAACAATGATACAGGCCATGAGCAAGCTATATATTACCTCAGCCGAATGATGATCGGGCCAGAACATCGATACACCGCCGTGGAGAAGGAATACCTCACCCTGGTATTCGCCATTCAAAAGACGCGACACTATGTCACGGGACAAACCATACATGTAATATCACGAGTCAACCCCCTCAGGGTCCTCATGACTAAACCAGGGGCACTCAGCTCTCGCCTCGCTACATGGACAATATTAATGTCCCTCTATCATATGATCTTCGTCCCGTAAAAGGCTGTTAAAGGTCAAGCTCTGGCAGACTTTTTAGCATCCCACCCAGGTTCGGAGTCGGCCCGAATATATAAAGAAATCCCAGATGAGACCGTCGACTCGCATGCGGCCTCTCATGATGATATATGGCGAATGTTCTTCGACGGTGCTTCAAGGACCGGACCCAAGGGAAATATCATCGTCGGAGTCGGGGTGGTACTGGTTTCTCCTTCCGGACTGGTGATCAATCGCGCTTACTCCCTCACAGAACCCTGCTCTAACAATGTGGCCGAGTACAACGCTTTAGTCATTGGCCTCCAACTTGCGAGAGAGCTGGGGTAGAATATCTTGAAGCGTACGGCAATTCACAGTTAATCGTCAATCAGATCCGGTGTTCGTACGAAGTCCTCCATGAAGATATGATCCCCTATCACCAAATAGCGATCAACATCATCTCGTCATTTGAAGGGTTCTTTATCGAACACGTCCCCAGACTCCAAAATATCAAAGTCGATGCCCTAGCAGGCCTTGCCGCTTCCCTAGCAGTGCCAAACAATATTCATCATTTGGTGGACGTGATAGGCCATGAACTGGTCTGTTCCAAGAACAACGTTCAAATCGTGGAGAGTTATTCCGCTCAGACGATCGACGAAGTACCAGACTGGAGACAACAATTCATTGACTTCGTAGTCTATGATATTCTGCCGGAGAATCCGAAGGAAGCCACCTCTATCAGAAGGCGTTCTCTCAGATTCTTCTATGATACAGAGACAAAAATGCTATATCGCTGATCCTACGATGGATTATTGCTTCGATGTCTGTCAAAAAGAAGCCAAAGAAGCCGTACGAGAAGCTCATGACGGTGTCTGCGGGGCCCATCAGCCTGGCCCAAAATTGTAAGATCGTCTTCGCCGAATGGGCTACGACTGGCCCACGATGGTAACAGATGCGATAGACTACGCACGAAAGTTCAAAGCCTGCCAAGTCCATGCAGACTTTATCCACCAGCCATCCGAATTTCTACATCCGACAGTGGAGTCCTGGCCATTCAAAGCATGGGGAATGGATATCATCAGTCCGATCACTCCACCTTCTTTTCGAGGACATCGTTTCATACTCGCAATCACAGATTACTTCTCCAAATGGGCGGAAGCTATTCCGCTTGCAGAAGTGAAGACTATAAACGTGATCATCTTCTTCAAGCATTACGTCATCTATCGCTTTGGACTACCCCGAAGGATCATCCACGATAATGGTCCGCAGTTCGCAAGACACGCCTTCTATCGATTCTGCGACAGGCATCGAATTCAAAATATTGCTTCGACGCTATACAATCCGACAGCGAATGGGTTGGCAGAAGCATTCAACAAAACCATCATCAAGTTGCTCAAAAAGTTCGTGTCGTCCAACAAACGCGACTGGAACAAGAAGCCTGGTGAATGCTTATGGGCGTACCGTACTACAGTACGGACGGCCACTAGAAATATACCATTCTCCATGGTGTACGAAAGTGAGGCAGTTCTCCCATTGGAGATTCAAATACCCTCGCTCCACGTCATCTCACTTACCAATTGACGACGGACGATAACTACCGTCGCCGGTTACAAGAGTTGGAGGCCTTAGATAAAAAGCGCCTCTTGGCTCAGCAACGAATCGAGCTATACCAAGCACGCACTTCAACAAGAAGGTTAAAATCAGAACATTCCAAGTGGGCAATCTCGTTCTGGCTGTTCGGAGGCCGATGGTTATGACTCACATAACCGTCGGCAAATTTATCCAAAGTGGGAAGGGCCATTTATCATTGAGGCTGTATTCTCCAACAGTGCTTACCGCCTCGTAAAACAAAACGGAGACTTGCTCATGTTGCCTGTCAATGGCAAGTTCCTGAAGAAATACTATGTCTAAACGATATTCTCCAAAATATTAAGTCATGTACCCGCCGGTACCGCTGAACTCACATCCACAAATTTCAGATTATTGAGTTATGTACCCATCGGTACCGCTGAACCCACATTCTTAAAATCCCAAATTATTGAGTTATGTACCTTCCAGTACCGCTGAACTCACATTCTTCCTCCAAATATCCCAGATTATCGAGTTATGTACCCGTCGGTACCGCTAAACTCACATCCACAAATTCTAGATTATCGAGTCATGTACCCGCCGGTACCGCTGAACTCACATTCACAAAATTTTAGATTATCGAGTCATGTACCTGCCGGTACCGCTGATCTCACATTCACAAAATTCCAAATTATCGAGTTATGTACCCGCAGGTACCTCTGAACTTGCATTTCGGTCACTCTTTTATGTAGTAAGTCATGTATAACCATACCTCTGAACTTATTCTTTTGAAAGAGATCCTCCCTCATGATCCACTACCCGCACTCTCAGTGCACAAAAAGGGTAACAGATCCACAAAATTTCCAAAACGACCACGTCGATATTACCTCTGAGTCGTTTCACTTCCGCCAAAAACAAATCACCCCTCTACATAGAACTTCCATGTCCTCATTACATCTGAGTCGTTCTGTGTACCCCTTCATGGAGCCCACTCCTGCCATATCCTCATTACCTCTGAGTGAGAAGGCTCTATCGAAGAAACCCCCATGCTTGCCATGTCCTCATTACCTCTGAGTAAGTATGCTGGTTCCCTTTCGACTTATTATCTGTACTAAAAAAAACCCCAGGGTACGCCAAGGATAATAGGTCCACAAATGTCCTCTGTTGACCACAAATATCCTTCGCTGAGTCCACTCCTTCCATGTCCTCATCACCTCTGAGTAGGAAGACTCTGCGGTAAAGCCCCCATACTTGCCATGTCCTCATTACCTCTGAGTAAGTATGGTGGTCTTCTCTCGTCTTATTATCCGTACCCTGAACCAGGGTACGCCAAGGATAATAGGCCCACAAATGTCCTCTGCTGACTACAAGTGCTGTACTAAGTTCCCGAGTACATGCACATTATTTCTCATCATACCTCGGGAGCCCAGCTGCTCCATGGCATTCTTTCTCCCGATACCCGGAACTTCCATGACCACCTTACCATGGAATTATTCTAGGTATCCCCATCAAACTTGTTATCCATACCTAAAACCAAGGTATGCCAAGGGTAACGGGTCCACAAACAAGTCCCCCAAGCGGGGAAAACACCACCATAACACCACAAGCACAACAAGAAGTACAAATAAAGGGCAGAATAAAGCATACTCTTTTATTTGGAAGGCGAAAGTACTAAACGTTCTAGGGACAATGTCCCACTTAAAGAAAGGAAAAGAACGAAAATAAAAAGAAGAAAAAAAGTCGTCTATGGTTCGGCGGTACATAGTTCCAAGAGACGGTTCTTCACCAAGGCGGTCCCCCGCTCAAGCCGATGCCTAGCTCGACGCTCAGCCTCATGGGACAACCGCTCCGCACTATCCAAGTCCATGTGCGCCCGCCAGCCGTCCTCTAACTTCTTTAGGGCGAGCACTAGGCCAGCAGAAGCTCGATTAATTCTGTCAGCCTCCTGGATAATTAGCCCCCTTTCGGTACGGGCTGCCTCAAGCTCAGACTCCAGGAAAGCTAACTTCCTCTGAAGTTTGAGGATCTGCTCCTGCGTGTCAATGACCCCATGGGAGGCAGTCGCTTCCCGAGCCATAACATCTTCACTTTTACCACTCAATTGATCATATAGCTCAGACAGATCGCGGAGGTCCATCTATATGACCGGCTTGGTCTTATCCCGAGCCGCCATTATCTTCTCCACGGAAGCTGTGAGGAAACTGCGCTCTTGATCTATAGCAACAAACAGATCAGTTTGTCGCAGCACATGAAGCTGGGCCACCAGCTGATCAGCCTCCTGCAATTTTGTCTCCAGAAGCGCAGCTACCTCCGCCCCACCGGGAAGAGTCTTAAGAATATCAATATGACCCTGGGCGCATTGCCGGGCCAAGGCAAAAGAAGTCCTTCGTTCTACAGCAGCCACAATCCCCCTCTTCAAATAGCGATAGAAGCTTTCAACCACGTCCTGTGACGCTTCGTCCAGAACTTTCGTAGAGGACGGCGTCAAAGGAAGCGTGGCCGGCAATGTTGAAGGAGGCACGCTAGAACTTGCCACCAGAGAGACAAATTCCGAGCGAAAAGATGCGCGGATAGCAGCTAACTCCTCCTCCGCCACCCGAAGAGTCTGGACACTTGGCAAAGTAGAAAGGTCGATTCTCGGAGCCGCCTGAGCAGAAGAGGACGTAAGGACCATTGTCTCCTGCCCCAGCTGTGCCGTCACCTGACTCCCCGAACTCGAGCCAGCGGAAGGCTCCTCAAGACAAACCGGAAGAGGAGGGGGCACGCTCCCCTCCACCAGATCCACTATGGCAGAGACTACCATAACAATATATGTCATCGGTACTGAAAGGGCAGGACCTGCATGCCCAGAGCGACTATCAATCGACGTAACCCGAAGGATGTGATGATAGAGCAGATAGGCCTCCTCACAAGTTAAGATTTGGCTTATCTTACCAGGGGAGGAGCATGGAGGCTGCAGCTCGCTCGCAGCTGCCGTGGTCTCCTCACCCGCTGCTTCCAAGTTGAGTTCAGCCGGTTCTTCTGCCCCAGCCACCCCGGAAAGGGATCCAGCCAGTTCAGCGTCACCTCGTTAAAATTCAACTATCTCAGGTACAGGTGTAGCAGAGCCCCCGCCACCATAGGTTGAGTCCTCAGCAAGGTAGGATTCCTCGGCCGCCTCCAAAAAAGCCTCAGCAGAAATAATAGCGGTGTACATGTCATTGACCAAGGTGGTCAGAGCCGGATCGACCTCAGCAGCCGGTTCTCGAGAAACCGACTCCTCGGACGCCTATAAGAGTAAAGGAAAATGATTAGGCCATAGTACATGAAAATAAAGGAAAAGACGACTACAATTCGAGTCACCTCAGAAACAGCGTCAACGTCCTCGATAAGTAGCCGACGGGATCTGACAGTGGCTCGTTTCGTAGAATAAGTCATGTCGATATCAGCAGACTCACTCCTGCTCCGCTTACGTGAAGGGCTAGGCACATCAGGTGGCTGATCCGCCACTACTTCATCAAAAGCAATGGGCAGTTGTTCTGCCGCCACCTCGTCTAGAGGAGGGAGAGAATCATCGACACCCTGCTTGCCATCTTCCTCATCCGCGATGGTGGACTCCGAGTCCGGCACAGGAACTGTGTTCGCCCTCTGCTTCCTCGTTTTTGACCCCGGGGGCTTCTCTGCCAAGCCGGTACCAACAATAAAAATGGTACGCGGGTCAAAGTTAACCGAAAACTGGCTCGTAGTGACGTGGTAGAGAGCCGCTAAATACAAAATCTCCCATTGCGTCTCAGCGTCAGGGACCGAGAAACTAGTACAGGTATGAGAAATATTATAATAAAGCCAAGCTCTGATGCCATCCAGAACACTGCCTTCAAAGCCCAGGCAAGAGCTGGGACTCTCTAGGAACAGCTGGCTGTACCCAAACTGGCGGGAGAACCGGTTGGGCAAGTAAGGTTCCAGATAGACGGTATTACGGTTACGATATACTAAGTGCTAGGGACGGATGTTACGCAACCAAAGAAGCATCTTTCCAGGTAGGAGGAGAGGAGGCTCGGTACCATAAACATGTACATTCTCTACCTCCTCAGCAGAAAAATGGGGAACAGACACGAAGAAGTTATATCCATCCACCCTCGCCAGCGCCTTCCGACAGACAGGAATAGTGTTATACTCCCAGGGCATCCGACGGTACTGGAAGATAAAAGCATCATCGTCAGTTACACCATCTTTTGGGCCAGGTCTCATCAAAGACTGGCAGTGCATTAATAGCCACCCTATCAGATAGTGATAAGGCAACTAGATTCGCTCAAAGTTCATCGATGTGTCACGTACAATAATCTTGGATGAAAAAGTATGGAGGCCACGGTGTATACTGCACACCATGGCCGGAAGAAGAGCCAGTCTGACCCCGAAGGCCAGCTTCACGGCAGGAAGGATAAAATTATGGCTGATCCTCTCAATTGAACCAGCTCCTCCCGAGACTACGCAATTCCACAGCCATATCATCAGAAATCCTGCCAGGAGCGCCTTCTCTGATAGCTCATGGGTATCCTGATAAAAATAACCAAAGGAGTCGGTTTGACTCCAAAATCTGTCACTGGTGGTGGCCACCCTCTTGGCTGACGACACCAAGGCCTGAACCGCCTTCCGAGATTGAGGACTTCGGGAAGTAACCCGGCCTGAGGCTCCCATCGAGAAGAGATAGCTTACCCAGTCTTTAGTGTGGGGAGCATTCCCTTCTGAGCTGCTATCCTTCTTGGCTATCTGCTGGCACGTGCTATAGTGGCACAATATCTCCTGATAAATAGCTACGAAGCCCGGATACCGTCCTTCCAGCTCTTCGAACTCCTCATTCGTAGGAGTATACACCTCAAAAGCTTCATCCCCCCAAGGAAGCTTAGAAACCACGTACATCTCATGGAGTGCAAACCCTATTTCCCCTACAGGTGTATAGAAGTTCCTGTACGGTGGTTATACATCTCCAGCAGGGCCATGAATAATTTTTTGTTTATGGGTAAGCCGTGGCTGGTGCCCCGAATAGCGTGATAAAGAACAACTAACGCAGAAAAGTCTCATACTTTTACGAGATCCACATAAACAGATTGATCCATGGGGGGATGGGGTGTATCCAACTTGGGAGCTCCAACAGGCCGATTGGATAAGAGCCTTTCCGAGCAAGTTGGTTCAGGAAAGTGTCGTCTGCAGAGAACGTGAAATTGGGACCCGGCACATTCAAGAAAGCACCCGGGGCTAATCCCATTACGTAGCGGCTAGCATGCACCTTGACTGCACATACCGACTTTATGCTGTTGTTATAATGGATGTCGCCCACAAACATCCCGTTCCGGGTAGGGATCAAAGACTCTTCCATCTTCCTGTCCAGCGGTAGCATATTAAACCAAGATAGTGGGAAGTGACGCTCCATTTGAGGGATGCGGATCGCCATCCCATTAGAAAAAAGCTCCAATTCTCCGACACGTTCAGAACTTGACTGTTCTTCACAGTCAAGGCGTCTCCGAAGAAGAACGCAGGCTTCAGGTATTCCCCTTCCAATTTCCCCGAATTTATCATAGCACAAAGGAAGTAGAAGGGTTGGTTCTTGAGGGCATTCAACCTCGTCAGAGGCTCGTCATTAGGAAATTGGTCCGCCATATACCGAACTATCTGGTCGTACCTATAGCCCATAGCAGCTTGGGCACGACCCACCAGAGGTTCCCCCACAGCATTAACTAGAAAATACACTGAAAAGAGGACAAAAGAAATAAGTTAAAAAAGATAGACAAAGAGAACTGATTGGCGTCTTCGAGCTTATGCGGCTCCAATTTAATGGAGTCTCATGCGGTCCAACTCAGAAAACACTTATATGACTCCGTCCAGCAAAGGGTCATGCGAAAGTGTTTTTATGGCTATGTTTAAACAAAGTCTCATGCGGCAGCATTCGGATAAGTTTATGTGGCTCATGCGACAAAGGAATTCGTGCGAGCCTATGCGGCCAAGCGCAGCTTATGCGGCCCCAACGGCGAAGTGCTTATGCGGCCACAGTAATAATTCTCATGCGGCTCTGACAGGGAGTATACCCCATGCGGCTCGGACATGAGACATACATGCGGCACACATGAAGATGAAGGCTCGCGTATAGAGCATGCGACATAGCCATAACAGTTAGGGTTCAAGCTCACACAACATCCTTACCAGCAATAGGGGGGTGGACGTCGGGGTGAACTGCGGGCACGTCGGCCAGCGGAGGAGCTGCCACATTATCATGCGTCGTCGCAGTCGAAGTAGAAGAAGTCTTCTTGCCCTTCGTCGCCGCAGCCGACGAAGACGCCGCCTTTTTACCCTTCGCCGCAATAGTCTTCTTGGGAGCCATTGGTGATCGAAGAAGAGGATGACAGTTAGGGCAGGAAAGGCTTGAGTTGAAAGAGAGAGTAAAGAGATTTCTTCTCTTAATTACTCCTATTTATAGGAGGACAAAAGGGAGAGGAAACACATGGACCGATGGGGCGCTTCGGGTCATGTGCTAACAGGCAAAACCGACTCCTAGGATTTCGCCCCCTCTCATGAAGGAGATTCATCCAAAGAAAATCCAAAATTTAATAAGTCGACTCTTGGGACTCCTTCCTAAAGACGGCTCAAATCAAAGGCAATCAATGCAAAGATTTGCACACGTGGCATAAAGACGTGACAAGGAGCCTATGCGGCCAAGCAGCCCATGCGGCTGGAAAGCGCATACGGCTCAGATGGCCATGCGGCTGAGGAGGCCATGCGGCTGAGACATCCATGTGGCCAGAACATCCTATGCGGTCCGAAGAGTTTTTACATGGCCATGCTTCTTATTCAAAGTATTTCAATTTTGCAAATTAAAAACTTTGAAGGGGGTCTTGTAGAAGCTTGGAAAAGAATAAAAAAAGACCTATACGGCTCCGACAGAATGATCCCCATGCGGCTCAGGAGCCCTATGCGGCTCAGAAGTCCATGCGGCTCAGGGGTCTATGCGGCTCAGATAGATCCATACGGCTCAGAAAGAAGCCACGTGGCCTTCAACAGTTGTTCTCTATAGTCGGCTATATTTAATGCCCTGACGGCTATTCTGATAAATAACAGCTGTGATAGCTCTGACATAAGGACGTAATAATAACTCTGACATAATGGAGTGATCCTAGGAAAGAGGAGAAAATCTCCTTACAGCTGGCAAAATCTACCAAGTCCCGAGGACCAGCGCCATGCGACTGCCCATCTACATGCGACTGCCTATCTCTATGTGCATGCCTACCTGCATGCAGCTACCTATTGTTTGCCATTAAAATCGTTTGATTGCAAATCTTAATACAAACAGAACAGTGTTACAATATAGGACTTAGATGTAGTCCTAGGAGTACACTTTTGTTTAATCTGGGTCCTAAGTGCCAATGGAGCGAGTGGTAATGCGTTGACTCCGTTGACGGGCTGACGACGGTTATCGGTTCTCTGAAGGTGTAGATTGCTCTGGGTGCTGGAGCTCGCTGAGAGGAGGAAGACGTTGAGTGTCTGTATCTGCCTCTCTGGTTATATCTGTCTGTATTGTCCGTATGTGTAGGTGTGTGGAAGAAGGAAATGATTCCTCTATTTATAGCTGGACAGGTTGGCTGCTCATGCGCGTATATGTAGAATGCGCCGGTATGTGGGGACGTCACGTAGAGACTGCTGATAGAGGTGCATGGATGATGCGCCCTACACGAGGGGTTGAATTCTTTATGCTGCTGTTGTGAACCGGCACGTAGCAGAGGAGAATATCTTTCTGTTGCTGAAAACTTGGATGAGTTGAGTCAAAGGACACGTGTCGTCGACTCATGGCTCGGAGATCTCGGATCTGATGGAGGGATGATTTGGTAGGATGCGCCTTGGATTGGGCGCATGATGAGACTTTGGCTCGTGACCTTTAGGAGTCACGAGCGGTTCTGGGCGCATGGCCTTTGAGGCGCATGCAAGCGACTTTCCTTCTGTCTTTCGGGATCAGAGATCAGTCTGGGGCACATGGCTTTTGAGGCGCATACAAAGCTTCAATTGGAGACTCTCCTTCTGTCTTTAGGGATCAGTGAAGGGTCTGAGGCGCATGGCTTTTGAGGCGCATGCGGATAGTTGGGTGGCCACGTGGCAGTATCCGTCGGGGTAAAGTCATGATGATGCTGACGTTGTGGATGCTTCGTTTTCTGCAAAAGCTGTCCACCTTCCAGACTTGGGAAGGCGTGCTGCCAACTCTGTCAGTCCAGCATTTAATGTTTGGTGACATTCGATGGACAGCTGAGTGGGTGCGTCGGTTGACGTTCCACTAAGCGTATGGGGACGTATGGGGGCACATCCCATGTGATGCACTTGGTACAGGGCGCATCTGTTGAAGGCGCTTGATGTTTGAAGGGGTGTGATACGCTATCCAGCCGGCGCATCCGACACGTCTTTAATGATGCGGCTGTTTCGCTTCTCGAGTGCCTTTAAATAGCCGTTTGGCTGAAGTCGAGGCGTCCGGTTCATCCATTTAATGTGAGTTCATTGCACGGAATTCAGAGAGCCATCCACTTGGCGCGTAGGTTTGATCTGTCTGGCCTATAAATAGTGGCATGGAGAGAAGGTTTGCTTCTCATTCCCTCACGTACTTTCGACATGAACTTGAGTATTCGGGTGCACTCTGTTGACGAAGTGCTCCCGAGGGTGAAGATGAGACGCTATGTCGTCGTTGATGCTCTTGAAGGTGACTGTTACATCCAAAAGATGGAGTCGAGGGCTTCTGAGGCAGGCGGAAGGTGCCTGTTGCATCCAAAGATGGGGATGCTCGGGCCTCGTCTCCGTTGTTCCAGAAGAGCCGTAGATCGGAATGGCGGTGCTCGGCTCTCTCTTCCTTCAAAGTGGGTGCTGCCCACTCTGATTATGTTGAAAGCTGCTCCTTTCGCCGTAATTTCGATCACGGTCTTCCTTAGTCTTTGAAGGCTCTTTCGAAGCCTCCCCTGGCCACAGATTTGCGGTGCTTTTCTCTTCCTTGGTTCCAGCCAGAGGGTTAAATGCTTTGTGTAATCGAAGCACTTATCAGGTGACCCTGGCTGGAAGAGCGGTACATAACTGGGCTCCTGCTCGGCCAGGTGAGCCTGGTTGGAAGAGTGGCACATAATTGGGCTGCTGAAGGGATGCACATAACTGAACTGCTGAATAGATGGCGGGATGCGCCTGGTTGGAGGCGCATGGTGACAGCTGTGCCTATCTGAAGGCGTATGGTAGCTGCTGCGCCTATCTGGAGGCGTATGGTGGCCGCTGGCTGTAGACTTAGGATCTTTCCTTTGTAGAAATTCTCCTTTGTACAATCTTTTCTAGACATGTAATAGACTTTTATATATAAATAAAAAGTCCTTCTTCAAATGTCTATGGTTATTGACTTTGCTGTGAAGTTCTGTTCGAGTTCCGGTGCATATAGTGTCTGGCGCATGGGCTTTCTGGTTGTGAAATTCCATGCTTCTACACCTATCCCCATGCGGCTGCCCAGCGCCATGCTGCTGCCCATCCCCTGCGGCTGCCCATCCTCATGCGGCTGCTCATCCTCATGCGGCTGCATATTTCATGCGGCTGCATGTTTCATGCGGCTGAGAAGATTCCCCCCATATGCGGCTCGGCCAGGACAGTCCAGTTGAGACACGTGGTGCTCTTCGCTACAATTGAGAAACGTGGCAGTCTTATCTTTTCTGAAATTATGGGTGCCCAAAAATCCTAACAAAATCAGATTTGTTGCGATCATCATAATAGCCCAGATCAAATCAAACCAAGCAAATTGGACACGTGGCAGGCTATCACAAATCACGAACATTCATGGCAATCAACATTTATTGCCCACAGAGATTTGATGCAATCACATTAATTGCTCAAATATTATTATATTCAAGATGAACGGCCCAGATTTATTGGTCCTGAACCGCCGACTTCTGAAGGAAGCAATCATTTGCAAACCCTAATGACGATCCCACTCCTATAAATAGCAAGGTGCCATTCCCTTGCGAAAGAGGACATTCTCTCATTGCAGAAGCAGCAGAGGAGGGAAGGACAGAGAGAGCAAAAAAAGGAGAGAGCACTACCGAGACATCCAGAGAGCCAGCAACCGAAGGCGCAGAGGAGTCTCCCCATACGTCCAAGAGTATCTCTTTACCAGAGCCAAGGCTACATCAGATCATCCAAGGAGTAAGGCAGAGCTGCCGTCGCTTTCCCGAGCCTCTACCGTCACCCCCAAAAAAAACTAAACAATTGTACTTAGATTGCTGTACCTAGGTTTTCGTCCCTGGGCTTTCTTTGTACAAGCGAGTTTGTATTGTGAGTTTAAGTTCAGTCCTCCGATATAATTGTTCTGTACTTTCACAATCAATGGCAAACACCCAATAAGATTTATTAATTTATAAAAATCCTAATTCTATGTATATTTAGTGACTAAAAATGTATATATTTGAAAGCAACAATAATATATATATATATATATATATATATATATATATATATATATATATATATATATATATATTTTAAAAAAAAAAATATATATATATATATATATATATTTAAAAAAAAAATATATATATATATATATATATATATATATTAAGGAAATACTAAACTTTTATTGATGATTTAGAGAGTACCAACTCAGGTTACAAAATGAAAAGGATTTCTAAGAATCCGAAAACGAAAAAACAAAAGTTACAACTTCTTCTTCCCATGCGAGCATGCTATTGTTGCTTTCCCTATTTGTCTCTGGATCTCCTAGCATATTTGTCTTCCATTGTACTTGTACTGTTCCTATCTCCATTTGTTACGGTTCTTCCATAACACCCAACAAATGGCCCCGATTGTGATCTGTTTGTAATGAAGGTTATTTTTACGCCACCATAGAGAAAGACACTCTTCAAAACTAGTAACCCGACCCCGAATGTGATGAAGATTTTGAGAAGTATGCCATGCCTGACTAGCCAACTCCCCATCTTAAAAAATATGGTTGATAGATTCTGACATAGGGCTCGAGCAACAGTGACAGGTGGAAGCAAGATAAAAACCCAGCCTTTGGACATTGTCATCAGTTGGAAGACGATTATGAAGGATACGCCATAAGAGAACTAACCATTTGGAAGGAATGCATGAACTCCAGATGTTCTTGAACCTGTTATCAACAGGAAATGTAGTGCGGATGACCTCCCAGGCTGAAGAGACAGTGAATCTCTGCGTAGGACTCCAATGTGGACCAGTATCATCTTCCTCAATCAACTAAAATCTGATATCTAAATCCCTACCCACCAGAATGCGACACCAAATATGAGAAGAGTTGGATTGGACTGATGCTTCATTAGGATGTATATTCGGGAAATATTTCCTTCTCATGAATTGAGTCCATAGGAGGTCCTGTGATCTCAATTTCCACCAAAGTTTAACTGTAAATACATCAAAAACATCCTTGAGTCTTCGAACACCTAGGCCTCCCTCTTCGGGGGGTCTAGTAATGTGATTTTACCCGATCCAGGAGTGTTTCCTATTACCATCCTTCGACCCCTATAAGAACTCACTGAACATCGCTTCAATTTGATTGAGAACACTCATAGGAGGGTTGCTAGCAGCAAGACAGAAGATTGGGATGGAGGATAATACAGATTTAATGAGTATCAACTTACCTCCAGGAGATAAAATCTTGTTGTGCCACCCTTCAATTTTACTATAGACCTTATCCTTGAGTTCTTCGAACATAGCCGAGTTCCTTCTACCCGTCATAAGAGGACATCCAAGATATGTTATGGGAGGAGTTTTGATCTGATATCCAGTCAAAGTGCTCAAAGAGTTGGCTCTGTCTTCCGAAAAGTCCAAAGTGACACAGATGGCAGATTTACTGGAGTTGACAAGTTATCCTGAAGCGCGCTCATAACGTTGCAACACCGTCATGAGTAACTGGATAGAACGTCTACCTCCACCGGAAAAAATAATGATGTCATCCGCATATGCGAGATGAGTAACACGAGGACAACCACTAAGAGAATAGTATGGTGTAAAACCAGGAAGTAATGCCAATCGCTAAAGGTTCCTACTCAATGATTCAGTCGCAAGAACGAACAGCAAAGGAGAGAGTGGATCACCTTGACGAAGTCCTCTGAAGGCCTGAAAATACCCAGACATATTGCCATTAATCAGTGTGGAGAACCAAACATTGTTAACGAGATGTAAAACCATGTTGATCCAAATTTCACTGAAACCGAGCCTACGGAGAGAAGAGAAAAGAAATCTCCAATTAACCCGATCATACGCCTTTCTCATGTCGAGCTTAATAGCTGTATTGCTCCCTCAATTGTCATGACCTAACATGCTGAACACCTCCTGAGCAAGGATGATGTTATCAATAATTTCCCGACCCTTAATGAAGCCGCTTTGCTCCGGAGAGATGATCCGCGTCATCAAAGGAGAAAGCCTATTAGCGAGTAATTTAGAAAAGATCTTCTTTACGAAATTACAGAGGCTAATTGGCCTGTATTCAGCGTTAGAGGATGGATGCTTGTTCTTAGGGATCAAGACAAGAAGCGTGCTAGTGATAACCTTCGGCAAAGAGAAGCCATCAAAGAACATGTGGACCGCAGCTAGCACATCCTCCTTGATAATATTCCAAAATTTGATGAAAAATATCCCTGTGAACCCATCAGGACCTGGGGCACTATGTCGATCAATCGATTTAACAGTGTTGTACACCTCCTGCATTGTGGGTTTAGTAGTGAGAGCTGCACTCTCGTCATCACTGAGGATCCTAGGAAGAGCCGACATGAATTCCTCATCAGTAATAACAAGTTCGGGAAGGAACAAATTAGCAAAATGAGTGTTAGCTATTTGTTGAATCCCCTTAAGATCTGTAGCAATAGTACCATCCTCAGCACGAAGTTGGTGAATGTGTAGGCGACGGCGCTTAGTAGAAACACATGAGTAGAAATACCCCGAGTTTCTATCCCCTTGCAAGTCCCATTTCAAACGGGCTTTTCGTTTCCAGTACGCCTCTTTAATTTGAATTCTTTGTTTGAGGTGAGCCTGCGCTGCATGAAGTGCCGGTCTGGTTGAAGGGTCAGTTTCGAATGCGACCTCAGCAGCAACAACTCTGTCCTCGGCAGTCTTAACTGACTGAAATATGTCCCCAAATGTATTACGACTCCATGAGGATAAAGCCTTTCTAGTAGCAGAAAGACGCAAGCCCAAATTAGTAATTGGATTGTGGTGATGAACGGAGGCCCATGCTAGATCAATAGTATGAAGGAAGGATGAGCTGGCCAGAAAGACAAGAATCGAAATAGCTTCTTAGGAACAGCAGATCGAGCACGAAACTAAACTAGGATGGGAGCGTGATCTGACTCAGTACAATTCAAATGGTCACACGACGTGAGAGGACCCAGTCCCACCATCTTCTGTCCATAAGCAATCGATCAAGCCTGGATCCCTGACGATCTGGCCCGACGTCAGTCTTGACCCATGTGAAACAACTGCCAGTGAAAGGAGCCTCCGAAACACCCGCAGCCAGCTGAAAATCTCTAAAGTCCCTCATAGATGCCTCGTTAGGTGGAAGACCACCAAACTTCTCCTCTGTTCTGGAAATGGCATTAAAGTCGCCTCCAATCAGCCAAGGATAGGGGAACATATTCTGAAGTTGTAGCAAAGAATCCCAAAGCACATGTCGCCCCCCCCCCCCTTAGTATTACGTCCATGCACAGCAGAGATCAAAGAAGTAGCCGAAAGTAGGGGATGAGAGAAAAAATCGATAAAGACTGATCGGATGAGTCTGCAAGGGAGATCTGGCCATCCTTGTTATAAAAGATCCAGATATTTCCTTTGGCATTGGATAATGCCATTTGAAAACCAAGCTTTACCTGGTAATAATATAATTAAGCAGGAGAAACTTTCGGCTCTATAACAACTAAGAGCAGAACTTTATACATGCGGCTAAGGGTTTTAATTCTCTTAAGAGTCATTGGATTGGCTATGCCCCGAACATTCCAAAATAGGATGTCAAACATTAGAGGAGGAGGAGGCGGAAGGGTATTGAGTGAGCTTTGCGGCAGATCGAATGACTTGAGAAGACGGCGGCGGCGGCACCTTCTTCGGACGGCCAACGGTGTTCTCAGGTGGACCCGAACGGGCTTCTACTTCCTCGACCTGCTGAGCCCATGACAAGGCTGGGTCGAGCTCTCCCTCCTCGAGCTGGTCATCGAGAAGTACGTCGGGAACGAAGGAAGGTAAAGGAGGAATGAAGGCAGCTGGGGGAGCCTCCATTTCAAGTGGCATGGCGGAGTTGAGGAGAGAAGTCACGTCAGTGTTATCCGCAGGGGTCTTGGACAGATCGTTGACGTGATTGTCGCAGCCGTCAACCTGGAGCGGAAGTAAGGGTTCAGCGTCGGGATTGGCTGGAGCCTGGCTAGTCGGTGAGTGATTTGGTAGTTCGAGATTGGTTGGGTCCTGGGGAGCTGTAGAGAGAATCACGTGTTAGGGGTTTGTATTTATTGCAGCATCGGGATCCGTCGTCTATTCATTCAATGGGGGTAGAGCCTTGTCATTAATAGGACCTCCCTCTACAGGAGCTTGAATGGAACATTCACCAATAGCCAGAGTAGCCTGGGCATGGGTAGTGGGTGCACGCGTACGGTGCGGGAGAGGGTCCTTCATTGGTTGCTTTTCTTTCTGGATGACTTTGCAGGAGCTTCGAATATGTCCTTGATGTTTACAAAAGAAACAGTACATAGGAGAAGATTCGTCCTCCACTTTTTGTGATATTTTCCTACCATTTGAAAGCTGGATAGCTAGCAGAGGGGGAGGAGTTTTACTAGCATCAAGTTCAATAAGAACTCGAGCCACGCAGGGACGTGTCAATTCTTCAGTCGCGTGATCTAGGCACAGGGGGTTGCCGATGCCCATGGCAAGAGAGAATAAAGCATTCTTGTTGAAAAATTGGATTGGAAGTCCTGGGAGAGAGACCCAGATCGGAGCAAGGGGGATTCCTCCGTCGGAGAAAAATTTGAGTGCCATCTGAACAATCTCATAGGAGCCCTTGTGATGAACCAGAGATCTTTCGAACGGAGACGGAGAAAATCTGCCTCCTCTTGTGGGCTGATGAGGATGTGCTTTGGATCTATGGATCCAACTTGGACAGGACCCGCGAATTTGAAGTTGAGGAAAGCCTTTCTGATCACGTCCATGGAGGGACGTGAGTGGGAAAACTTACCAATGAGGGCGAAGCGGAACGGATCCGCAAGAATGGTTTCCTCCTCCTCGGAGAAGGAGATCACCGGGATCCCTCGTGAAAACGACGGAGCACGGATCGGGATTGAAGGGGTTGGCAAAGGTTGGGCCCCGGCCACCGCCTCGGCGAACGTCTTAGCCATTAAACCGATGGAGCGGGTGTCTCCACAGGCGAGGGACGCCGGCCCGGCCAGAGGCCAAGCCGGAGTCGTGGACAAAGATGGGATCGGCTAGGGTTTAGGCGATCGCCAAAGCGGAGCGCATCTTCATATCATTATATATATATATTATAAATATATATATATATATATATATATATATATATATATATATATATATATATATATATAATATATATATATATATATATATTGAAGTCCTACTTTTGATATATTTTTGACATATAACAAAAAAGTGTACAAACTTATAATTTCTTTAATATAATTAAAATATGATTTCTATTTATTCGGTTTAACCGAATAAATCGATCAAATAACCGAATAGTTTATTTGGTTCGGTTTTGGTTTTGGTTAATTTTGGTTCGGTTTCGGTTTTGTAGTTTTTGAATTTCATTTTATTTGGGGTTGACTATTTTGTTTCGATTGAAACCGCGAATAAACAGAAGGCTCACCCCAACATATGTCAAAGTAAGGTATCCAGTTCGATTAGTCCGAAGCACCATATTGTATATATTTTACATGATTAAAAAAATACTATAACATATAATCCCACTAACCTTTCAAAAATTTTATCTAAAATTCCTCTCCCCTGGTAAACCGAATAAGAAAATTTAGTAATATATATACGAAATATATCTTTGTATATTTAGTTAATATATATATTGGAAAAAAATTATAAATAAACTGAAATATTGGTTATAAACCAAATAAACTGAAAATCGAACAGATTTATTCCATTCGGTTTGGTTCGGTATAGGATATTTTGGCTGGTTTCAATTTTTGTTATTCGATTTTCGGTCAAATTCGGTATTTGGTAATTCGGTTCGGTTAACCGAGTTAATCGAATACTCACAATTGAACTATCTACTGTTCCAATCATATGGGAGAAGTAACACAGTTTTATAAATATATTTTATATTTTAAAAATAAGTTATAGTATGTTGTGACTGCTATAGGAGCGATTCAGTTTTGCTACATAAAATTATAGCGTTCTCCATAGCGGGCGATCCCGTCCGTTAGATGTTTCGCAATTAAATCGGAACCGTCCATAGCAAAACGCTATGTTTTATGTTTGAAAAAATATTATTTTATTCTCCAGCTCATAAGATGGGCGCCTAACTGGAAAACTCCTTCAACTCCTATAATCTGGGCACGTAACTAGAAAACCTTTCAACTCCTCGCACAAAAACCATCTCTCCTCCTCATAACTCTCTCTCACGATCCTCTCTTCCTCATCTTCTTCTCTCTGTCGCCAAACCCTCTTCCGGCAACGCTCTTCCTCAGGTAACCCTCTTTCCCTCACGAAACCCTCCCTCTTCCTTATCTTCTTCTCTCTGTCTATCTCTTCCCTCACGAAAACCCTAAAAATTGACCGACTGTCCATAGCAAAACGCTATTTTTAATTTTTTCCCCCGTCAATAAAGTATATATCAGTGGCGGTGTATATGTGCCTCCTCGATTTGTCGGAAATTAGGATTCGACTTTTGATGGATTTTTTTGGTGTTCGTGAGGGATGTTATAGTTTATTGGATCGATTTGTTGGATCGGCTTTGGATGGATTATTTAGGCTTTGGATGGATTATTTGGGGTATATGTGACTCCTCAATTTTGTGGATCTATTTGTCGGAAATTAGGGTTCGGCTTTGGATAGAAATTCTGTTTCTATGTACAACTCCTTCAACTGAATTTCTGTGGAATTTTGTTGTGTTTGATGTTATTGGTTTGTTTCAGGAACCCTAAATTTGTGAAGTGTTGAAGAAGAAGAAAGTGCCACGATTTTGTCATCGCTCTTTAAGTCATTCCTTTTCCGTATATAATTTGTTTATATTTTTGGTTTGTTTCAAGAAGTGACAATTGTTGTTGTTTACTAATACATGTACAAAGTCTAAATTATTTAATTTAAAACTCTTTACGGCCACGTACAAATTATTTTTGGTGTTATCAAGCTCGATATAAGCAGGTTGTGGGTGTTAACATGATGAATAAAGATTGGGTTCATCTTAACAAGTATTAAAATCCTTTTCACTATACTAATGTGTTCACTTAATTAAATCCATCTTTATGTCTTATTTATGTTATAATTATTTTGTATTTTTTAGAAATACGATATTGTATAAGAAATATGTCCGTCAGTTTGTGGATTTTGCCAAGTCAAATGCAAAGAATCCAGACTTTATGTTATGTCCCTGCATTGATTGTAAGAATTTGTGTCGTGGTAATGAAGATATGATTTTACTTCATTTGCTAAGATGAAAGTTTACATTCTTTTTTAAATGTAGTTTATATCTACTATCTTCCTAATAATTACTTATGACTATTTTGCACTTGTAGCAAAAATTTACATTCATGGAGCGCGATGAGGAGGCAAAAATGTATGTCATCCAACAAATGGGAAGACTTGCTAGGGCCAACAAATCAAAATTGGGAAAATATTTGAAGAGAAAGCCGAATGACGTAGACCCGGTAGATTGGGAACTATTCGTTAAAAAAGATCATCAAAACAATTTAAGGTATGTTGAATAAATATTTTTTGAAGCTTCAATGTCTAATATTTAAGGTATTATCTAATAATATGCATGTGTTGTACGTAGGAGAGGTCTACAAAGTTTAAACAATTGAGAGGAAAACAAACAATGCCGTACCTTGGAAGTAGAAAAGGCTTTGCTCGCATTGCCGATGAAATATTGGTAAGTATAAAGTATTTTTTTCATTTGTATTTATAACTCTCTACTTATTAATGCCAATTTTACCTAATACAATGCAGAGAAGGGAGGGACCATGTCCTATCGATAAGGTTAGGCTTCGTGCTTGGATCCGGGGATATACTACTGGGGAAGGTGTAGCTAAGCACTCAAAGGACAACGAGCTCATTGTATGTACACAATTACCTTCTTGTGGATAGTATATTTTTTTCTTCTTGTATTGACAGTCAAGCGTTGTCCAACGGAGACTAATTCTAGTTTTTTTCATCGTAATTTCAGCAAAAAGCCAAGGAAATCCTTCTTGCACCACCTTCAGAGGGATCCCAACAATTAGATGAAGGTGATGCACTTTCACAAGTAGTACGGCAATCTGAAAAACGCGATAGGATTAGAGGAGCCGGAGCCGGAGCAACTAAATCTAAATTAGTTGCTCAAAAGAAGCATTCTCAAACAGTAGTTCGACTGGAAAACAAAATTGAATCAATGCAGGATGAAATTGACTCAATATCAAAATTAGTTAAAGAACAAGCAAAGTTGATAGAGACTTTGATGAAAAATAAGGTAAGCGTGTAGGAATTCTAGATTGACTCTTGTTTTATTTCACTTTGATATTTTTTTTATACATTACCTATGACGCTTGCCTTGTTTGGGAATGTGATCAACAAAAGATGATGATGTTGAGGTGAGTATAGAGGAGAGAAATTCCCAAAGCAAAGTTGACTCAATGCAAGGGAAAATTAACTCCATATCAAAGTTAATTGAACAACAAACTCAACTACTTGGTACATTAATGAAAAGTCAGGTAAGTCATCAAGAATAACCACTTGTAACAAATCTATATTTTTCTTTTTGGTAATTACATGTTACTGTTTTCCTCATTAGGATCAAAATAAGATGACCAATGAGAAGAACGACGAGAACACTAAAGAGGAGGAGGAGAACAATGAGGGAAGCAGTGATGATGAGAACACTAAAGAGGAGGAGAACAACAGTGGCGACGAGAATGATTTTGAAGTAAAGGTCATTTCAAAATCTCTATCTACTCCACAGGTAGTATATCTCTAATAACAAATAGAAGTATTGTAACTCGAATGATATTTAATATTTTTGAGCTTCAATCTTTGTTGTAGTCACATCATCATCTGTCAAAGGACCAAAAATGCAAGTTACTCGATTGGACGAGAAATAAGAACAAAGTTGTTGCAATTGGACGATGGATCACCGATGATCCGAATATGCCGGTTCACGGCTATTCTCTTGGACAAGGTGCATCCCATGTTTGGGTAGATATAGTGATGCAACCCAAAGCTCTGTTGTTTAGGCCGTGTTTTGGTAACAACACAGTAGAAGAAATCATTAGAAGTACCACGGCTTGGCCAACAGACCACATTATGCCGTTTGAAGACTAGGTACGTCTTTAGTGTAGTACCTCTAAATGCTATACTAAATTTCTACACACTATACTTTAATTCATGCACCCCAAGGTTTTACTCACTGTTTTCACATTCTATTACACAGATGTAAAATAAAAACTAATCCTACACACTCTTTGATACTAATTTCTACTTATCTGCACACTTCTTCAATAATTTGAACTTATAATCTACTGTTTACTGAACACTAGAGCGTCTGATCTGATGCACATTGGAGACAAATAATAACAACAATTACAAGATCAATTTTTTATCATGAAAATAGCATCCAAACAGTACCTGAAGCAACAAGTACAACTTACAAGTTCTGGCACAACAATTACAAGCCCAATTTTATTAAAGCATTAATACATAGGTTACAACTTCTGGTACAGCAACTACATAAAACAAACTTTTATTCTTTACTTGATTACTTGGATCAACCTGCAACAAATGCCAATTGGCAAAATATAAACAATAATGCATTTGTATAAAATACTTTTGGAACAAAACTAAACAAAAATAAGGATCCATTTAAACTTGATATCCTCAACTATATAATTTCCAATTTAATTCTTTAAATTTTAATATCAATCATTACCCTAAACTATTGAATAATTTAAAGTCAATATTCCTCCATACATAGAAATTAATTTTTTGTTACATTAAAAATAAATAATAATTCTTTTGACAACTTACTGAACTTTACTCCTATTTTTTGTTTCATTTGTTTTTTCTTTACACTAATGATTTACCCCCTATTTTTGTGTAGGTTGGATGAAGGAAGAGGATGCTTCTTGAGGAGTTTTGGTTGTGGATAGGCTCGAAGGGAGCTAAATGTTAGATAGTCAAATTTTGGGATATATGTAGCTGACTGCACTGTTAATGTTTAATTTTTGGACATATGTTTGGTACTACTTCGTTGTTCTACATGGAGAAATTAAGGATTTTGAATGTTTGGTACTACTTCGTTGTTCTACATATATTAGACAGTAAAATTAATAAATTTACTTATGTTCGGAATTCATTCTGTGATTGATTCGCATTTAAATTTTGGAATACCTACATTTTGTGTAACTGTGGTCTGCAATAGTATTCTGATGTGCTACATTCTACAAATTTTCGAATACAGAATTTTGACTCTACAATAGCATTCTGACATGCTATTGTTGCACATATAATAGCAGGAAAGAAATGCTATAAAAAGCAGATATATATCGAAACGCTATTAACAAGCAATAACATACAGGAATACAATTAAAAATAAACAGCGTTCAGGAATGCCATAACACATTTATAGCGTTAACAAATGTTATTAATGAAATATAGCGTTCATAAAGGCTATGTTGTCACGACCCACACCCACCGTGAGGGTACGAGTACGTAACAGCGCCCAGCCTACGCCGCAGTGTCGGCGGTAGATCGCTGTTCTAGGTCATGAACTATAACTACATATAAGGTATCTGTACAGTATATACACTCCGAATGGAGATGACATTGCAGAATACAGTCTCAATCACATCTAAAGGCAGAATATAGCACGATGGAAAAGATAGAGAAATCCTCAACTGAGGTACAGCAGAATGAAATAACATAAGTCTCAACAACTACCAGTCTCAACATCTCTAAAATATACAACTCTGAAATCAAGGACAACAACTAAACATGAAAAGGAAAAATAGTCTAAGCTATCTATACTAAGCAAGGTATCGTCCTCAGCAGCTGCCTGAACCTCCCAAGGGGTCCAGGTCGCGAGTGTCATCAAGGCAAGCTCCAAAGTAAGGGGTACAGGGTTCCTCATCTTCCTCTGTAAAATTTTTAACAGGTCCAGTCAGGACGGAAGCGAGTACAATACATCTCATACAGATCATAAAAGGTTAGAGAATATAAACATGCAAGAGAGTACGATACGTGAAACTGAAAGAAAGTACATGATGTAAATAGAGAGAGAACTGTAATAGAAATATCTACTATAAGTAGAGAGCTACCTGTGACTGGTGATTTAGAGTACAAATTCGACATGTGAACGGCTTGATTTGCACATGACTATACTAAAGAGGCATACATGGCTATACTACTTTGGAATTGTTCACATGACTATTTATACTCCCCCGTACCCCAATCAATACACAAGGATCCAGACAAGTTATGTTACGTGCATGATTTTCACATGAAGCCCATAGATGGGTGTACATGAAGAATACATGAGGGCTCAGAAACTAAGTGCACATGAATTCCACATGAAGGCCCATGAAGGGTGCACATGAAGTATAGGTTATACATGAAATACACGAGAACATGACCGAACATGATAGTACATGAGAGTACATGAGCGAGCATGAACGAGCATGAAGCACATGAGAAACATGAATAACATGAGAGCGAGGAATACACGATGTACATGAAACACATGACATGATGTATCCGATGCTCCCGAGGGTGATAACATCGCATGAAAGGATCCATATAGTACAAATCCGTGATAATATCGTGATAGCATCAAATTAGGTAAACTAGAGCAGGAATATAGTTCTAAGCAAGTTATGAAATGATCAGAGAATGTACTCGCCTGGTATCTGAATGTCTGAAGTAAATATACTGTCCGAGATGAGGTACCTGACTCCTAGTTAGAGCAACACAAGTCAAGATGTATACAAGGGATGATAAATGTAATCTACTATGCATATGCATGCTGTCTAGGTCAAACTAGACCAAAGTCAACTCTCGGTCAACTCTGGTCAACCATACAGTCAAACTAGGTCAACTCCTAGCCCAATAGTCTAACAAGTCTCACTAGGCCTAACCAAGCCTAGGCTAGCACTCACATACCATCATAATTCTATACAAGCTATCAAACATACAATTTACATATATATATATATATATATATTGGCAATCTTGTATATTACATATTATCATTTATGAAGATATATATATACTACATATATATATATATATATATATAGAGAGAGAGAGAGAGAGAGATATATATATATAGAGAGAGAGAGAGAGGGTGATGTGGTGTATACAGAGCATGAAAGTGTGTGTGCAATGTATTGGTAAGGTGTCAAGTGTAGAGTGGAAGGGTCAAGTCATCATCCTAACCAATCTATTACCCCCAACTCACATCTAACACACCTTCTTATAGTCCACAAATTCGTACCTCTCTCTAATTGGACACCCCTACACTCAAACACCTTCACCTAGCCTATGGCCTAATCCTGACTATCCTAATACTACACTCAAAACCTAACCCAGCCACTACACATCTTGAAGGTTACTCACATCTAACCTCATCTCCTCCTCATTATTTACTTCTCTCTAACTCCTATACAGGGAACCCTCTACTGCTCATTAGCCCCACACATACAAACACAAGGTGTTCCTAATACTTGGCCATACACTCTTATCTAACCATCCCTCTACTAACATCATCTCTCTTGTATGTATCTAACCCCAAGCAACCTATATGCTCTCATATCATATACATATAACACATAATCCTCACACCTTTACATATTACAACCTAACAATACACATCATCATCAATATTATACATAAGCCAGTTAACTAAACCCAATACATCTCATTCAACTGTAACAACAAGGGGATCAATAGATAGGGTATGTCAATACTCAGTTTATCAGCTCAGTTCACAGATTTTAATAAGAAGTGAACTCTTAGGTTTCAGTTCATGGTGTGCACAGGTATGTGGGACTGAAAACAGTGAATAAGTCTCGGTTTTAACATAGTGTATGAGTGTATGTGTGTGTATCTATGTGAACTAATGTTTGTGTGACATACAACATAGAAATCAATGAGTGTACCCAAAATCAGTGCAATGTGTCAAGTGTTCCCAGATTTTTGGGTGTCCATAGATTTCAGGTGGTGACTTCCCTGTTCTCAGGAAGTCAGAACAGTGCACAGTGTGTATAAGTGTCTCAGAAAACAGGGGGGCCTTCCTGTGTGTGTACTCATGGTGTGTAATAGGGACAAATCAGTGTACAGACTGTTGTAAAATCTTAGGTTTTGTTTAACAATCAATGTGTGTCAGGTGGCTATCATAAAGGTGTGGATACATGTGAACTAATCACAGGAATTGTAAAACAGTTTAAGAACATGGCAATGGCAGTTAGCTAACCCAATGAAATGGAATGACATGGCTAATTTAACATTCAACATTAGTTTAGAATGGAATTCAATTCCAGATTTGAGACAACAGTTAACTCACATGTCCAACATAATTTAAATCCATTCATCCCATTTCGAAAACCATTCCTCAATGAAATCTTAAACTATCATGAACTAACCTAACAATGCCTAACCCAAAGTTCAGGGATTAACAAGAAAATTAAATCATAGAAAAACAGTAAAAATTCACAAACAAAATCGAATTTAAACTCTAAAAAAAAAGAACAGTAAGTATCAGAAGTTCAGAGTTTTTTCTAATCTTGAACCCAATTCATCAATCTCCACCTAAACTCCATTCCCAGTTGTACATATCAATTATATATATACATATTAACATGCAGATATGCTAATTACTTATAATTTAACATTTTAAAACATTTAAAATAAAGTTGATCTCAGAATTATGCACACAGTAAACAAGTATCAGAGAACACATTAAAACTTTAAATTCGAATTGAAAAACCCCATCTAAATAAGTAATTAAGATGTGCAGTCTGGTGTACACATGATACGTGTCATGGGGAGGGTGTTCGTATCCAACAAGGTGGACACAAACGTGTCCAAATCAACCACACATCACAGACACAAATCTGTGTACACAATCATCGTGCACGCCTGTACATCATTCGTAGATACGACACGACACGAATTACGACTCGTGAACGTGCCTATAGGTTTGCCTAGGATAGGGCTAAGTGTCTATCACCCTGAATCGGGTCGGGAACGTGTCGTGTCCGAACCACAGGTGCGTTTCAGTGAGGCACTGTCGTGCGCGTGCACATAGTGAGGAATCGGTGCGCGCGTGATTTCTCCCTAACCACTAAACAAAACCCCACAAAATTTTAGGGGCTACCTGTCAGTCATCTAGGGAGTGTCCGTGTCAATTTTTGTGTCACGAAGTGTCATGTCCAGTGAGATATAGGACACGGACAGCAGGACACGTGCACGGGGCTGTGCGGGTGTGTGCATGTCTAATTTCTTACACGAATACGACACGAAATCCATATCAGTCTTCACAAAATATATTATACACACATAGATCTATAATTCTATGTAATTAGTTTTCAAAAATCGAAAATAAAATCCTTTGTGACATTTTAACAAACACCTACACATATCATGATACGTGTCCGATACGGACACCAAATGGACACAAAATCCACCCAAACTCTAGGGACATCTAGGGGACACCTAGATCTAGCCCTAAATGCAAAGAAAACAAAATATTAAATTAATTTAAGAGGTTTTACCTATAGGTGCAATTTGCAAAGAAAAGCCTCAAATAGGGGGTATTCTCCTTAGTGGCCAAAAGCCCCAAATTAGTTCAAACCTGAGATTTCTCTCCATGGACATGAAATAGAGCTGGATTAGGAACTAATGCAAGAGACTAGAGTGGAAAAGGAATTAAAATGAAGAATCTAGGGATTGGGGAAGAAATGACATTACCTCTTTCTCCAAAATGTTGTAATCTCAATAAAGAGGCAAGAACAATAAATGAAGAGATTATTTATAGGGGGAATGGCCCTAAGTGGCTGTTCATAAAGTGATAGTTAGGGTTAGGGTTGAGTCCAATAGGATATGGACCTATTTGCACTAGTCATGGAACCAAATTCTAAGTATCAAGCCTATTAACCAAATTACTAAGCCTTCTATTCAAGTCTTGATTCCTACATGACTAACTTAGGTTGACTTAAGTTAGACTAGGGTCTCACCATGCTAATCAAGTCACCTTAACTAGGGTCAACATCTAGGTTAGTCTCCTATGTCACAACTAGCAAAAGTCAAAATCAACAACCGTCAATCCAACAAATAAATCAATAATTCTAAAAAGTCAAAATAACCAAATTACCCCTAGACTAAAAATGATAATTGAAACACCCTAATCACATGGCTAGGATCTAGGGCTGTCAGTCTCTACGATTTCACTAGCTGCATATCAAATCACAAGTCATAATTTTTAAATAGTTTTAAAATGATTAAAAATCACCAAAAATCTTATTATTAATTAAATATCATAATTAAATAAATTAAACAAAAAATTTCAAAATTACCATCATTTTAGAAAATTGGGTGTTACAAGTCTACCCTCCTTAGAAAAATTTCGTCCTCGAAATTAAAATGGTAGTAGTCCTTCTAGGTCAAACACCCCAGAATCAAAGTCTCAAATATACCGTCAGATAATCATATGCGCCTGTCCAAAATCATGATACTCAAAATCTTCGTCGTGCTAGTGAGCAAGGCTACGATAATCACAGAGTCCTCGACTAAGGTACATACCTCTAGAATCATGGTATTTAAAATTTTTGCATCGCCGCATGCTTGGCAGCAAAAATCTTAAATTCCTACACCCGAGAAATACGTCCTAAATCTGACTATATGACCTCACTATGCCAGCTAAATACGACTATCGAAGATTCTAGGCCCCATAACCGAGGTAACCTAGCCCATATGATTTATCTCAGAAGAAAATCAAACGTAACACATGAACAACAGAACAAGGTTGATCAATCAACCAGGAACAAAGGGAAATCTAATTTTCAAGACGGTTATAAGAGGCAATTACGGAAATGGAATCGAAAGAACGGAACCTGCAACTAGATCTCCAATGGACTGTGCATCCTCGACTATCCTGGGAAAAGCTCGCCCCTGTTGGCCTCCCCTGGCCTGCTGCTGATGCTGCATGTACCTCTACTGCTGAGTCGGTAAGGGTAATCCCTTCTGCTGGCCTACCAGAGCCCTAGCTCTTGCTCCCTGAACTGTCTGTCCCGTTGACTCGGAATACTCTCTCAGCCGATGATCAAATCCTCCGCAAAGTAAACATCTACCCAGTCTCTTCCGGCATTCGCCCCAATCGTGCCCTGGTCTCTTATAAAAAGGGCAAATGATAACAAGCTACTGTCCCGGGGCCTGCTGCTGCCTCTTAAAGGGTACACTGTCCTGAAACTACCGCTGCTGAAGGTAGACCCTCGGCTGCTGATACTGCTGTTAAAACTGTAAGGGTAGCATCTGCTGCCGATACTGCTGCTGAATCTACAAATGGAGCATCTGCTGCGGATACTGCTGCTGAATCTGTAGGTGGGGCCTCTTGGCGGGCCCGTACTACCACTAGCTTCCTGAGTGTCTCGCGTCCTCTTCTCCTTCAGTCCAAGATCGTCCTTCGCTGCCATGGCTCCTATCAGAATCTGCTCGAAAGTGGCATCTTGGCCGCTCTTGGTATACGATCTGATCTTCCTGATCAAACCCCTGCGGGACCTCATCGCCTTCTCGGCCTTAGTAAGATCCTCGACGAATCTGCTCAAATGGCAGAACTCTCTAATGTACTCCTCAACGGTCTGGTTCCCTTGAACCAAACTCTCGAACTACGCCTCCAAAGCACCGAGTGTTGTATCAGGGAAGAATTTCTCCTTGAACAGTTTATTGAACGCTGCCCAAGTCTGACTGGCTGTACCAATCCTCGAGTCCGTCTGATACCAAGTACGGGCAAAGTCCTGCATCTGACTAGCTGCTGCCTTGATCTGTAATCCTGCTGGTATCTGTGCCAATCGAAATATCTCCTCAATGTGCTCTATCCAATCATCAGCGTATATGATGCCCTCTGTACCCTTGAAGTCTCGGGGTCCCACCTTCTTAAAGGATTGGATGTTTGGAGTCCTCGGCTGATACGGCTGCATCTGACCTCCATGTGGTTGAGCAGCCACCAGCTCTATTGTCGTCCTGACCAACTGGTGAGTATCCTATATGCTTTTTCGGTAATCAGCAGACTGGCTCTGCTGCATCTGCTGGTGAGACTCCAAGAATTACTGGAAAAGGGCAAATATCTGGGCCGTATCTACTGTCCCTGAAGGTAACTGCTGCTGGTATATATCCGGAATGACGGGGGAAGACCTCCGGACAGGTGGAGGTGCACTCCCAAAAGCTGCAGATGATCCTATATGAGCAGAAATAGGGGTACTGTGATCCCAGCATCCATAATCGGGCGAGGGGTGGTAGGCCTCTCGCCAGCGTCTGCTGAGCCAGAGCGATGCGATCGTGTCTCGATCACCATCCTGGAGACAAGGAATCAATACTAAGATAGAAATGATAACTCAAGGGAGGACAGTTATTCAAGGAAGAAATCTCCAACAAGAATTTAGATGGCAGGAATCCAATTAAGAGTTTTTTCTAATATGATTAACTACCTCAAAATAATCCTAATCCTACTGTAGGCTGTAGTAGTACTCTAGTTCGAATACCACTATACAAACTCGACCTCCATGGGCCATCCCTAAAAACGTGTCACGATCCGCACCTACCGTGAGGGTACGAGTACGTAACAGCGCCCAGCCTACGCCACAGTATCAGCAATAGAACGCTGTTCTAGGTCATGAACTATAACTACATATAAGGTACCTGTACAGTATATACACTCCGAATGGAGGTGACATAGCTGAATACAGTCTCAATCACATCTAAAGGTAGAATATAGCACGATGGAAAAGATAAAGAAATCCTCAACTGAGGTACAGCAGAATAAAATAACATAAGTCTCAAGAACTACCAGTCTCAACATCTCTAAAATATACAACTCTAAAATCGAGGACAACAACTAAAGATGAAAAGGAAAAACAGTCTAAGCTATCTATATTAAGCAAGGTATCGTCCTCAGTAGCTGCCTGAACCTCTCCAGGGGTCCAGGTTGCGAGTGTCATCTAGGCAAGCTCCAAAGTAAGGGGTACAGGGTTCCTCATCTTCTTCTATAAAATTTTCAACAGGTCCAGTCAGGATGGGTGCAAGCACAATACATCTCACACAGATCATAACAGGTTAGAGAATATAAACATGCAAGAGAGTACGATACGTGAAACTGAAAGAAAGTACATGATGTAAACAGAGAGAGAACTGTAATAAAAATATCTACTATAAGTAGAGAGCTACCAGTGACTAGTGATTTAGAGTACAAAGTCGACATGTGAACGGCTTGATTTGCACATGACTATACTAAAAAGGCGTACATGGCTATGCTACTTTGGAATTGTTCACATGACTATTTATATTCCCCTATACCCCAATCAATACACAAGGATCCAGATAAGTTATGTTACGTACATGATTTTCACATGAAGCCCATAGATGGGTGTACATGTAGAATGCATGAGGGCTCAGAAACAGAGTGTACATAAATTCCACATGAAGGCCCATGAAGGGTGCACATGAAGTATAGGTTATACATGAAATACACGAGAACATGACCGAACATGATAGCATATGACAGTACACGAGTGAGCATGAAGCACATGAGAAACATGAATAACATGAGAGCGAGGAATACGTGATGTACATGAAAAACACGACATGATATATCCGATGCTTCCGAGGCGGATAACATAGCATGAAAGGATCCATATAGTACCAATCCGTGATAATATCGTGACAGCATCAAATAAGGTAAACTAGAGCAGGAATATAGTTCTAAGCAAGTTATGAAATGATCAGAGAATGTACTCACCTGGTATCTGAATGTCTGAAGTAAATGTACTGTCCGAGATGAGGTACCTGACTCCTAGTTAGGGCAACACAAGTCAAGATGTATACAGGGGATGATAAATGTAATCTACTATGCATCTTCATGCTGTCTAGGTCAAACTAGACCAAAGTCAACTCTCGGTCAACTCTGGTGAACCATACAGTCAAACTAGGTCAACTCCTAGCCCAACAGTCTAACAAGTCTCACGAGGCCTAACCAAGCCTAGGCTAGCACTCACATACCATCCAATTCTTTACAAGCTATCAAAACATACAATTTACATATATATAGGCAATCTTGTATATTACATATCATCATGTATATATATATATATATATATATATATATATATATATATATATATATATATATATATATATAGAGAGAGAGAGAGAGAGAGAGAGATATAGAGGGTGATGTGGTATATACAGAGCATGAAAGTGTGTGTGCAATGTATTGGTAAGGTGTCAAGTGTAGAGTGGAAGGGTCAAGTCATCATCCTAACCAATCCATTACCCCCAACTCACATCTAACACACCTTCTTATAGTCCACAAATTCGTACCTCTCTCTAATTGGACACCCCCATACTCAAACACCTTCACCTAGCCTATGGCCTAAACCTGACTATCCTAATACTACACTCAAAACCTAACCCAGCCACTACACATCTTGAAGGTCACTCACATCTAACCTCATCTCTTCCTCATTATTTACTTCTCTCTAACTCCTGTACAGGGAACCCTCTACTGCTCATTAGCCCCATACATACAAACACAAGGTGTTCCTAATACTTGGCCATACACTCTTATCTAACCATCCCTCTACTAACATCATCTCTCTTGTATGTATCTAACCCCAAGCAACCTATATGCTCTCATATCATATACATATAACACATAATCCTCACACCTTTACATATTACAACCTAACAATACACATCATCATCAATATTATACATAAGCCACTTAACTAAACCCAATACATCTCAATCAACTGTAACAACAAGGGGATCAATAGATAGGGTATGTCAATACTCAGTTTATCAGCTCAGTTCACAGATTTGAATAAGAAGGGAACTCTTAGGTTTCAGTTCATGGTGTGCACAGGTATGTGGGACTGAAAATAGTGAATAAGTCTCGATTTTAACATAGTGTATGAGTGTGTGTGTGTGTGTGTGTGTATCTATGTGAACCAATGTGTGTGTGACATACAACATAGAAATCAATGAGTGTACCCAAAATCAGTGTAATGTGTCAAGTGTTCCCAGATTTCTGGGTGTCCACAGATTTCAGGCGGTGACTTCCCTGTTCTAAGGAAGTCAGAACAGTGCACAGTGTGTATAAGTGTCTCAGGAAACAGAGGGGCCTTCCTGTGTGTGTACTCATGGTGTGTAATAGGGACAAATCAGTGTACAGACTGTTAGAAAATCTTAGGTTTTATTTAACAATCAATGTGTGTTAGGTGGCTGTCATAAAGGTGTGGATACATGTGAACTAATCACAGGAATTGCAAAACAGTTAAAGAACATGGCAATGGCAGTTAGCTAACACAATGAAATGGAATGACATGGCTAATTTAACATTCAACATTAGTTTAGAATGGAATTCAATTCCAGATTTGAGACAACAGTTAACTAACATGTCCAACATAATTTAAATCCATTCATCCCATTTCGAAAACCATTCCTCAATGCAATCTTAAACTATCATGAACCAACCTAACAATGCCTAACACAAAGTTCAAGGATTAACATGGAAATTAAATCATGGAAAAATAGTAAAAATTCACAAACAAATTGAATTTAAACTCTAAAAAAAATAGTAAGTATTAGAAGTTCAGAGTTTTTTCCAATCTTGAACCCAATTCATCAATCTCCACCTAAACTCCATTCCCAGTTGTACATATCAATTATATATATACATATTAACATGCTGGTATGCTAATTACTTTTAATTTAACATTTTAAAACATTTAAAATGAAGTTGATCTCAGAATTATGCACACAGTAAACAAGTATCAGAGAACACATTAAAACTTTAAATTCGAATTGAAAAACCCCATCTAAATCAGTAATTATGGTGTACAGTCAGGTGTACACATGATACGTATCATGGGGAGGGTGTTCGTGTCCAACAAGGTGGACACGAACGTGTCCAAATCAACCACACATCACAGACACAAATCTGTGTACACAATCATCGTGCACGCGTGCACATCATTCGTGGATACGACACGACACGAATTCGGACTCGTGCTCATGTCTATAGGTTCGCCTAGGATAAGGCTAAGTGTCTATCACCCTGAATCGGGTCAGGGACGTGTCATGTCCGAACCACAGGTGCGTATCAGTGAGGCACTGTCACGCACGTGCACACAGTGAGGAATCGGTGCACGCGTGATTTCTCTCTAACCACTAAATAAAACCCCACAAAATTTTAGGGGCTACCTGTCAGTCATCTAGGGAGTGTCTGTGTTAATTTTCGTGCCACGAAGTGACGTGTCCAGTGAGATATAGGACACGGGCAGCAGGGCACGTGTACGGGGCTGTACGGGTGTGTACGTGTCCAATTTCTGGCATGAATACGACACGAAATCCATATCAGTCTTCACAAAATATATGATACACACATAGATCTATAATTCCATGTAATTAGTTTTTCAAAAATCAAAAATAAAATCCTTTGTGACATTTTAACAAACACCTACACACATATCATAATACGTGTTCGATACGGACACCAAACTGACACAAAATCCACCCAAACTCTAGGGACAGTTAGGGGACACCTAGATCTAGCCCTAAATGCAATGAAAATGGAATATTAAATCAATTTAAGAGGTTTTACCTATAGGTGCAATTTGCAAGGAAAAGCCTCAAATAGGGGGTGTTCTCCTTGATGGCCAAAAGCCCCAAATTGGTTCTAACCTGAGGTTTCTCTCCATGGACATGAAATAGAGCTAGATTAGGAACTAATGTAAGAGAATAGTATGGAAAAGGAATTAAAATGAAGAATCTAGGGATTGGGGAAGAAATGATATTACTTTTTTCTCCAAAATGTTGAAATCTCAATAAAGAGGCAAGAACAATAAATGAAGAGATTATTTATAGGGGGAATAGCCCTAAGTAGCTGTTCATAAAGTGATAGTTAGGGTTAGGGTTGAGTTAAATAGGCTATGGACCTATTTGTACTAGTCATGGAACCAAATTCTAAGTATCAAGCCTATTAACCAAATCACTAAGCCTTCTATTCAAATCTTGATTCCTACATGACTAACTTAGGTTGACTTAAGTTAGACTAGGGTCTCAACATGCTAATCAAGTCACCTTAACTAGGGTCAACATCTAGGTTAGTCTCCTATGTCACAACTAGCAAAAGTCAAAATCAACAACCGTCAATCTAACAAATAAATCTATAATTCTAAAAAGTCAAAATGACCAAATTACCCCTAGACTAAAAATGATAATTGAAACACCCTAATCACATGGCTAGGCTCTAGGGCAGACAGTCTCTACGGTTTCACTAGCTGCACAACAAATCACATGTCATAATTTTAAAATAGTTTTAAAATGATTAAAAATCACCAAAAATTATATTATTAATTAAATATCATAATTAAATAAATTAAACACAAAATTTCAAAATTACCCTTATTTTAGAAAATAGGGTGTTACATATGTAAACTATATAGCGTTTGTAAGTGCTATAACTTGTGTATAGCGTTCATGAACGCTACAATATATTAATAGCGTTCATAAATGCTTTTAATGTTCTATAGCGTTCCTAATTGCTATAACTATCATATAGTGTTTCAAAATGCTATACACTGTCTATAGCGTCAATGAACGCTATAATCCATAAATAGTATTCGTGAACGATATAACTTTATAGCGTTCTTGTACATGGGATTATTATAGCGGAGGCATATATAGAGGGCGACATATGCTACAATATGCATTCTACAGCGTTCAGCGCACGATATCATATCCCATATCTGTTGTAGTGGGCCTCCATCGCAGTTATTATGTTTTCTCCTAGGTCGAATTGGTCCCGTGGCCTCGGGTTGTCATTTGAGAAAATAAAATATTATGTACAAGTTGTCCATGACCGTGCAAGACTAAACTAGTTACTCAAGCATGGTCTACAAATTCTTAAAATCTTAGCCAATTTTATAGTGTTTTGCCTTATCGTGGCAACATTCATTGATTGTTTCACATTTTCCTTAACAAGTTCTATAACAGGCCTAACATAAGTAAACCTGTAGGAGTTTCATGGCATAGCAATTCTATAGCAAGTGTATGTGAGAAATTTTGCAACAGTTTATTAGGAATAAGCATTCGTGTCCTTTCATCTTCATTTAACATTTTATTCGTATTAATATCAATGATCGATTGGAAACAAGAGGGTCAAAAGGGAGAAGGGTCAAGCCACTCATCTTGACTAATTGAGTCAAGAGGAAGAAGGTTTGTTTTACTAGACAGCACGTATGTGATCACCTATAATCGCATAAGAAAAGGATCAACACTCTATCCTTCTCTTCCGAGTTCGATATGAAATATAAAGTTCGAAGAACGCAAGCAATAAAATCCATCAAAAATATTCATAAAAATGCATTCATAAAACCAAAGCCAAAGAAGCAAGTGCGACGTGAATACTAGAGCAGCGGGAGGTCTCTTCCGACTCAGCCGTAGAGTCCTTCCTTTAGGCACAACAAGTCAAATATGGGACTTGATTCCGAAGACGTCAATCCATAACAAAGAAAGGATCTTGATTCAATCGATCCCGACCAATCGATAGTGACAGTGTTTCTTAATTGCGCTCCCCGATTCACAAACGAGAAACGGGGCACGATGTTGGGATGGTACTACAGCTGGCACCTCTATCATTCTCTGGAAATAACGACCCAACAGAAGTGAATGTTTGGCTCACAAATATTAAGCACAGGTTGTAAGCTGCCGAGCTAGCTAGGATAAATTGGATGATGCCATGACTCGCTCCCGCTTTTAGGAATACGAGTACGTGGCCAAGTTCAGCCTACGCCACAGCATCCACGGTAGTACGCTATATAGACCTTACTATTAATATTAAAACAAAAGTAACAATATTTGATCATAATTTCATTTATTTGCTCATTCTTAATTATTCCATTAATCTTCAAATCTAATTAATGTGTAGGTATTAAACTTAAGTTGTACAATTACCTTGGGGTATGTGTCAAGGTAAGTACCTACATAGGTAGAGTTGATTATAGGACACTAGTATTATATTAGTAATACACAAAATAGTGGTATGTATCTAACAGGCAATAGTAAACCAAAGAATACCTATGTAAGTTAAGAAACAAATTGGTGTGGAATCGACTTCGAGACCTAAAACCCAAGTAGATAGGTTAGCCTTGATTTGGTATCACTCATTAACATTATATATTCATTAAATAGGTTACTTGGACTCAGATTAGGTATTGGACCCGCACCATAAGCTTAGGACATCAGGCGAGTATATTTCATATTTGTTTCCAACATAGTTAATTGCTATATTATATTGTCTAGTTGTATGATACCTAATTCTTGACACGCTCATTACACGGATAGCACAGTATGGATTTTGTTCATATTATGCTATTTTCTTATTTGTTATGTCGGGGTAGAGGAGTACCAAGTAAATGTGTGATCTGACCTATAGACTGCGATTTATTTATTTTATGTTATTTTGACCATAAGGATGCAAATCCAATGTAGACAGTGCGGTGTAGTGTCCCAACCGATCACATATTGAAAGGAGTACTTCAACATACTTAGAAAGTTATATTTTCTTTATTCCACTCTTTACTTGACTTTATTCATTTTCTGTCTATTGTTCATTATATTTTCATATTATAGTTGATTCTTCCATCATGTATTTTATGACTAACTGCTGTTTTATAGTTGTTATCCAATACTAGGAACTACATGCAATAAATTACACCCATTACATCCTGACTGGGTAAATCTTTTAGGTGACTATAGTGAGAATGGATGCCCTACTTATTATGGTTCATATGAAGGGAATATAGTTGAGCCTAACCTTACACTACAGGGAGATCAGGGGGAGTTAGGAGCACATGATCCAGCGACCACTGCTTAGTGAGATTAGATTTAGTTTTGAGACCAGATTTGTCTCCGAATTTAGTTGACTTTTGCTATTTGACATTAGTTTTCTGGAGTTTATCTAATTGGTGGTTTTGTGACTATTCATTCTTTTCTTTATATTCCATCGTACGATTCTTTATTTAGAGCTGGGATTGAGTATTATCTGGTTATACTTTATTGTCCTCCCAAGGGGAGTTGAATATATTGCGTGGGTTGTTCATCATATTGATACCATACAGTGTTCTACCGTCGATACTGTGGCATAGGCTGGGCGTGCCCACGATTCATATCCGAATTCAGGGTGCGGGTCGTGACACGTGGCCCCGTGTTGTCGTTCGAGGAAATGAAACATTGTGCACAAGTTGTCCATAATCATGCGAGACTAAACTAGTTACTCATGCATGGTCTACAAATTTATAAAAAGGTAGCCATTTTCATCATGTTTTGCTTTTTATGACAATGTTCATTCATTATTTTACTTTCCTTAATACAGTTCTATAATAGGCTTAACATAAGTAAACTAGTAGCAGTTTCATGGCGTAGAAATTCTATAGCAAGTGTATGTAAGAAAATTTGCAACAGTTCATTGGGAATAAGCATTCATATCCTTGCATCTTCATTTAACATTTCATTCATATTAATATCATTGATCGATTGGAGACAAGAGGGTCAAATGGGAGAAGGGTCAAGCCACTCACCTTGATTGAATGAGGTGAGAGAAAGAAGGTTTGTTGTACTAGTAGACGCATATGCGATCACCTATAATCGCATAAGCAATGGATCGGCACTCTATCCTTCTCTTTCGACTTTGATATGAAATATAAAGTTCGAAGAATGCAAGCAATAAAATCCATCAAAATTATTAACGAAAATGCATTTAAAAAACCAAAGCCAAAGAAGCAAGTACGACATGAAAACCACGGCAGTGGAAGGTCTCTTCCGACCCAGCTACAGAGTCCTTCCTTGAGGCACCTGTCGAAAATGGGACTTGATTGCGAAGAAGTTAATCTATAACAAAGGAAAGGATCTTGATTCAATCGGTCCTGACCAATCCATAGCAACAGTATTTCTTAACTTTGCTTCCCGCATCACAAACGAGGAACGGAGCACGATGTTGGGATGGGGCACTGCAGCTGGCACATCTGCCATTCTTTAGAAATAACGACCAAACAGAAGAGCACGCTTGGCTCACAAACGTTGAGCCCCGGTTGCATGCTGTCGAGCTACCTAGGATGAATTGGATGATGTCACGACTCGCTCTTGCTTTTCGGAATACAAGTACGTTGCCAAGTCCAGCCTACGTTGCAGCATCTATCATGACCCGCTCTCGAATTTTTGGATACGAGTCGGACATGCCCAGCCTACGCTGTTGTAAACAGCGGTAGTCAGCT
Source organism: Iris pallida (assembly GCA_029216955.1). Lineage (NCBI taxonomy): Eukaryota > Viridiplantae > Streptophyta > Magnoliopsida > Asparagales > Iridaceae > Iris > Iris pallida. The sequence goes on from JANAVB010041814.1 coordinate 12,652,751, forward strand.
GTCTATACCATATATCTCATCCAATAAATCATATCAATCACCCCCATGCCTTGCCAGTGCACAATTGGCTGCAGTAAAATCATAGTTACCATGATTCAAATAAATGGCTGCAATGTGCATCTGCCATGCCATAGTAGGTCATCGAATATTCTCTCAACTTTATCCATAAGAATTTCAAGAAAGCTTCTGAAAAATTTAAGCGAATTCTAATTTTCTAAAGGAAAAAGATCAATGCAAGTATATATTTTTGAATAATAAGGAGGTCTATCATGATTAATATAAATATCTGTTCTCCGACCTTACTCTACTAATATTCAAGGTTTTGGACGAAAACTTATAGAATTGATCGAAATCTGATTCGAACAAGGTAAAAATAGCGATAGTGAGGTTTCAAGTGGAAGAAACTAATAAAAATATTCTTGGCTCTTAGGGAATATTATTTTGGGAAACAATTCCTTATGGCTAACAAAAATATTTTTTTGGATAGTTCAATAGGGAAGTTGGCCAAATAGCTAGTCCATAGGCTCTATGATCATAATTGAAACATTTGGCTTGGATTTGGTTAAGGGAAGATCATATCGGAGCGTTAAGAGAAATATAAACTGGTTTTATATAAGAGGGTTTGGAATATTAATCATTGGTGATAGGTATGATAAGGAGGAGTTTGAATCCCTAAATACCAGTTGAGCCTAGGCCCTAAAGAATTTAAGAAACTAAATGAATGGAGAAAAGAAAAGATGATCTCTCAAAATTTGTAGAATTGTAATCACGACCTCGTATCTCTTTGAGTCACTCATAGGACTCTAGGAGATGCAATAATTTCGTAGTAGTATAATAAAGTATGCAATCACACAATTGGCCAATGTTGTGATGAGATTCCTAGTATAACAGGTTTCCTAATATTACTCGATATCCTAAGTACTATTAGGTTGGACCTGCATGGGCCACCACTAAAAACATGTCACGGCCCGCTCCTCATTTCTTGGATACGAGTCGGATACGCCCAGCCTATGCTATTGTAAATAGTGGTAGTCAGCTGTCTATACCTCATATCTCATCTAATGAATCATATCAATCACTCATCACAGCTATTAATTGCGTACCCTTATCACAATCACTACATCATCACATATTCCACTATTCTTTTAGTATACATTTTACAATAAATATTCAAAAAAAATTAGCTGAATAATAAAGCAACATCTACTCCTCATATTCCATTATTCTTTTAGTATACATCATCACATATTCCACATGTAGGCTAATATTTCAAATCTACTGTCATCCATAAATATAGTCATCCAACTCTCATATAATAGAAATCTATACAAAGGTTCTATGTCTATCCTAGTCAACTGTCTTTGTGTAGCACTCATGTCATCAATGACTATCACCCCATCCTGTGCCATAAAAGCTAGAGTATAAGTCAAGTCACCTGCAACATATCAAGTCAGAAAAGAAAAAAGTACAACCCTACGAAATGAACATATACAATGTAAAACTGTAAGGCAACAATAATAGAATAGACTAAACTATAATTTAACAATAGTACAATAACTGAAACAATAAACAATCAATCAATGCAATAGTGATTTGAAATATTAGCCTACATGTGATCGGCTGGTAAGCATAATAGTACAATGAGTATAGTCAGGCTTAACTACACATGCACGATGTGCGGTTAAGCTATACACAATATTACACTATGGGGGATTGATCACAAGCAAACTAAATATTTTCCCAACCCTGACTCACAATCAATCAATGTACAATAGGCGTAATCAATGCACAATAGGCTCGTGTTAATCAAGTGTCCAATATGGAAACAATACAAAACTGAAATACAAAGTAATTGTCAAGTCGTAGTACACTTGCTTGGATAGTTATAGGTGGTCAAATCTAATATCCCCAAAATTTGTGTCAATGATACAAATATCACTTAAAATCTTTGTAAAATTATTTCTAATCTTATGTCTAAATTTCGTATAAAAATCTATTAATCTAAAGATTCTATTTAAACTATTTACTATCGGGCGCAGCCTATGATGTAATACCCTATAATTAAATAATGGCCTGGCCCATCCAATGTAATGGGCTCAGCCCACTGAACTGAGATCATAGTCAGTTATTTAGTTCCTTAGCCTATAAACTAATGGACTAAGCTTAGAAGCCCAATCAAGAATTCTAATTCAAATATAGTGGCTGGACTTGAACCAAACACCCTATTTAATATCAAATCACCCAAAATTACTCTGATCCAAACTAAATCTAAAGTCTGATTTTAAATATCCAAATCCAGCCAACATCCAATTCTCATGAATCACAGAACGATTTCTTATGTTTGGATACGTATTCATGATACGAACTTATAGACACATGAGTTGGACACTGAATTTAGAAAAATTGATTACTTGTACCCGAAATAAAATGGCACAAAAATCAAAATAGTTCCTAAGAACACTAGTAAGATTTGTTTGATTGAGTTGGACATGATTACTCGTGTCTGATTCGAAGTATTTTCTCCTTAAAATATCCTTTGTGGTCTACTGTCGAACACTAGGTATGTCACAATAGAGAAAGGAATTTAGTATTCTATTTGAATCCTTACTTAACAAAACTTTAAGAAATAAAGAGAAAGGATTGGGCCTTGTCATGTAGTGAAGTTCGTCGGCTAGGGGCCTCCACCCTCGAAGAAGAATCTCCACGAACTTTCTGTGGTAATGGACACACGATCGATGGAAGAAAGAATCAAAATAGGAAGTACGCGAGATCGACAAGATTCAAGAAACTCACCGATCAACTAAAGGAGTTCGTCGTCTAGGAACACCATAGCAGCTATGAGCTCTCGAAGAAGGAAGAGAACCCACGATGAGGGTCGTCATGCGCTAAGGCACCGATCACCGGACCCCGTAAGATCGACGAGTCACCACGTACTTGTCAGGGTATGTGTAAAACCTCTAAATTTTCTACTTTTTTTTATTAAATTTGGTACCGATTTAAAATGTTGTATTGTACGTCGCGTAGTCGTATTGTACGTCGCGCACGAATTTTTATTTTTTTGCTCGACGAGTGCGAATATGTGCGAGCGTACATATTTTTGAAAAATATTATTTTTATTATTTTTATAGTTTCAAAGAAATATAGACAATAATTATTTCTAGCTATTATTTTCAAGTTTACGATTTTATTTATGAAAGCCTTTTCGTTTATAGCAGTTATTAATAATAAATAATATTCTTAGGCATACATATATTTCCCAAATATTTTGCTAGTTTATTTTAAATAAAAATATAATTTTTGAGATTTATTAATATTAATTTTATTATTCAAAAAGAAATTTAAAAATATTTATTATTTTCGAAATTATTATTATTGGTATTTTGAAAAATATATTTGAAAGTTATTGTGGCCATTTAAATCTTGATTTGATTTTTGGATTTATTTAATATCCATATTTGGAACTTGATTTATCCCATTTGATTTGAGCTAAAATTTAATTAGATTCAAATTTGATTTGTATTTGGAATTGGATTTTGATTTAAATTGGATTGTATTTAGATTGGATTTGATTATAAATTAAGTAGAGAATATTCTATTTTGGGTTTAAACTACTCCTAACTTTTATCCAATTGAGAATTCTCACATCCTATAAATAGGCAGGTACTCCTCCAACTTTTCATTATTCTTCCACAAATTTCCACCATCCTCAAAGTGAGTGCATCGTGTCCATGACCGTGTCCGTGTCCGTGCCCCATCCACTATTTAGTTCCCTTTACATATACATGTTCCTTCCCGTCCGACACACCCGGACGTCCATACCCGTGTCGCGCAGGACACAAACTCTGACACGATTCATCCAAAACTCTAACCTAACCCTAAACCCTAATTCTAGCCTACTGCAGCCATCTCCGTCCAGTCGTCACCCCCGCTACCGTAGCACAGTGCTGCCACCATCAACCCCAATATCATCCAGCAAGCCCCTACACCAACCGCCGCCTGGCTTCGACCCGTCCCCATCGACTAACCCCATAGCACCACTGCTGTCGACACCACCCTCCGCATAACCGACCACCTCCTCACCTCGCCTCTTCCTACCGACGCCCCAACCATCACCCAAACACGGATACTGCCACCACCACGGCCATCATCATAACCACCACTGCCACTAGACCCATTACCACCATCACGACCCCTGTCACCACAGTCCCAGCCACCGCCGTAGCTAACTCCGGCCAGGGCCAACCCCCCACTAGAAAAAGAAAAATAAAAATAAAAGAAAAAGGAATAGAACCCTAACCCTAAACCACCCTTACCTCGCCGGAGCTGCGCGCCGTGAGCTCCGCCTCACACCCTTCAACTCCAGCGTCCGCCCAGCGTCCACCGTCGCAGCCCGACGTTGGTCTCCCCAGATCCGTCCGACCCCTCACCAAACTCCGGTCGTTCCTCCACCGTTCCTCCGATGCGAAAACCCCTCTCCGCCTCTTTCCAACCGTACCGCCGGGCCTCCTCTACTCCACCGTCGGGTGCCCTAGTCGCCATCACCTCCGCCGCCACTGTTGAGGACCACCCAGATCCGCTCTACCCGCGCGTCTCCGACCGTCGAGCCAGCGCCGGGCGTGCCAGCCCCGCAGTACCGCTCCGACCGGCCACCCCTTTGGCCCTTTCCTTCCCACCCGTCCGGCGCCTCCGCCGCGTCGTAGCCAGCGCCCCGCCGATCACGAGCTCCCTTTCCTCTCCTCTCTCCTGCGCTCCTCCTCTTTCCACTCCGGCTTTTCCCAGCTTGCCGCCGCCGACGAGCCGTCGGCCTTCCACTCCGCAGCCGCACCCTCTCTCCCGATCTCTCTAACCCTCTCTCTCTCACTAAAACATCAGCTCACTCTCCCCTCTTTTCCAAATCGGAGGAGAAAACGTATCAATGATTTCGTTTTATTGTGTTTTTATTATTTATTATAATTATGGTTGTTAGAGTTGTGTTATCCTGACTTATTCAAAAATATTTATTATTATATTACTATTATTATTATTATTATTATTATTTTTTTATTATTATTATTATTATTATTATTATTATTATTATTATTATATTAAATTTTATTGTGTTTATTATTAATACATATGAGACAGTATACATATATATTAGTGATAGCCTTATAATATTTCTTTCATAGTTATTTTATTAGTATCCTCTAAATTGGTAGTCATATAAAAATAACGACGTTTAATATTTGTGAGAAATATACCCTTAAAATTATTTTATATCATATGCATATTACAAAGCATTTTGATAAATGTTGGTGTTTTGTTTTTTTAGATTTTTATGTATAAAATATTTTGATTAAGGAAGGTCTACTTCGTAGAATTGTTTTCTATATATTTCAAATAAATATTTAAAATATTTTTACTAACAAATATAGTATTACCTTTAAATGATTTGATATTTTCAAATATTTACCTAAAAGTACATTAACTAAATTTAGTTTTACCTAGAAAACTTACTTTGACCAAACCTAGAGTTCGCCCCAAAACGACTTTCGACTTTTGAGTATTTTGAAAACATATTTTGATGAATAGATTATATTTTCAAGTATCATAAAATAATTTTCAAAAATCGTATATATTCATTGTTATCCATTTTTCCTCCTTTCCGTGACCAACCCCATTATTCCTATTCTTTTCCCATGTTCGTAACTCCTTATGTCACCCTAACAAATTCGCCCCTCCTGGACCCAACGGAACTGTCCGTGTCACCAACAGAGGTCCCCTTGTGCAGTTGTTGCACCGAAGTCGCAGATCGTGCCACATTGATCATTGCAGTACATCAGGCGTCCTACCAGACAAGACACCTTGCCTTTACTGTTTAATTTCTTGCTCAATATCATGCATGTTTTTTTACTTATTCTAGAAAATATAAATTGTACTTACAAATTATTATATTTTAGTTGCATTTAGCCTAGAGTTAAGGGACTACCTTCATTTGTGTCGCATTCATTGGCCCGACACTTGTATATCACGAGTCACGAGTCTCATATAGATCTCGGACGTACGTATCGACTGGCCATCGGTGCGCACATGCCGTGCGATAGGCAATAACTGCTAAATAGTCATGGTTGTCTAGAAGACTTAGCGACTTAGCAGTTATTAGGAATGTCGTAATGTGGATTCAGCACGAGTAGTACATGGGGAGGGTGAAGACAGTTATTAGGCGCAGGGGCTTTCACACCATTACTTTTCTCTTGTTGCCATTTGTGACTCAGTCGAGAGCTAGTGGCCGTACATTTATTTACTTTTCTTTAGATGCCACTAGTGTCTCGGTTGAAACACAAATATGCAGTGCATTTACTTTCCTCTAGCTGCCGTTAGTGACTCACCCAAGAGCTAGTGGTCGTGCATTTATTTTCCTCTAGCTGCCCCTTAGTTCTCGCTCGAGTGCTAATGGACCGTGCATTTACTTTTCTCTAGACGCCACTAGTGACTTGGTTGAAACGCTAACGTGCCGTGTTTCTAGCTTCGGGAGCCCTTGTGTGGAACGTTGTCTTCAAATTACATTTACACATAGAATGGTTAAGACCTTTAGCTGTTTAGTCACATATATTTTTTCGTTGAGTTTTTATTATTCAGTTATTGGCATGATATTATGTGTCTTGTTACGTCCCTCTGAGGGCCTGGTTATCTCGCCAGGTGTGTACTTTTGTCTTTCGCAGGTGTTCTAGCTCTAGTCGTGACCATTGCTATTTCTTCGAGGATGGTTGCGCTTGGATCGTCTTCGCTTCGCTCGCCAACTCATTGCTTTTCTCATGTATTTTTCCTTTACTTGTTGGTAGTGGATTTGTCTTCGCCCAACATATTGTATCAAGACAATTCATTATCATTATATGACATCTTTTATCATTTATTTTGTGTGGATGAGATTAGTATGGTTCTACTGCATTTTACAGCTTATGTATTCATACGAGGTTTCCATATATTGGAGTATACTTCGTATGTATACAGCTGGCATGTCTATGTTCCTAGTCCTACGTATTTTGGGACTGGGGCGTTACAGTATGCCCCGTAGCCGTCGCCGACGAGTCGGTGTGCTGTGGACGTGTAACTACCACATTTCCAGAATAGAGATATTTTTGTCTTTTTCTATTTTGTACCAATTTAAAATTGTATTTCATATAAATTGTAATGAATGTATTTTTATTTTTCCATGATTAATATTATTGCATATAATTAAATTTATGTTATAGTTAGTTGTTAGCAACTAGTTAGACTAGTTGTTAGTGAATCTAAATGGACCCAACTAGACTTGTCATGACACCATTAGTGAACCCATTAGTTAGTCATGATATACCCATTTATTTAGAGAGCAATGATTAGGAAAACCTTTTTTTTAGTTATTAGCACATTTTTGAATTAAACCCCTTCCTGCAATAAACCTTCATGACTCGTTGTGAGGGCTTATAGGACATTTTACATGACAATTAGGGCTAGGGTTCATGGCTGGTTACCCATCCTATAAAACTGTTGGCCTATTCAGCCATGGTCAAACCGATTTTGATAATTGACTTAAACTCCGAGCTCGATATAAAAAGTAACATAAAACCGCAGATTTTGTCTCAACTGATGTTTTATATTTTATTCTATATTTCTTATTTATTGAGTCTAGATAGTTGTGCGTCGAGATCACTGGCATTTAGAATTCTATTATGAACCAAAAACAAACCTATCTTTGATCACAAGCTAAACCAACATCTAAAAGTCTATCTAAAACAAAAAGACCCTGAAACCCTAGCAACCGAACTCGGGCCAAGGTCTGCCCAAACTCGGACCGAACTTGATCCCCTAGGATCACACCAGGTCAACTGTATTTTTTTATTCTTTTGGATCTGCAACGTTCAAAATTATGAACATTAGCCTACCGAGTTCTGCCCGAACTCTGTCCTAGAAAATCCAATAAAAAGAGAAAAAATTCTCATTTCTACTCACTTATTCATTCTTCATCTTCTCTATCTATTTCTAAGCTTTTTGTCTACTTTAAAGAGCATAAATCTTCAAATCTCCAAGACAACTCCCATTCTTCTAGTGCCGGTGGTTTTCGATTAGGAATATTCGAGTTGTACAAGCTTAGTGTATAAAAGTTTTCTTCAGAAAGATGTTTGAAGTTTGATCGTGGGCTTCGGATAAAAACATGACGATGTTGAAGTTGGCGTATTCTTCGTAGTAAAACACGCGGTGTAATCTCTATTCAAAAAGTGGACTATAACGAGCAAAAGTTCTCGCGAACTAGAGTAGTCCTCTTAGGAGAAAACTAGTATAAACCTTTGTGTTTGTGTATTACTTTCTTGCCTTCATTAACTTATTGCTTTACTTCATTACATTCAAGTTTATTTATATATCTACTTCACCTACTTAGTTTTTAATTACTAAATATTTTCTGCTGTACTCTATTCACCCCCCTCTAGAGGAGCCATAGATCCTACAATTGGTAACGGAGCACATGGTTTCTCTCTAGTTGGAATAAAACTCCTTGAGATATGGCATCCTAATATCCAAGCAATGGTGAAGGCTAATCAACAAATAGGCCACCCCTATTTAAAGGCACAAACTACACATATTAGATGACACGTATGAGCTTTTACCTCAAGTCTCTTGATTTCGATTTATGGTCAATTGTCATGAATGGTTATCAGAAACCTCTATCTATTGTGGTAGAAGGTGAATTAGTTGAAAAAATAGTTGACAAATATACCGACAATTAAAAAAAAGCTAGTCTTGATGTAAAAGCATATTAATGCTTTATTATGTGATATAGATAGAACTGAGTTCAATAGAGTTTTAATATGTGTCACGTCTCACGAGGTTTAGAAACTTCTTGAGGTCACTCATGAAGGCACTTCACAAGTGAAGGAGTCCAAAATCTCATGACTAACACAAGAGTATGAGGCCTTCAAAATAAAGCCTAGTGAGACTATCACAAATATGTTTACTCGGTTTATAGATATTGTTAATCCTCTATCTTTTCTTGGAAAAGAATACATCAATCATGAGAAGATTCGAAAGGTGCTTCGCGGGCTAACCAAGAACTGGAATCCTAAAACGACGGCCATTATTGAAGGAAATGATCTCACAACTATGACTCTTGAAACCCTTATAGGAAAGCTTATGACGCATGAGCTAGACCTTAAAGATTTCAAAAAGTCAGTTCCAAAAGAGAAGGCGATAGCATTTAAAGCTAACCACAAGACATCCTTCGATGACAAAAATGAGACAAACAGCTCAGACAACGGGTAGATGGCCCTCATGACAACGAACTTCAGAAGATTCATCAGATATGAGAAGTCAAACAAGAAGAAAAAAGATTGCAGAGAAGATGAAGAACTGATCTACTTCACCTGTAAGAGAATAGGTCACATCAAGAAAGATTATCCCTTTATAAGAAAGGAAAGCAGGCATGATCAGTCAAGCAAGAGAAGGACTTCGACTAGAAATTATGCTAACACTAGCATTTGGTGTAAAATCAAAGCTAGTGACTCTGAAGAAGAAGAAGAGAAGCCTCACAACATACTCTGCTTTATGGCTACATATGTTAAGGTAACATTGAACCCTTTCTATGAAGAATTTACTTTCGATGAACTGTCTGATGCTTTCCCTGATCTGTTAGAAGATCAGAGAAAAATGATGGATTTGTATAAAAGTGCTAAGAATAAGCTAAAATTTGTATAATCTGAGTTTTCTAAGCAAACTCAAATATCAGAATATATTATAGATTCTTCTAGTAACACAAATGAGATTACTTCTTTAAAGTTATGCTTACATGATACTCTTGAAAAGCTTGAGAAAGCTAACCAAGAAAATATAAAACTTAATAAACTCTATGAACTAGAGAAAAAGAAGTACAATATTGCTGCTCAGAGAATAGATGCACTCACAGCCAAATACAATAAAGCATGTGACGTCTCTAAAAAGTTAGAGATTAAGCTAGAAAAACAGGTTGTCAAACCTAAAGCTCAAGTGAACACAAGTCACAAGGCCAAGCATAAGCATAACACGACCAACACTACTAGAACTGCCAGAAGCCATGCTTATATGTATAACTTTGCACACAATAGGAAAACACACATCTTTAAAAACAGATATACATGATCCTCGAACTACACCAAGCACTAACACTTCAGCTATATGTCACTATTGTGGTATAAGAGGACATATATCACACCAATATAAGATTAGAAAGCTAGTAGATATGAATGTGTATGTATAGGTTCTAAAAGCTAACAAATCAGGACCCTTAAGAAAGTGGATACCAAAGGTTACATCTTCAACTTGTGTTATAGGTGGACCTTCCTCCTCCCACTAGAAGCAAGTGGATTCTCGATAGTGGTTGTTATAGGCATATGACAGGCGATAACACATTGTTTGCAAGTGAAGAAAGAAGGCTGTCTCCTTTGGGAATAACCTGAATGGACATATCATTGAAATTGGCGACATAGGTACTTCTCCTTCACCAATCATTAAAGATTATGTTTAGTAACAGAATTAAAATATAACCTGCTAAGTATTAGTCGACTGATTGATCATGGTTCTGTAATTAATTTTGTCAAGAATAAATATTTTGTTTATGATGAAACTTCTGAAATAATTTCCTTTGAGGGAATAAGAGAGGACAATAGATAAGTACTATATATGTCAAAAAAGACTAACAATACAGGGAAGTGTCTGTTCACAACTCAAGACAAAATCTGGGTATGGCATATGCATCTTGGACATTCTAACATGGACACTATTGCAAGATTGTCCACCAAGAAACTGGTAATAGGCTTACCTGATATTACATTCAAGAAAAATATTATTTGTGCCGAATACGAAAAGAACAAGGCATCTAGATCTTATTTCAAATCAATAAACATTGTAAGTACCTCTAGATTACTGTAATTATTACACATGGACTTGTTTGGACCAAGTAGAGTCGCCAGTCTTGGAAGTAAGCTATACGCTTATGTAATAGTTGATAACTATTCACGATATACTTCGATTTATTTTCTTGCAAATAAAAATTAGGACTTTTCTGAATTTGTTTCTTTTTGTAAATAGGTACAAAATAAGAAAGGATTCATGATTACTCGGATGCGAAGTGATCATGGAGGAGAATTCGATAACCATGAATTTAAATTATTTTGTGATTCAAATAGGTTATCACATGAATTCTCTTGTCCTAGAACTCCTCAACAGAATGGCTTTGTAGAGAGGAAGAATAGAACTCTTTGTGATATGGCCAGAGTTATGCTAAACCATCATAATCTTCTAAAATATTTTTGGGTAGAAGTTGTCTATACAGCATGTCATGTTTTGAATGGAGTCCTTATTAGACTTATCTCTAAAAAAGACTCCTTATGAATTATGGTTTAATAGAACTCCTAACATCATCTATTTCAAGGTCTTTGGTTGCAGATATTTTATTTTAAATACAAAAGACAACTTGGGAAATTTTGATAAAAAAGCTGTCGAGGGCATATTCTTGGGCTATACGGCAAAGAGCAAAGGATACAGGGTATTCAACAAGAGATCACTTGTTGTTGAAGAGTCAATAAATGTCACATAGTCAACATAATGACGATAGTGACAATGAACAAGAGAAAACTGATGGAACTGGGGATTCCCAGGACCCTTCCTTTGGTGTGCGTATTGATCGATAGAAAGTTAAACAGATCTAATACATGTTCTAACCCTTCATAGGCGGAAACTAGGGTTCACGAATTATACCTGCGGCGGAAAGGAGACAAGTAATTCCTGGCAATCTCGAGCGGACGACCCCAAGATCTTTTGCACGTATTCCTTCCTCGAGTTGGACGTCGTGTGGGCGACGATCTCCCAACCTTTTCTTCTTCTTGGCAGCCCTCTCTTTCTCTCCTTATGTGAATCACGAATTTAGAAAATGTTAGATTTCTGATCGGTAATCTGGCGGCCAGAGAATAGAGGATATATATAGGCTACGGCAGGGACCATGAGGAGAAATTAGGGTTAGGCCTCCTAACGGATCTGGATATCCCGTGTTGAGCCCGAACACACAATCCAGGCCCATTAACAATAGCTCGGTCCACTAATGAGCAATTGTTGCACTACCTCCCTAATCCCAAATTATGTTTGTGGGCTCCTTTTATTATATGCTCGTTTGGCTCCCCATGTTAAGATATCGTATGTCCGTCGATCAAATTAAGTTACCGACAACTATATTGATTCAACATCTTTTATCCTTAAGTAGTACCGCTCAACTTTATTTATCATGTCGGATATAATCCACCTGCAGGGTTTATATGACAATCCTTATGAGCTCCTTAAGAGGACATCATCAACCCGATGTATCGGGACATGGATTCCATTTATAATCAACAGCCCATCATGCATACAATGTTATTATCCAATTCATAGAGGTTGTTGATCCATAATGAATCTCACTCTTTTATGAGTCAAAGTAATGCACACTACATATACATGTCCGTTATTATATCCGGATTAAGAGCACAAGCATCCATAATAACAGAGGTGTTTGTTCTCTTATGTAGTCAGTACAAAGAGAACAACCTCAAGTGGTCATGTTCAATACACACAAAGTATACTAGTGTAAACCTATAGTCAAGATAGACTAATACCAGATTACACTATAACCTTTCCAATAGATTGTCCAAGTCCATCTAGGTTGTGAACTATTTATATATTCCATAGGAAACTGATAATATGATCTTCTGTGTGACACCACACACCATATTATCTACAATATAGAATATCAGACATTTGTATTAACACTTGCAATAAATACAATATTCAAACATTTGCCCATATGATTCTCATTCAAAATTTAAGGAAATAAGGTTACTACAAAAGTGATGCTTTTAGTATATAACCCTAAAAATCTCCCACTTATACTCAAAGAATTGCTTTTTAGTATACTGTTACAAATCTCCCACTTATACTTAAAGCCATACTGCTACACATCTGACTCCCATTCCCTCAACATGATTGTCAAAAGCCTTAGCTGGTAAGCTCTTTGTAAAGGGATCAACTAGGTTGTCGGCTAATGCTATCTTGATCACAGTAACTTTTCCTTTTTTTACGAAATCTCATATCAGGTGGTACTTGCGCTCAATGTGTTTGCTTGTCTTATGGGCTCGTGGTTCCTTCGAGTTTGTAACTGCACCACTATTATCACAATAAAGTATAATAGACTTAGGCAAACTAGGTACCACATCCAAGTCCAACAGAAAGTTTCTGAGCCAAACCGCTTCTTTGGCTGCCTCAGAGGCTGCCACATATTCGGCTTCTATGGTGGAATCAGCAATACATTTTTGCTTGATACTCCTCCACACAATGGCTCCACCTCCCAAAGTAAACACATAACCTGAGGTAGATTTCCTGGAATCCCTATCTGACTGAAAATCTGAGTCTGTATACCCCAAGGGAACTAAACTATCTGCCTGGTAAACTAGCATATACTCTTTAGTCCTTTTCAGGTACTTTAAAATATGCTTTACGGCAGTCCAGTGCTCTTGTTCTGGGTTAGACTGATATCTGCTACCATGCCTACGGCAAAACAGATGTCTGGTCTCGTACATAGCATTACATACATTAAGCTTCCTACTGCTGAAGCATAACGAACTGCCTTCATGTTTTCTATCCCTTTAGGTGTCCTCGGACACTGCTCCTTTGATAGAGCAATTCTATGTCTAAAAGGTAAGAAACCTTTCTTAGAATTTTGCATACTAAAACGAGTTAGTACAGTATCGATATAGAAAGATTGGGATAAGCCCAACATCTTTTTCTTGCGATCTCGTAGAACTTTGATCCCAAGGATGTGACCTACTTCTCCCAAGTCCTTCATATCAAACTGTTTGGATAACCATACCCTTACATCAGATAATACCTTCACATTGTTTCCAAAGAGCAAGATGTCATCCACATAAAGTACTAGGAACACCACCACGTTTCTGTCACACTTTCTGTATACACATGATTCATCCTGACATTGATCAAATCTATAGGATTTTATCACCTGATCAAAACATATGTTCCAAGATCTGGAAGCTTGCTTAAGTCCATAAATGGACTTCTTGAGCTTACAAACAAGATACTCCTGGCCCTTTTCAATGAACCCGTCTGGTTGCTTCATATAGATGTCTTCCTCAAGACTTCCATTAAGGAAAGCTGTCTTGACATCCATTTGCCAAATCTCATAATCGAGATGAGCTGTAATAGATAAAAGAATTCGAATAGACTTAAGCATGGCTACAGGAGAAAAGGTTTCCTCATAATCGATACCCTCTCTTTGAGTAAAACCTTTTGCTACAAGCCGAGCTTTATAGGTTTCAACCTTACCGTCTGATCCTTTTTTTCTCTTATAGACCCACTTGCATCCAATGGCTTTTACACCAACGGGTGGTTCTACAAGCTCCCAGACCTGATTAGAATCCATAGATTCTATTTCAGATATCATTGCTTTTTGCTAAGACTCTGTATCTTTATCTTAGAGTGCTTCATTGTAGGTACAAGGATCATAATCTTGTTTCTCAGGGACGAAGTCTGACGACTCTCCCAAGAGCATATATCTATCAGGTTGTATCACAATCCTCCCACTACGACGAGGCACTATCGGTTGTGGTGTAACATTTGTGACACGTTGTGCAGTTATTTGTGGTTCATCCTCTTGTACTGTTGGTACTGAAGTACTTGGTGTCTCACATCTCAGTTCCTCTAGAACAACTCTACTTGTGGGTTTATGGTTCATCACATAGTCTTTTTCTAAGAATCGGGCATTGGTGCTGACAATGACCTTCTGATCCTTATGACTATAAAATAAACCTCCTTTCGTTCCTCTTGGATAGCCTACAAACAAGCGTACTTCTATACGAGATTCCAACTTATCTGCTTTCCCATTCAGCACATGTGCTGGACTACCCCAAATGCGAATATGTTTTAGACTAGGCTTACGCCCAATCCACAGCTCTGTGGGAGTAAGAGGTAATGACTTAGAAGGAACCAAGTTCAAAATATAAGCTGCAGTCTCTAAGGCATATCCCCAAAACAAATCTGGCAAATTCGAATAACTCATCATTGATCTAACCATCTCCATAAGAGTTCTATTCCTTCTTTCGGCTACACCATTATGTTGGGGCGTTCCAGGTGCAGTCAATTGGGATGCAATCCCAGCCTCTGATAAATAATCCCTAAACTCTCCAAAGAGTTACTCGCCACCACGATCTGATCGTAATGACTTGATACATTTTCTATGACGTTTCTCCGTTTCAGCCTTGTACTCTTTCAATTTCTCAAAGCACTCAGACTTACGGCGAATCAAATAAATGTATCCATACCTTGAATAATCGTCAATAAATGTGACAAAATATTCAAAGCCACCTGTCACAGACTTAGTGTTTTTGCTAGCACTTCGTCCCGTGCGGCGCACTGTCTTCCTCCTCAAAGACTCGTGCAAGCCTTTCCAACCCGACTTAGCTAGATCGCTAAGAAAACTAGAATAGTGGAGCAAAGATGGACTCGTAAGGATCTCTTTATTAACTTGGAGAATGCTTATAATTTTTAGGTGGTGAGCAACAAATTAGAGCCTCCCCCTTTTATAAGTACTCATAGAGCAATACAAGGAAAGTCCTAGAAGGAATATTCCAAGGATTATTACATTCTACCATAACTGGAATGGCATATTCCAGGTTGATTCCCTAGCAACATAAAAGGAAACTTCAAGGGCCTTCCAGAAGCTTCTTGGGCCTCCTAGAACGATCTTGGGCCTTTCGGAGAGATCTACAATCTTCTAGAGCCTTCCGCCATCTTCTAGAATGTTCTGGAAGCTTCCCGCATAACCTTAGTTCGTGAAAAGGTTATGCAACTGGACCTCGGGCTGGGTGTAACATTTGGGACATTACATTCTCCCCCACCTAAGGCGTTGACGCCCTCGTCAACCATGCTTGTTGAGAAACGCCTAGATCTCGACCTCGAACTGATGCAGCATATCAGCACGTTCCCAGCTAGACTCGCCGTAAGGCAAGCCCTTCCACTGGATGAGGTACTCCACATACGGGGATATGCCTCATCGCCGAATGGTCCTCCTGTCCAGCACGGCTTCCACCTCCTTGTCGAAGGAAGTCGTCATGGTCACCGTCGCTCGCTTTGGAACTCCGTGCTGGGGATCCTCCAAGTCTTCATGGTACGGCTTCAAGCAACTGGCATGGAAGACTGGATGAATCTTCATCTTGGCAGGGAGTTCAAGCTTGTAGGCTACCTTGCCTACCTTCTTGAGCACGGGGAAGGGGCCTTCATACTTCCGGATTAGTCTTTTGTGCACCTTACGGAACACCTTGAACTGTTGCGGTTGTAGCTTCACCAGCACCATGTCCCCATCCTTGTACTCAATAGGCCTTCGCTTCACGTCGGCCCACTTCTTCATCTTCCTCGCGGCCTTCTCCAGAAATGCCTTGGCAATGTTCGCTTTTGCCTTGAAATCTGAAGTGAACTGGTTGGCCGCGAGACTTCTACTCGAGGACCCCGCACTCAGCGTGTGCGGGACAAGCGATTGGCGACCCATTACCAACTCGAATGGACTGTTGTGTGACGACTCGCTCCGTTGAAGATTGTAGTAGAACTGAGCGACGTCGAGGTGATGCACCCAATCCCTCTGGTTGGCACTCACAAAGTGGCACAAGTACTCCTCGAGTAGCGAGTTGACCCACTCGGTCTGCCCGTCCGTCTGCGGGTGGAAGCTGGTCGAGAAGTGTAAGTCCATCCCGAGGATTTTTAACACTTCCGTCCAGAACTTCCCTGTGAAGCGGGGGTCTCGGTCGCTGACAATGTTGACCGGGATGCCCCAGAACTTCACCACGTGGCTGATGAACAGTCGCGCGACCTCCTCTGCTGTGCAGTCCGTCGAAGCAGCAATGAAGGTCGCGTACTTTGAGAACCGGTCCACCACCACGAGAATGGACCCAAGCGCCTCCACTTTCGGCAGGACGGAGATGAAGTCCATCGAAATGCTCTCCCACGGCCGACTCGGCACGGAAAGAGGCTCCAGCTGGCCCCCGGGCTTCTAATGATCCACCTTGTCCTGTTGGCACACAAGACAAGTGCGAACATAGTCCTCCATATCTTCGAGCATGCGAGGCCAGTATTATGCAGCCTCCAGCAGCGCCAAGGTTCGCTTCTGTCCCGGATGTCCAGCCCACTTTGTGTCATGACACTCCTTGAGCAGCTGTCTCCGCAAGCCACTCTACCTAGACACGACCACCCTGTCGCCCTTGGTGTAGAGAAGTCCGTCTTTCATCCAGAACCTTCTCGTTTTGCCCTCCTTGGCAAGCTTCACTAGGGCCAGTGTTAGTGGGTCCTCCATGATTCCCACTCGATCACGGTCAAGAATATCCCCATTGAGCAAGCACACAGATGCAAGCTCGGCCTTCCTGCTAAGCGCATCGGCCACCTGATTTTCCTTGTCGGGTTTGTACTGCAACACCATGTCAAACTCGGCTAAAAAATCTTGCCATCTCGCCTGCTTCGGAGATAGCTTCTTCTGGGACTGGAAGTAGCTCGTGGCAATATTATCCGTCATGACCACGAACTTGGTGCCGAGGAGGTAGTACCACCATGTCCTCAAGCTATGTACGACTGCGGTCATCTCCTTCTCCTGTACCGTGTAGCGCCGCTCAGTGTCATTCAGCTTGCGGCTTTCGAACACGATGGGGTGTCCTTCCTGTACCAACACCCCACCGATGGCGAAGTTGGACGTGTCCGTGTGCACTTTGAACGCCTTGGAGTAGTCCGGTAGAGACAAGACCGGCTCCTCCGTCACAGCCCGCTTCAGTGCCTCGAATGCCTCCTCGCATCGGGGCGGCCAGCTCCACGCCCGATCCTTCCGCAGCAGATCGGTCAGAGGCGCTGCGATGGCAGAATATCCTCGGATGAACTGCCGATAGTAGTTCGCCAAGCCAAGGAACGATCGCAGCTCCGTCAGCTTGGTGGGAGCCTTCCACTCCCGTATGGACTGGACCTTTGTGCCGTCCATCCATAATCTTGCCACGCCCGATCCAGTGCCCCAAGAACGACTCATCTTCTTGTGCGAATGAGCACTTCTCCCGCTTGACGAAGAGTTCGTTCTCCCTTAGCACCTGGAAGATAGTCTTCAAATGCTCCATGTGCTCCTCCATCGTGTTTGAGTACACGACGATGTCGTCGAGGTAGACCACGACGAACCGATCCAGGTAGGGATGAAAGAGCTTTTTCATCAAAGTACAAAAAGTCGCAGGAGCATTTGTTAGACCAAAAGGCATAATCATAAACTCATATGCGCCATACCTCGTCACGCATGCCATCTTAGCCTCGTCGCCTTCCGCAATCCGGACTTGATAATATCCCGAGCGCAGATCAAGTTTGTAGAAGTATCTCGCGTCTCCCAATTGGTCGAACAAGTCTGCTACCAACGGAATGGGATATTTATTCTTGACGGTTACCTTGTTTAGTGCACGATAGTCGATGCACAAACGAAGGCTTCCATCCTTCTTCTTCTGGAACAGTACCGGTGCACCATACGGGGCCTTTGACGGTCTGATGAATCCCGCATCCAGCAGCTCCTTGAGTTGCTTCTTCAACTCGTCCAGCTCGGGTGGAGCCATGCGATATGGAGCCATGGCGGGCGGCTTCGTGCCCGGCTCAAACTCGATGGCATGGTCTACCTTCCTCCGTGGAGGTAGCCTCTTCGGCAACTCCTTCGGCATGACGTCCCCGAACTCCACAAGGACGTCATCGATCTCGGGCGGAAGATCCCCCTGCACGGTCGCCTCCTCCGTCTTGAGTACAGCAAGGTAAGTCATCTCTCTGTGTCGCATCCCCTTCTTGAGTTGTAATGCGGAGAGAGCCTTCCCTTTCGTAAGCTCGCCTCGTACAGTTGTCACCATGCACGGTGAGCTCTCCTCCATGATCCCGACGACTCCCAGATGCGGCAATGGGACCGCCTTTGCCGAAGTGAGGAAGTCCATCCCAAGGATCATGTTGAAGTCTTCCAGTGGTGCTGCCGTGAGACTGGTGACACCCGTCCAGTCTCCCACTTGGATCTTCACCCCTTTGGCCACCCCCTGTACGGGGCGCGCCTTAGAGTTGACTGCCTTTATCGTGCTTGAGTCTTTTTCTAGCGCCAAACCCAAGTGTCGGACCTTCGCGTCCGAGATAAAGTTGTGGGTTGCCCCCGTGTAGACCATCGCCCTGGTGTTGTGGCCGTTGATCTTCACGTCCACGTACATTAGCTCTCGATTCGGGGTCTTAGACACTACCGCCTTGCTCTTCAAAGCATTCAATAGGCGTAGGGCACCCATGTGAGCCTCCTTCTTAGGCTCCTGGTCCTCGGCCTCCTCGCCTTGGACCGTGTTCACCCTCTTGCCCTTGTTCGGACAGTCCCGTGCGAGGTGATTTCCACCGCACACATAGCACTCGATCTTCCGCTCCGTCGAAGGCTTTGCTTGCGGCTTGTCCTTCGACGACGGGCCTCCCTTTCCGTTGTTCTTCTTTGCGCTCCCACCATTGAACTTGGTGGTGGTCTTTTCCTTGGGCTTTGGGGCAACATTCCGTCGATATTCCATCAGCTTCTCGGCTGCCGCAACAGCCGCGTTCACATCCGACACATCTTGCCTCTGTAATTCTTGTGCCGCCCATGGTTGTAGACCATCCAGGATGTGGAACAGGCGATCCTCTTCGCCCATAGTGGAAATGGAAAGCATCAGGCGGGTGAACTCCGCCACATACTCCTTGACGGACCCGGCGTGTTTGAGTTATCGCAAGCTCCGTCTCGCAACATACTCCACGTTCTTCGGGTAGAATTGAGACTTGATCTCCTTCTTGAGATCCTCCCAAGTCTCGATCTTGCAGAGCCCCTTTTCTATATCGATGCACCTGCTTCGCTACCACAGCGTAGCATCATCAGAAAAATATAGGGACGCTGTGTTTACCTTATCGGTCTTATCCTCGATGCGGACTGCCTTCAGGTAGCGCTCGACATTCCAGATGAAGTTATCCACTTCCTTCGCATCCCGTACGCCAGTGAAGGATTTGGGTTCTGGATACTTCACCCTCTGCGTCGACTCCCTCCTCGGAGTCGGACCACCAGCAATGGCCCTCACGAGGACCTCCGCCTTGGTTTGTAGCTCTTTGCGTAGTTCAGCAATCTCCGCCTTCGCGGCCTTTCGTTTCTCCTCGAACTCGGCCTGCATCTCGCGGAGATGCTCTCGGAACTCCGTCATAGCCGTGGCGACATCCGCCTCCAAACGCTGGGTGAATTCCTCGTGAGCCGCTTGTGTAGAAGCATAGAAAATATCAGAATAATGGTCCATGCGGCTCCAGATACGAAGCCCATGCGGCTCATATGGGAGCTGTCTTATACAGTTTAAAGGAAGACTCTCCGTCTCATACGGCTCGAGAGTGTATGCGGTTCAGTAGGAATATGCGGCTCGATCGATGCCACGTGTCCCCCTGTGATCCTTTCCTACAGCTGGCCCTTTGAATAGTGGCCTCATTTAATGTTCTGACACGATTTGACGACTGTGGCGGCTCTGGCATAAAGTGTCATAATGGCTCTGCCATAATGACAGACGCTTCAGGAAAAGAAGAAGATCTCTGACCCAATCCGTCAGAAATCCTAGGTTGCCACGTGGCAAATCTCATACGGCTTAAAGAGAGAACAGCTTCATGCGGCTCACTGAGAAGTCACACTATATGACTAGCAGAAATCAACCATATGCGGCCCACTGAGAGCTCAGCCCCTGCGGCTCAATACAACGCTAGCTCCTGCGGCTCGCAAAGACTATGCATATGCGGCTCATTGAGAGTTCGTTCCCTGTGGTTCGACAAAGCACTGTCCCATGCGGCTCATGAAGACTATCTTCCTGCGGTTCAAGTCTTGCCTATCCCATGCAGCTCTGGCAGGACCCACAATTAAAACACGTGGCATCGAATCAATCAAGGATCTAACCGAATCCCAACAAGTATATTTGACATCATCGTCATAATTACTAAGATTAGGGCATATCATTTATCATCAAGCCAATGGGACACGTGGCGAGCAATCGGGCATTGGTATAATCAATCATGATGATTTAAAGCAATCAACATTAATTGCTCACAAAATTCGGTGCTATCCTCATTAATGGCCGAGATTTATTGTAATCAGGAGTAAGGGTTCAGATAGATTGAAGGAGCGCCGACATTCCAAACAAATGATCATTAGCAAACCCTAATGATCATACCCCACTCTTATAAATAGCCAACATCATTTCTTTAAGAACCGGCAACAAAAGAATAAAAATATACAGAGTCAAAGAGAGAATACACAGAGAGAGATAGAGAGAAGCTAGGAGAGCAACAGAGGAGCAAAAACAATACTTCTTCGTCAACGCCAACCATCTTTTCACAAGGAGCCAAGGCTGCATACCGATCGTCCAAGGAGTAAGGTAGGGCTGTCGTCGCCTTCCCGAGCCTCTATCGTCACCACCAGAATCTAAAATAAATAATTGTACTTAGATTGCTGTACCTAGGTTTTCGTCCCTAGGCTTTCTTTGTACAAGCGAGTTTGTATTGTGAGTCTAAGTTCAGTCCTCCGATAATTGTTCTGTACTTTTACAATCAATGGCAAACACGATGGCGACTCTGCTGGGGACAAACTTCTCCACGGCTGAGGAGTTGGTGACGCAATCGGATGCAGCCAAACTTGGCTCCACACAACAAAAGATGGTCGCCCGCTTCGACCAACAAGCGTTTGAAGAGATGCTCTCCGAAGTAAGCGCTGGCCCGGTCCAGAAGCGCACCCGCACGACAAAGGCTCGCAGAGAGTGGAGGCCAAAATCATTTGCTCCTCCCCAAGCCACCGACGGTGTACCCTCTGTTGCTGAAGACGGTGAGAAGGACTCTTCTGCGGCCCCACTTCAGACCGTAGACAACTCTGCTGTCTCCAAGTCCAGTAGAAGAAAACACTATGATGCTGGACTTGCAGAGGCAAAGAGGAACTCTACGCGAACTGAGCCGCATAGGGGTGCTAGCCGAGTGAAAAAGGCTCATGCGACCACATCCGCTAGCCGCAGGGACAAAGCCCATGCGGCCACAGTCGCTGGCCGCATGAAGAAGAATCATGCGGTCACATCTGGTAGCCGCATAGTTTATGCAGCTACAGTCGCCAATCACATGGATGAAACACATGAGGCTACAGGAGGCAGCCGCTTGCAGAGAACCCATGCGGCCACTATTGCCAACCGCATGCGGCTAGCCTGCACGGTCGTGACTCCTAACCGCCCAAAGACAACTCATCCGACAGCAGAAGATGACCGCATGCAGACAGCCTGCACGGTACCCAACTCTGGCAGCATAGTGTCCGTTCCACGCTTCTCTCGATCGGTCTTCGACCGTCTCTCATACGGTCCCGACCCTGATGATTCTATGTATGATAAGCCAGATTCTGTGGCATTTAACTTGGACTCCTCCTATTACGCACCCACAAGTGCTAGAAGGAGGAAGTCTAGGGCAGCGCGGGCTCATCGAGCCCAGTCAGCTGTCCCAACCTCTGACTATCGGAGCGTCCCGTTGACTATCACACGGGCCCCGGATGGAAAGTTGTATACAACCACTCAAGTCCAGCCCCCCGCGGCAAACAGACAGAGTGGTTCCTCTGACCTGCGGAAGACGATCCTCCACAAATGCAAGGAAAGAGAAGGAGTGTCGGTGTGCAAAGAGTCCTCGCTCGGACATCGCTGCACCCAAATCATCGTCAATTGCTGCTGCAACAACGCGACAATAACGGAAGCTCGGCCATCCGCCTTCCAAAGGCTACAGCACTCGAACTCAGAAGATGAGGCACCTCCTGTTGTCTCCAACAATTCTGCTCAAAAAGTTCCTGCCGAAGAAAGGAGGAAGAAAACGAGCGTCTCCAGTCCGAAGATATCAACCATTGCAACTAAGAAACTGTCGTCTAAACGGTTGCCCTCCACTGGTGTATTCCAACACACCCGTTCAAAGACGAAATTTATCTCGATGGGAAATTCATCATCCACATCGCTGGGGGTTGAAGGAGCTGGAGGTAACACTCCTCCGGACATCCGCAACAATCCGATGTTCCAAGGAACCGAGTCCGCACAAACAACTCTTCCATCAGGAGCAACGGACGTTGATGCCCCCGAGGACATCCGTAACTCTCAAGACAAGGCAAGCTCTGAAGCTGGGGATACCGTTCCCTCCGAGTCCGAGCCCGAAGAGAACATTCCCACCTATCCCGATGACTTCTCGGTACATGGGTACGACTCAGAGGGCACATCCTCCACCGTTCCTTCCATCACTCCTCACGTAAGAACGGTGTTCATGACGGACAGCGATCAAGGTGGTTCCAGTGATCGCCAGCGCATCGACAGTCTCGAAGCCATATTACTTGCTTTGGTCAAGTCTGTAGACGAGATTAAAGCGGCCCTGCCCACTTTACAAGGAGGAGCGCCTGGTCAAACAAACACGGGCCCCGCGGTCAATATAGATTCGAACTCAGCGGCACCAAACCCGGGCAATAATCCTCCCGAAATAACAGCCCCCGCCGCGACAGATGAGACCAGAGAAGTAAGAAGAGAGGTCCAAGAGCTCCGTGCCATGTTTCATGCCCGAGAAAACGCTCAAGATCTCAGAATACGACAACCATATCCTGCTGAGTGGAGGGATGTTCCATTCCCACCAAGATATAAGCCGTTCAACATCAACCCGTATGATGGCAAAACCTCAGCAAGTCGATACATCACTTACTTTGAGGTCACCAACGACCATCTACCCCATGAAGATGCGATCCTCACACGGTTATTCATTGGAGCATTGGAAGGAGTCGCCTTTGATTGGTACCGCAATCTACCGGACAACTGCATCCATTCCTTCGCCGGCTTCAAGCGCATGTTCTTAGAACGATTCTATGAAGTAGGACAAGACATCACTATGTCCACTCTCATGGACGTCGTCCAAGGGGAGAAGGAGCTAACAAGGAACTACATCGAGCGGTTCCGCCAGACCGCCATGAAGCTGCCTTCCGGAAATCCGGATTCTTCTTTGATTGAAATCTGCCAAAAGAGACTGCTTCCAACGATCAGTCTCTGGATGGGCGAGAGTCAATTCAAAGATTGGAAGGCGTTCATCATCAGCGCCACAAGCGCTGAAGAACGACAGAAGAAGGCCCGCCAACTGGGGTTGCACATCTCAGAAGTAGAAAACAAGGGCAAGCGTCTCAACAACGATAATGGGGATAACCCCTCCAACAATCGGGACAGCAAGGGAAAACAGGCTATGGTGGCCGACACGGCCCAGAAGCCCGAGCCACAGCCAGCAGACAAGCAATGGCCTCAGATCACTTACTCTTTCGAAGACGGCCACGTCAAGCCTATCTTAGACATGCTTATACAAGGAGGTAGAATTCAGCTTCCTCCACCAAGACGGGAGCCTCGGCCGGCTGATTTGGAGAACCCGAAGTTCTGCCATTACCACCGTTACGTACACCACGCTACACATGACTGCTACCAACTAAAACGGTACATCCAAAGCCTCATCGATTCGAACGTTCTGGCCATCGACTTCGAAGAGGTAACCGTAGCAGCCAATATGGTGTCCGTACAATTCGGCAACTTTCCTCCAACGGAGACCCAAGACGGGGTAATTCCCGTCCCTCTCGCGACAATGGAGATTACCAATCTTCCTCCGCCCCGAGAACAAGCTGCTGGTCTAGTACCTCTCACCACCTCAAGAGGAGAGGTCATGTGGGTCTATCCAGACTTGGTGTCAGAAGTAACTCGGCCCACACCATCTCCCACCAACAAAAAGAGTAGAAAAATCAAGACCTGCCGCACAATTTCAGCAGATAACGAGGAAGCTACTTCCATCAGAAGGTGTTCCCTCAGATTATTCTACGATACAGAGACGAAAATGCTGTATCGCTGCTCCTACGACGGATTACTGCTTCGGTGTCTGTCAAACACGGAAGCCAAAGAAGCCGTACGAGAAGCCCATGACGGTGTTTGCGGGGCCCACCAGCCCGGCCCGAAACTGCAAGACCGCCTTCGCCGAATGGGCTACTTTTGGCCCACAATGGTGGCAGACGCGACAGATTATGCTAGAAAGTGCAAAGCTTGCCAAGTCCACGCGGACTTCATCCACCAACCTTCCGAATTTTTACATCCGACAGTGGCATCCTGGCCATTCGAAGCATGAGGAATGGATATCATTGGTCCAATCACCCCACCTTCCTCCCGAGGACATCGCTTCATACTTGCGATCACTGATTACTTCTCTAAATGGGCGGAAGCTGTCCCACTCGCAGAAGTCAAGACTTCAAACGTGATCAGCTTCCTTAAACACCACGTCATCTACCGCTTTGGACTGCCCCGAAGGATCATCCATGATAATGGTCCGCAGTTTACAAGCCACGCATTCTATCGGTTTTGCGATAAGCACCGTATTCAGAATATCGCCTCGATGCCGTACAACCCGGCAGCAAATAGGTTAGCAGAGGCGTTCAACAAAACAATCATCAAACTTCTCAAGAAGTTTGTCTCCTCCAACAAACGTGACTGGAATGACAAGCTCGGCGAGTGCTTATGGGCTTATCGCACCACGGTCCGAACAGCCACCGGAAATACACCATTCTCTATGGTATACGGAAGTGAGGCAGTCCTCCCCTTGGAGACACAGATCCCCTCACTACGTGTCGCCCTCACACACCAATTGACAACCGATGATAACTACCGACGTCGACTGCAAGAGTTAGAGGCCTTAGATGAAAAGCGCTTCCTAGCTCAGCAAAGGATCGAGCTATACCAAGCACGCATCTCAGGAGCCTTCAACAAGAAGGTCAAAATCAGAACATTCCAGGTAGGCGATCTCGTCTTGGCAGTCCGGAGGCCAATGGTCATGACTCACAAGACCACCGGCAAATTCCAGCCAAAGTGGGAGGGCCCATTTATTATTGAGACGGTATTCTCCAAAGGTGCTTACCGCCTTGCAAAGCAAAACGGAGACTTGCTCATGCTGCCCGTCAACGGCAAGTTCCTGAAGAAATATTATGTCTAAATGACATTCGCTACAAGGTCGTCGAGTCATGTACCCGCTGGTACCACTGAACTCACACCCTCAGTATTTTAGATTATCGAGTCATGTACCGGCTGGTACCACTGAACTCACACCCACAACATTTCAAGATTATCGAGTCATGTACCTGCTGGTGCCCCTGAACTCACCCCTACATCCCCTTTAGATTATCGAGTCATGTACCCGCTGGTGCCGCTGGACTCCCACTTTCTCAATATGTTAATTTACCGAGTTATGTACCCGCTGGTGCCTCTAAACTCACATTTCGGTCACTCTTTCAAATAGTAAGTCACGTATGATTATACCTCTGAACTTGCTTCCCTGGAAGAGATCCTCCCTCATGATCCAATGCCCGCACTCCCAGTGCACAAAAAGGGTAATCGATCCACAAATTTCCGAAAACGGACATGTCCTCATTACCTCTGAATCGTTTTCACTTCCACCAAAAAACAAACCGCCCCTCACATAGAACCTCCACGTTCTCCTACCTCTGAGTCGTTCTATGTACTCCCTCTTCATTGAGCCCACTCCTGCCATGTCATCATTACCTCTGAGTGGGAAGGCTCCGTCGAAGAACCCTTCATGCTTGCCATGTCCACATTACCTCTGAGCAAGTATGTCGGTCTTCTTTTGACCTATTATCTGTACCCACAACCGGAGTACGACAAGGATAATAGGTCCACAAATATCCGCTGTTGACCACGAATATCCCCCGTGAAACCTTCCCTGCCATGTCCTCACTACCTCTGAGCAGGAAGGTTCCACGGTAAAACCCTCATGCTTGCCATGTCCTCATAACCTCTGAGCAAATATATTGGTTTTCCTTTCACCCTATTATCTGTATCCCGAACCAGGGTACGCCAAGGATAATAGGTCCACAAATATTCCTTTGCTAAGCTTCTTAGCATAAATCCACTACCCCACCATGCCCCGGGAGCCCAGCTGCTCTACGGCATTCCTTTTTTTGTTAAGCACCGAGAACATCCATGACCACTTTGCTACGGCTGTTTCGGACATCCTGTCCAAACTTGTTATCCGTACCTAAAACCAAGGTACGCCTAGGATAATAGGTCCACAAATAAATCCCCCAGCAAGTCCAAATTCCACAGACGCCATAAGTACAAGAAAGAGATGATGAGTTAAAACAGGCTCATTTATTCAAAATTCAACGTACTACATCATTTGGGGATCACAGCCCTTACAAAAAAAGAAGAAGAAAAGAAAGCAAAAGAAAACAGACGGCTGATCACTGCTCTAGGGCACATAACGCCCTGAGACGGTCTGTCAGCAAAGCAACCGACCGCTCAAACCTCTGAGAGGCTCGACGCGCTGCCTCGTGGGTCAGCACTGCCTCATCCTCCAGATGAGCGTGAGCCTGCCAGTTATTCTCAAATTTCTTAAAGCCCCGCTCCAGGTTATCGGAAGATCGGGAAACCTTCTCGGCCTCCCGAACGATCGACTCCTGCTCCGTCTGAGCAGCCTCCAGCTCTGACTCTAAGAAGGCCAGTTGCCTCTGGAGTCCAAGAATCCGCTCCTTCGTATCAGCAATTCCACGAGAAGCAGACTCTTCCCGAGCACGGCAAGCCTGACTCCTACGACCCAGCTGGTCATACGAAGCGGAGAACTTATCAAGGTCCCCCCGTACAACTGGCCCAGCAGTATCTCGGGCCAGCTTAATCCGATCCCAAGCAGCAATGAGGAAGCCACGCTCCCGCTCGATCGCAGCAGGCAAGCCCACCTGTCGTATCGCCAGTAGCTGGGTCACAAGCTGATCAGCTTCCGTCAGCTTAGGCTCCAGCAGTGCAGCCAGTCCCACCCCGCCAGGAAGGGACTTCAGGGTTGCAATTTGACCCCGAGCGCACCGTAGAGATAGAGAAAATGGGGTCCCCCGCCCTATGGCAGCGTCTACGCCCCTATTCAAAGAACGATAGAAGCTATCGACCACGTCATGCGTCGCCTCGTTCAGAGTCTCCGTGGAGGCCGGTGTCAACGGGAACGTGGCTGGCAGCACCGAAGAAGACGCAACAGAATCCACCGCTCCTGCTACGAGAGAAACCAGCTCCGCACGAAAGGACGCTTGAACAGCGGCCAACTCCTCTTCGACAGCCTGCAAAATATGAATACTCGGCAGGGTCGAGAGGTCGGCCTCCGGAGCCGTATAATCTGCAGAGGATGAGGCGGAGACCATCGCCAACCCCATTTCCATCAGCCCAGAGCTGGCAGGAGGCTCCTCGACATGAGACGGCAAAGGAGAGGGAACGCTCCTTCCTCCCGTATCACGGTAGACTGAACCTTCCTCAAGAACATCCACGGCAGGAAGTAAAGGGTCAGGACCTGCAGGGCCAAGGCAACCATGAATCGATTTGACCCAGAGGATATGTTGATAGAGCAAATAAGCCCCCTCACTAGTCAATATATGGCTTATCTTACCAGTTGAGGAGTGTGGAGGCCGAGGTTCGCTTACAGCCACCGCAGCCTCTTCACCAATAGTTCCCGAGTCAGGTATAACAGACTCCTCCTCCCTTGCGTCCTCGGGAGGGGATGCACCGAGATCAACGGCACCTTGTTGAAGATCAGCGGTCTCGGAGACGGGTCCGAGGAAACCTTCGTCACCCCGGGCCGAGACCTCAGCAACCTCGGAGCTTCCAGCCACCGCTGAGAGAGCCCCCGCAAAAAGGACCGCAGCACACATGTCACTAATCAAAGCAGCAAGGGCAGGATCAGCTTCAGGGGTGGTAGACGATTCAGGAGAGGTCGGCTCATCGGACGCCTACAAACAAAAGTGATTAAGTCATATCCCCAAGAGAAAAGAAAACTACAACAAAGAGATGGCTATGACTTGGTCTTACCTCCAGAATAGCGTCTGTATCTTCACCCTTCTCGGTGATAAGTAA
Organism: Iris pallida; assembly: GCA_029216955.1. Lineage (NCBI taxonomy): Eukaryota > Viridiplantae > Streptophyta > Magnoliopsida > Asparagales > Iridaceae > Iris > Iris pallida. The sequence continues at coordinate 12,681,754 of JANAVB010041814.1, forward strand.
TCCACGAGACCTAACAGCGGCTCTCTTCACGGAAAAGGTCGCTCTACTGTCAGAAGACTCGGGTCTGACCCGTTTACGCGAGGGACCAGACACGGCTGAAAGTTGTTTTTCTATCACTACTCCCTCTTGCGTAGTAAACAACAGATCCTCCGCCGGTTCGTCGGGTGTGGGAAGCGGTTGATCCGCTACTTCTTTACCCCCACCAGAGAGGGAACCTTCGCTGTCATCATCATCCTCATCTTCAGCCGACTCGGAAGGTTCTGATTCAGAGAGGGGGACCTGGAGCGCCAGTTGCTTTCTAACCTTAGCCCCTTTGGGCTTCTCCTCTAAACCGGTACCCACGATAAAACTGGTACTCGGATCAAAGTTAACAGGAGGCTTGTTCGCTATAACGTGATATAAAGCAGCCACGTACAAAATTTCCTTCGGCGCCTTAGCATCGGGAACTGAGAAGCTGGCCCGAGTATGATAAGCGTCATAATAATTCCACGCTCGGACGCCGTCAAGAATGCTGCCTTCAAAACCCAAACAAGGGTTGGGACAATCAAGGAACAACTGGCTATAACCAAACTGGCGGGAAAACCTGCTAGGTAGGTAAGGTTCCAAGTATACATTATCTCGGTTGCGATAAACCAGATGCGCGGGGCAGATATTGTGCAACCAAGCAAGCATATCCGGAGATAGAAAATGAGAAGGTCCAGTACCATCAAGGTGTACCTTCCTCACTTCCTCATCAGAAAAAGGAGGAACAGACACAAAGAGGTCACACCCATCCACTCTCACCAGCGCCCTGCAACAAGCTGGCATAGTATTATATTCCCAAGACCGGTGATGGCATTTGAAGAGGAAAGCATCTTCGGCTGTAGCATCTTCCGCTATCCCAGGTCCCAGCAAAGACTTATAGTGCATCGCCAACCACCCCATCAGGTAGTAGAAAGGCAGTTCTACGCGCTCAAAATCCAAAGTCTTCTTGCGAGCAATAACCTTGGACGAGAATGTTCGCAGACCATGGTGTATGCTGCACTCCATAGCAGGAAGGAGGGCCAATCTAACTCTGAATACTAGTTTAACGGCAGGGAGGATGAAATGACGACCAATCCTCTCGATAGAACCCGCTCCTCCCGAGACTACGCAGTTCCATAGCCATATCATCAAAAATCCAGCCAGAAGTGCCTTCTCCGATATTTGTATGGTCCCGTAGTGAAAATAACTAAGAGAGTCAGCTTGACTCCCGAATATATCGCTCTTGGATCGCGACTTCTTGACACTTGACATCAGATCTCTTACCTCTGCATGCGTTCGAGGGGCTCGGGGAGTAACTTCGCCAGAAGGATCAACTCTAAAAAGATAATTAATCCAGGATGTGGTATGGGGAGCGGTCCCCTCGGAGCTATCTGTCGTTTTTATAGCCATCTGATGACAAACACTATGGTGGCACAACAACTCCCGATACACCGCAACAGAACCCGGGAGTTGCCTGTCCAAGGCCTCGAACTTCTTATTCGACGGGGTATACACCTCGAAAGGCTCATTCCCCCATGGAAGTTTAGAGACAGTATGTATCTCGTGAAGAACAAGCCCCAGCTCCCCTACTGGTGCAAAGAATGTCCCCGTTTGCCGGCTATACATCTCCAAGAGCACTACGAACAGTGGTTTATTAATGGGAAGCCCGTGACAAGTGCCCCGAATGGCATGGTAAAGCCCCACCTCCCGCAAGAATGTTCCATAGGTCTGCAAAACCCAAGTAGTCAACTGGGCCCACGTAGAGGTGGGGTTTATCCAGTTCGGCAGTGCCAGCCTACCAACAGGATAAGACTTCTTACGAACGAGCCGATTCAGGAAAGTATCAGCTTGAGTAAGTGTGAAGTTGGGACCGTATACATTCATGAAAGAGCCCAGGGCCAGACCCATCATATACCGGAGGACGGAATCCTTACCCGCATACGCTGACCGCATGTTCGAATTATAATGGATGTTGCCCATCAACATCCCTGATTGAGTAGGAGTTAAGTTACACACCATCTTCCTGTCCAGCAACACCATATTGAACCATGACAAAGGATAATGACGTTCCATGAGAGGAATATGGATTGCCACCCCATCCAAAGAGAAATCCCAGTTCTCGGTAATCTCTAAAACTCGGGGATTCTTGATGATTAAAGCATCTCCAAAAAGGAACAAAGGCTTCAGGTATTTCCCATCCAGCTTCCCAGTATTCATCATGGAACGGAGGTAATGGAGGGTCTGATTCTCAATGGCCTTCAACCTCTCCGAAGGCTCATCAGTAGGGAATTGATTCAATACATGCTTAATTAAGTCGTCAAGACGCACGCCCAGGGCGAATTGATTTGAACCCACTATAAGCTCCCCAGCAGGATTTACGGGCAGACTCACTGGAGAAAGACAAAAGAAACGAGGTTAAAAGATAGTCAAAGAAAACAGAAGCATTGGAAAGATCATTTGCGTCTATGCGGCTCGGGTCGTCACAGTCACATGCGGCTCAGCATTAGATACGTCCATGCGGTTCTGTGCACCGTAGCCGCATGTGCCTCCGAGTTAGCCGAGTCTGTGCAACTCAAATTCAGACGAGCTTATAGACCCATGCGGTTCAAATTAAGCACGCCTACGAAACCTGACCCATGCGAGCTGACGCGGATACAAGAAAGCGAGCCTATGCGGTTCAAAAGTGAGCGACGCTTATGCAACCCAAATCGAAAATGCATATGCGGCTCAGATCGAGTATAAACAAGCTCATGCGACCCCAATGGGGGAAGTGCTTATGCGGTCACATCGATAAGCCTCGTACATACGGCTTGTGCATAAAGTATGCAGCAGAGCCATGGCAACAGTTAGGGTTTTCAAACGACCCTTACCAGCAATGGGCGGGTGGACGTCGGGGTGAAAAGCAGGCACGTCAGTCGGCGGAGGAGCCGCCATGTTCGCCGTCGCAGTCGATGAAGACGCGGCCTTCTTACCCTTCGTAGCCTCAGAGGATGATGCGGTCTTCTTGCCCACAGCAGCAGCAGCCTTCTTGGGAGCCATTATCGATCGATGAAGGGAGAAGACGAAGAGCAAAGTCTGCAACAGGGGATTTGAGCAAAGAAAGAAGATAAAGAAACCCAAGGGGATTAAAAGACTCTTATTTATAGGCAAGAGAAACCCATAAAACGAACAAACGTCTCGGATGACGCCTCGGATTACGTACCGCTTCAAAAAATAAAGGCAAAAATGCTTCGGTCAAGGCATAACCGACCCTTGGGATCCTCTTCCAAAAGATGGCGTTAAATCAAAACGAATCAAGAGCATTTAATGAAGATTTGTACACGTAGTCGGGACACGTGGCAAAGAGCCTATGCGGACAGATGAATCTATGCGGCTGGGACACTTATACGGCATGAACGGGACCATGCTTCTTATTCAAAGTGTTTAAATTTTGCAAATTGAAAACTTTGAAGGGGGTCCTGTAGAAGCATAAAAAATATCAGAATAATGGTCCATGCGGCTCCGGATACGAAGCCCATGCGGCTCATATGGGAGCTGTCTTATACAGTTCAAAGGAAGACTCTCCGTCTCATGCGGCTCGAGAGTGTATGTGGTTTAGCAGGAATATGCGGCTCGATCGATGCCACGTGTCCCCCTGTGATCCTTTCCTACAGCTGGCCCTTTGAATAGTGGCCTCATTTAATGCTCTGACACGATTTGACGACTGTTGGCGGCTCTGGCATAAAGTGTCATAATGGCTCTGCCATAATGACAGACGCTTCGGGAAAAGAAGAAGATCTCTGACCCAATCCGTCAGAAATCCTAGGTTGCCACGTGGCAAATCTCATGCGGCTTAAAGAGAGAACAGCTTCATGCGGCTCACTGAGAAGTCACCCTATATGACTAGCAGAAATCAACCATATGCGGCCCACTGAGAGCTCAGCCCCTGCGGCTCAATACAACGCTAGCTCCTGCGGCTCGCAAAGACTATGCATATGCGGCTCATTGAGAGTTCGTTCCCTGCGGTTCGACGAAGCACTGTCCCATGCGGCTCATGAAGATTATCTCCCTGCGGTTCAAGTCTTGCCTATCCCATGCGGCTCTGGCAGGACCCACAATTAAAACACGTGGCATCGAATCAATCAAGGATCTAACCGAATCCCAACAAGTATATTTGACATCATCGTCATAATTACTAAGATCAGGGCATATCATTTATCATCAAGCCAATGGGACACGTGGCGAGCAATCGGGCATTGGTATAATCAATCATGAAGATTTAAAGCAATCAGCATTAATTGCTCACAAAATTCGGTGTTATCCTCATTAATGGCCGAGATTCATTGTAATCATGAGTAAGGGTTCAGATAGATTGAAGGAGCGCCGACATTCCAAACAAATGATCATTAGCAAACCCTAATGATCATACCCTACTCTTATAAATAGCCAGCATCATTTCTTTAAGAACCGGCAACAAAAGAATAAAAATATACAGAGTCAGAGAGAGAATACACAGAGAGAGAGAAGCCAGGAGAGCAACAGAGGAGCAAAAAGAACACTTCTTCGTCAACGCCAACCATCTTTTCATAAGGAGCCAAGGCTGCATACCGATCGTCCAAGGAGTAAGGTAGGGCTGTCGTCGCCTTCCCGAGCCTCTATCGTCACCCCCCAGAATCTAAAATATACAATTGTACTTAGATTGCTATACCTAGGTTTTCGTCCCTAGGCTTTCTTTGTACAAGCGAGTTTGTATTGTGAGTCTAAGTTCAGTCCTCCGATAATTGTTCTATACTTTTACAATCAATGGCAAACAGCTTGGTTCTGCTCCACTTGATACTCGACACCCGTCACGCCTTTCTCCAGCATCTCAACCCGGTCAGCGAACTCGCCAAGAGCCCATTCCACCAACGGTTCCTTGCTCTTGCCCTTTCTCGAGCTCTTCGCCTTCTCCTTAGGCGATGAGGGTTGTGCGGGTTCCTCGTTGATGATGGCTTCGGTCGAAGACATGACGGCAATCGAACCTTTGCTCTGATACCACTTGTCACGGACTTAGTGTTTTTGCTAGCACTTCGTCCCGTGCGGCGCACTGTCTTTCTCCTCAAAGACTCGTGCAAGCCTTCCCAACCCGACTTAGCTAGATCGCTAAGAAAACTAGAATAGTGGAGCAAAGATGGACTCGTAAGGATCTCTTTATTAACTTGGAGAATGCTTACAATTTTTAGGTGGTGAGGAACAAATGAGAGCCTCCCCCTTTTATAAGTGCTCATAGAGCAATACAAGGAAAGTCCTGGAAGGAATATTCCAAGGATTATTACATTCTACCATAACTGAAATGGCATATTCCAGGTTTATTCCCTAGCAACATAAAAGGAAACTTCAAGGGCCTTTCAGAAGCTTCTTGGGCATCCTAGAACGATCTTGGGTCTTTCGGAGAGGTCTACAATCTTCTAGAGCCTTCCGCCATCTTCTAGAATGTTCTGGAAGCATCTCGCATAACCTTGGTCCACGAAAAGGTTATGCAACTGGGCCTCGGGTGGGGTGTAACATTTGGGACGTTACACACCTCTAGCTTGGATAGTCATGGGTCCATATAAATCAGAATGAACCAATTCCAACACATCTTTGGCCCTATACCCCTTTACCGTAAAAGGCCTTTTGGTCATTTTACCTTCCAAGCAGGATTCACAGACTGGTAGTGCCTCCACTTCCAATGAACTCAAAGGTCCATCTTCAACCAGTCTTTGAATCCTTCTTAGGTTAATATGCCCCAATCGCAAGTGCCAAAGATATATTTGGTTCATACAAGAAGGTTCTTTTCTCTTATTTAAGTTAGATGACATATTATTTATTTCCATAAGTTGCATTGTGGACGAAATAGGATTAATGACATACAAATTATCAACCAATGCACCAGAACAGATAAAATGTTTATTTTTTCTAATAATAATATTGTCATTAAAATAAACTGAATATCCATCCTTAACTAACATAGAAACAGAAACTAAATTCCTTCTAAGTGAAGGTGCATAAAGACAATCTCTCAATGTCAAAGACGTATTTCTACCAAAAGATAAAGTAACATCTCATAATGCAACGATCGATACTTTTGTAGCATCATCCATGAACAAGCATATCTCTCCATCACTGAGCCGTCTGGTTTCCTGGAACCCCTGCAATGTATTGCGGACATGATTAGTGGCTCCTGTATCTACACACCATGTGCCGGTAGGTAACACCGCTAAACATGTTTTAACTACTAGTAAATGAGATATACCTTCTTTGTTCCCTTGTTTCAGAAGTGGACAATATGTCTTCCAATGTCCTGACCCTTTGCACTTGAAACATTTGCCTTTCGGCTTTTTCACAGCGCCTTGAGGTCCCATGCCCTTCTTTGCTGAGTTTACCTATTTTTGAATGTTATTCTTCTTCTTACCGCCTTTTGGCTTAGAAGTAGAAGCCTTTTCAGAAATAAAAACATGACCACTCTGCCTAAAGAGAGATTCAGCATCATGTAGCTCTTTTGCAAGTTCTGCCAAACTATACAACCTTTTGTTCATATTGTAATTAAGGCAAAAATTGTCAAAACTTTTAGGCAGAGTCCCGAGAATGATATCAACCTGGGATTCTCCATCGATTTCAGCTCCAAGGATCTCCATCTCATTCAGATGACCCATCATCTTAAGAACATGATCACTTACTGGTGTACCCTCAGCCATTTTTGTATTCATCAAACATTTCATAGCAAACTTCCTAGCTGCACTACTCTGATGTCCGAAGAGTTCTTTGAGGTTATCCATTATATCATAAGTTGTGGCCATGGCCTGATGCTGATGTTGCAGTACATTTGATATAGATGCCAGAATGTAACACCGTGCCATCTCATCTGCCTTTTTCCACTTCTTATAAGCCTCTTTGACCTCTTCATCAGATTTAGCATCAGGCTTAGGTGGGCATTCCTCAACAAGTACATATTTGTACTCCTCAGCAGTCAGAACAATGTCCAAATTACGTTTCTAGTCAATATAATTAGGTCCAGTAAGTTTGTTTTCTTTAAGAATCACCATAAGTGGACTGAAAGAACCCATTTTTGAAATCCTGATAATCACATAAAAAAAATTATGTAGGGCAAAAAAAACTTTTGAATTAACTAAATATTGATTCCCTCAAAACAATAATAAGAAATTCACCAACACCTTGAACACCATGAATTTAGCATACCACGATAGTGTGGACGTATACAAATTCAACTTTGTTCAAGTAGATTTTCTTATTAATTTTACTATCATGTCAATATAACTTTATGACAAATAAAATTAATATGCTGGTCTTGCTCTGGTCATACAAATAATAGCAGTGACTCCGATGGGGAGGATACCATTATTTGTATCTAAGTGTATACCACTACTTAATACTAAGTCCATTACCTTGTAATGAGTTCCTTCAGATGGAGAAGTGAACACATACTAGGTAACTTTCTACAATTATCCCTAAGGAAGTTTGTACTGGTGATCCATAATTATACTCATCCGATATGGAGGAAAGCACTAAAGCCAACACGCAAGTATAATTACATCACCTACAAACCAGTAATGGAGACCATAGGATTTATAAAAAAATCTCTCCTACTTAGTTATTTAACAATGAGGGTTTTTCTACCAGTTGATATTATGTCCATGTTGTCCATTATTAATGTAGGCTTGGTTTTAAAAAAAAGACAACCACACAATAATAAACATGCATAATCAGAGGAAACAAAATGACAAAAATAAGAGAAAATATCCAACTATTATGGTCATCTTTGCAGCTCCGTCCTCATCTATCCGAATCTAAAATCTGGCGCTGCGCAGATCTATACGGGGTTCTATTCCTTCATCGAAAATCATCTGTCTGCCTCTGGATTGCTTAAAACCAGCATCTCGTCCGGCGTCAGAAACAGCCACCACCGCCATCACGATTGATCAAAAATAATTAAAATTACATCAATCCTATGCCTCCCAAAGGAGTTCACACATAATCTAGATTGAAAATTAAATTAATAAGCACGATCAACCCTTGTGATTTTAATTACATCCACAGCAACAACAACATCTACGACATGTCCGTGGTTTAAACAACACAATCAAAAAACATGCATTAGGCCATAATAGTTGGATCTAAGATGCCTGCAAAACCGAGTTAGAACAGATCTACATCTACCAACTATTACACAGCGCAGGTTTTATTGGACAACATGGACGTATCAATCAATACGTAGATCCAAAGTGGCTCTGATACCAATTGATGGAACTGGGGATTTCCAGGACCCTTCCTTTGGTGTGCGTATTGATCGATAGAAAGTTAAACAGATCTAATACGTGTTCTAACCCTTCATAGGCGGAAACTAGGGTTCACGAATTATACCTACGGCGGAAAGAAGACAAGTAATTCCTGGCAATCTCGAGCGGACGACCCCAAGATCTTCTGCACGTATTCCTTCCTCGAGTTGGACGTCGTGTGGGCGACGATCTCCCAACCTTTTCTTCTCCTTGGCAGCCCTCTCTTTCTCTCCTTACGTGAATCACGAATTTAGAAAAAGTCAGATTTCTGATCGGTAATCTGGCGGCCAGAGAATAGAGGATATATGTAGGCTACGACAGGGACCATGAGGAGAAATTAGGGTTAGGCCTCCTAACGGATCTGGATATCCCGTGTTCAGCCCGAACACACAATCCAGGCCCATTAACAATAGCTCGGTCCACTAATGAGCTATTGTTGCACTACCTCCCTAATCCCAAATTATGTTTATGGGCTCATTTTATTATATGCTCGTTTGGCTCCCCATGTTAAGATATCGTATGTCCGTCGATCAAATTAAGTTACCGACAACTATATTGATTCAACAACTTTTATCCTTAAGTAGTACCGCTCAACTTTATTTATCATGTCGGATATAATCCACCTGCAGGGTTTACATGACAATCCTTATGAGCTCCTTAAGAGGACATCATCAACCCGATGTATCGGGACATGGATTCCATTTATAATCAACAGCCCATCATACATACAATGTTATTACCCAATTCATAGAGGTTGTTGATCCATAATAAATCTCACTCTTTTATGAGTCAAAGTAATGCACACTGCATATACATGTCCGTTATTATATCCGAATTAAGAGCACAAGCATCCATAATAACAGAGGTGTTTGTTCTCTTATGTAGTCAGCACAAAGAGAACAACCTCAAGTGGTCCTGTTCAATATACACAAAGTGTACTAGTGTAAACCTATAGTCAAGATAGACTAATACCAGATTATACTACAACCTTTCCAATAGATTGTCCAAGTCCATCTATTTTGTGAACTATTTATATACTCCAAAGAAAACTGATAATATGATCTTCTGTGTGACACCGCACACCATATTATCTACAATATAGAATATCAGACATTTACATTAACACTTTCAACAAATACAATATGCAAACATTTGCCCATATGATTCTCATTCAAAATTTAAGGAAATAAGGTTACAACAAAAGTGATGCTTTTAGTATATAACCCTAACAAAACTCCCTCCAACAGAACATCAGAAGATACACCATCCTTGTCCTACCTGAAAAGTCTACCAAAATGATGCATTTTACGCCAGATCATCCGAAAGAACTGGGAATAGGTGATGTATCAAAAGGTGTAAGTACTCCAAGCACAAGAGCGATATATAGTCGCTAATGTTGCATTTATTTTCAAAATAGTACCTAAAAATGTTTTAAAAGCTTTTAATGATGAATTTTGGATTTCTGCAATGCAAGAGGAACTAAACCAATTTGATCGGAATCAAGTTTAGAAACTCGTTCCCAGACCTATTGATCATCCGATCATTGGTACCAAGTGGATCTTCCGAAATAAATTAGATGAGAATGATTTAGTTACACGCAACAAAACACGTCTAGTAGCACAAGGCTATAAATCAAAAAGAAGTCATTGACTACGATGAGACATATGCTCCAGTTACTAGACTAGAGTTCATCTGTATGCTTCGTGCTTCTACAAGTTTTCTTGGTTTTCAAACTTTTTCAAATGGATATCAAAAGTGTTTTTCTAAATGGTTTTATAAAAAAAAAGTTTTTGTAAAACAACAACCTCTTGGCTTCAAAGATCTCAAAAATTCTGATCACGTATTCAAGCTTCGTAAGGCTCTCTACGGTCTTAAACAAGCACCGACGCCTTAATTCCTTCATTCTTGAACACGATTTTTCAAAAGGGAGTACACGAGCATGACACACATGTGTATACTTTCGTGTTTGTCGAGTTTCACGGTTCTAGTTGTGTATTTTGGAAATTGGGTATCGAGTTGAGTTTGAGTATCGTTGGGTTTAAGTCGAATTAGTTTTGGATTTGGAAGGATTTTTGGTTTTTAACTCAGATTTTGCGTTGGATGATTAGATGTAGTTTAGATTATGATTTGGTTTGTAGTTAGGCTAATGTTTACATTCATTCATATAAAATCTATATTTATATAATATATATTTTTTTTTATATATATAATACATATATATATAATTATATATATATATATATATATATCTATATATATATATATATATAATATATATATATATTATATATATATATATA
>JANAVB010041814.1:12700193-12755214 GCA_029216955.1 Iris pallida
CTGTCCCAGCGCCCCGATCCGCTGTTTCCGTGACAGCGTTGCCGCTGTCCGCTTTGCTGTCCCCCACCCTAATTTGCTGTTCTGGGACTTTTCGTTCCCGACCAGGAACTGAATTTCAGTTGTGGACGCTGTCCCGGGTTTGCATTGCTGTTCGGAGCTCTTTTTCTTTCTCTATTTATCATCTGAGAGCTTTAGCCGAGCAACCTGAGGTATAACCCCTGTCCTGTCTCTTTTTTATATAGTCTGTGATAGAATGGTCCCCGGTTCCCCTTGGGAGTTCGGTTTTAGCGACGTCGTATTTTTTCGGACCCTTCGGAAGGTTCTGTTGATTATTTGGGATTTCCGGAATATTTCGGGAATTGGTTTTTGGTATCTTTGAGCTTTTCGGATTTTTTCGGTAGCGTTCTGTGACATTTTTGGTTTGGAATCGGACTTCCGAATTATTTCGGGTCGTTCCGAATTTATCTGTGGATTGGTTGTGGATTATTATATATATACATATTTAGGATTCCCTGGTTTGGGATTTGCAGGAAAATTATCGACGCAATTCCTAGTTTTTGGGTTGACCAAAAACAGAGGAGATGCTGCCGGATTTTTTCGTAAATCCTAGAATATTTTAAAAATGAATTTAAAATGGATTTTGGAATTTTATTTGATATTTGGTTTTGGGCGACTACCGTATCGGTCAATGGGCCCGGCTAAGTACAAACAAAACCGGCTTCGCCCGGACGTTGAGGCATTAGCCCAGTTGAGGATTGGACCATATCTGAGACTCTATATTTTATCTTTATTTTACTATTTAATTTTGTTCATATTTTATTCATATTTAAAGTTTAGGACTAACGGCAGTTTTTGGTCTTATTTCAATTTATGTAAATAAATTGTAATGGGCATAAGCCCAGCTGGCTGTGGTCTGTAACTGTAATTGATAGTATAGATTTTAGTTGTTGCTGATTTTGCGAGTTTTTGTATTAAACGAGTAAAATAAATAAAAAATATTTTCGTATAAAAATAATTAAGATTTTCTCACCTAAAATCTTCAAGTTTTTATATTAATTACAAATCGTGTATTTCTCATTTAATAAGAAATTAGTTTTTATACTTATAAATTATGAAAATACAAAGTTTTAATCAAATAATCTGGTATCGACGAGTTTTCTAAATTCAAGTCAAAATGATCTTTTCCCTCGTATTAAATTCAACGCACCAATAATCGTGTTTGTTTGTGTTTAATAAATAAAGATTAAAATTGATTAGGACACAATTAGAGATTTCAACTAGCGTAGTTAGATTGGTAACCTGGATTCTGAGCCAATTTCTCGAATGTAGGAATTCGAGGACGATCCTAAATTCCCAACTCGAAGTCTTCATCCTCTCCAGTCCAGTCTATTTTGAGGCAAGTACATTTTGTGTTAGTTTACAGTTATTTAATAATCGCTTTACTGCAAGTTTAAACCACGATGCAACACGGAACTCTTTCTGAGAGCATTAACTGTAACTACTGTAACTACTGTAACTGTTTGGGGACTGGGGGAGTAGTGTAATGAGTATGACCACATCCAAACTACTGTAACTACTGTAACTAATAGCTTACCTCTCATACACACGGGGATAAGCCGTATCTGAACTGTAACAAACCCAAGCCGGTCATATTCATTGCCTATTCAAATCAAACTGTTTTACTGTTAGAAAACTGTTCATTTTTAAATTGTTTAAAAGTGCATGATTCTATTATTATTTCAACTGTCAAATTAGCATGAATTGTACTTTGCTCCCTCCTAACTGGAGATACATTTTTAGGGGACATTGAGGATGCTGAGCTGTTATACAGCAGTTACTACGACCCTGTTCTGTACCCTCTAGTGTTGCCAGAGTCCCCATTGGAGGACGTTGGGACTGAGGCCGATGAACCGACTGATTAGCTAGCTTTTCCTTTTCCAGCTTTGTTGTCAATTTGAAACTCTGTTATTTGAATTCAGTTATTTGTTTCAATACTTTTAAATTCCAGTTGTATTTGATTTCAAAGTTTAATAAAGTTTCATTTCCCGAATTTTGAGTTGTGACAAATATAGATGTTGTTACAGTTACCTGCTAATGGAACAGCTTACTGCCGCCGTCTCAATAACAAAACAGGCTGGGCATGATCCGGTTCGACCCAATTATTTGGGATCGGGTCGTGACAACCCAGATTCCTGCGGCTACGACGATCTGATGCCCGTAAGACCTACCCCAGTTGGCGAGAAGATCGTTGAAGCCACCTACCGGATGAGCACTGCCGCATCTATTAGAAAGGTTGGACCAGATCTGCATCGTGAGGTCTCCGACGAGAATGACGTGTTCAGCAGATTCGGTCTGATGGGATGTGCAGCAATGACAGCGTGAGGCAAGGTTGAAGCCAATGGAGGTTAGAGAGTCATCAGTTGGGAGTTTTCTGCGTTGCGCTCTCCAGGTGAGAACAGACCATTTGTTGGGGACGCATGGCTGCCAGAATGGGGCAATAAAGGGGGTCGGGGTACCGATGCCTCTAGCCACAATCCTGGCGGAGGCCAGCGAGAAGGTGCCTCCGGAATTGGTGGACCATGTGAGGGTGTCCGGGCTATCGGTGAGCCGCATAGCCGCGTCGGCATGGCAATTTACGGCCTCCGTCCCCAGCCAGTCAGTCACCCGTTCCCATCGCCAGCCCGAAATATTGTCCCATAAGTCACTAATCGTGCGGTTTAGTGGGGAAGTCGGGGTTGGCTGAAGGATGGTATCCCCAATCCACCTCTTGTGGTACATCGATGAGCTACCTTTGCCAGGCTATAGTCGGATGAGAGGTTCGGCGAGGATACAGCCGTAAAGGATACGTCTCCAGGTCACGGAGGATCTGGTATTGGCGGTGGCAATCGTTGGATGGACGTTTAGGAAGTATCTGGCCTTCATGAAATGGTTCCAAAGCGAGTTGCCCGAGTGGAGTTTCCACCAAAGCTTCATGGAGCAGGCATCAATGATATCATAAAGATGGCTAAATCCTAGCCCTCCCTCGTCAATCGATTTGGCCATGGAGTTCGAACTAACCCAGTGCTGTCTGTCCTTTCCATCATTTTGCCCCCAGAAGAAGTTGGAGAAGAGGGATTCCAAAGAGGAGAGGACCTTCTTAGGGGAGCAGACGGCCAGGGTATAGAGCGGGATGGAGGAGAGGACGTGTTTGATGAGGATCATCTTTCCGCCCGACGAAAGGGTCGCGTTGTTCCAACCCTCAATTTTTTCCTAATTTTGCTAACAATGCCGTCAAAGATCCTCGAATTTGATTTCCCGTATACCAGCGGGCACCCTAAGTAGGTGAAGGGAGGATAGGCAGTAGAGAAGGAGGTAAGGTTGGAGAGGGCTACAGAGTGGGTCCTGTCGGCCTTGTGGTGCGTGTATATGACACTCTTGGAGGTGTTAACTCGTTGACCCGAGCATCTGGAGTATCTATCGAGCGTTTTGTGGACAACTTCCACCGAACCGATGTCTCCGGATGAGAAGATGAAGATGTCATCGGTAAAGGCGAGGTGGGTGATTAAAGGGCAGCCGGTGGTGGTGTGGAAGTGGTGGTATCCGGTCGTGTTAGGCATGAAGTTGAGGTTTCTGCTAAGTGCCTCGACTGCGATAATAAAGATGGTGGAGGATAGAGGGCCTCCTTGCCTGACTCTGCGACTGGATTTGAAGAAATCCTTCGCTTGCCCGTTGATGACTGTAGAGAACCACGAATCACTGATGGATCGAAAGATGATGTCGATCCAAGACTCAGTGAAGCCGAAAGCCCGGAGCACCCAGATCAAGAATTGCCAGTCAAGCCAGTTGTAGGCTTTCTCCATGTTAAGTTTGATGGTGACGTTCCCTCCCCTGGACGGGAATTCCATGCAAGTGACCATTTCTTAGAAAGGAGGATGTTGTCAGATATGTTCCGCCCAAAAACAAATCCGCTCTGCTCCTCAAAGATGATTTTGGAGAGGAGAGTGGACATACGGCTAGCAATGATCTTGGATATGATTTTATTGGTGAAGGTGCATAAGCTGATTGGACGGAAGTCTTTGAACGTCTCTGGGTTTTCTTTTTTGGGTATGAGAATCAGATTGGCACTCGAGATAGATTTGGGATACCTTGTCCCCTGGAAGAAGGCGAGAGAGGCCTCATGAAAGTCGTGGTCGCTGATATCCCAGCAAGATCGGAAGAAGGTGCCGGAGAAGCCATCAGGCCCGGGAGCGCTGTGTTCGTCGAGAGCCCAGACTGCAGACTTGACTTCTTCCGCAGAAGGGGGTAAGCAGCAGATCATTCTCTCGATCATTAATTGAATGGGGAATCTTGGACATAAAATTAACATCCTTGATGACGACTTCTTTGGAGAATAAGTTGAAGTAGAAGTTCGGCACCGCTGCTTGGATGTTTCGATGATCTTTGAGGACGACATCATTTTCATCGGTGATTTGGTACAGATGGACCTGTTGTCTGTAGCTGTTGATGCAGGCATGGAAGAAGCATTCATTCTTGTCTCCTTCGATGTCCCAAGTCAGTCTGGCTTTTTGCTTCCAGAATTCGGACTCCACCTTCAGTTGGGATTTGAGGATAGCTCTGGTGAGGTTGAGCGCCGTACTAGACTCCGGCTTTCGATCAGTAGCGTAGCAGACTTCAGCACGGGTGACGTCTGTTAGGGTTATATACTAAAAGCATTACTTTTGTAGTAACCTTATTTCCTTAAATTTTGAATGAGAATCATATGGGCAAATGTTTGTATATTGTATTTGTTGCAAGTGTTAATGCAAATGTCTGATATTCTATGTTATAGATAATATGGTGTGTGGTGTAACACAGAAGATCATATTATCAGTTTCCTATGGAGTATATAAATAGTTCACAACCTAGATGGACTTGGACAATCTATTGGAAAGGTTGTAGTGTAATCTGGTATTAGTCTATTTTTACTATAGGTTTATACTAGTACACTTTGTGTGTATTGAACAGGACCACTTGAGGTTGTTCTCTTTGTACTGACTACATAAGAGAAAAAACACCTCAGTTATTTTGGATGCTTGTACTCTTAATCCGGATATAATAACGGACATGTATATACAGTGTGCATTACTTTGACTCATAAAAGAGTGAGATTCATTATGGATCAACAACCTCTATGAATTGGGTAATAACATTGTATGTATGATGGGCTGTTGATTATAAATGGAATCTATGTCCCGATACATCGGGTTGATGATGTCCTCTTAAGGAGCTCATAAGGATTGTCATGTAAATCCTGCAGGTGGATTATATCCGACATGATAAATAAAGTTGAGCGGTACTACTTAAGGATAAAAGATATTGAATCAATATAGTTGTCAGTAACTTAATTTGATCGACGGACATACGATATCTTAACATGGGGAGCCAAACGAGCATATAATAAAAGGAGCCCACAAACATAATTTGGGATTAGGGAGGTAGTGCAACAATAGCTCATTAGTGGACCGAGCTATTGTTAACGGGCCTGGATTGTGTGTTCGGACTGAACATGGGATATCCAGATCCGTTAGGAGGCCTAACCCTAATTTCTCCTCATGGTCCCTGTCGTAGCCTATATATATCCTCTATTCTCTGGCCGCCAGATTACTGATCAGAAATCTGAAATTTTCTCTAAATTCGTGATTCACGTAAGAAGAGAAAGAGAGTGCTGCCAAGGAGAAGAAAAGGTTGGGAGATCGTCGCCCACACGACGTCCAACTCGAGGAAGGAATACGTGCAGAAGATCTTGCGGCCGTCCGCTCGAGATTGCCAGGAATTACTTGTCTCCTTTCCGCCACAGGTATAATTCGTGAACCCTAGTTTCCGCCTATGAAGGGTTAGAACACGTATTAGATCTGTTTAACTTTCTATCGATCAATACGCACACCAAAGGAAGGGTCCTGGGAATCTCCAGTTCCATCAATTGGTATCAGAGCCACTTTGGATCTACGTATTGATTGATACGTCCATGATGTCCAATAAAACCTGCACTATGTAATAGTCGGTAGATGTAGATCTGTTCTAACTCAATTTTGCAGGCATCTTAGATCCAACTATTATGGTCCAATGCATGTTTTTTTGATTGTGTTGTTTAAACCACGGACATGTCGTGGATGTTATTGTTGTTGTCGATGTAATTAAAATCACGAGGGTTGATCGTGCTTATTAATTTAATTTTTTAATCTAGATTATATGTGAACTCCTTCGGGAGGCATAGGATTGATGTAATTTTAATTATTTTTGATCAATCGTGATGGCGGTGGTGGCTGTTTCTGACGCCGGATGAGATCTGCGCAGCGCCAGATTTTAGATTCAGATAGTTGAGGACAGAGCAGCAAAGATGACCATAATAGTTGGATATTTTCTCTTATTTTTGTTATTTTGCTTTTTCTGATTATGCATGTTTATTATTGTGTGGTTGTTTTTTTTGAAAAACCAGGCCTACATTAATAATGGACAACATGGACATAATATCAACTAGTAGAAAAACCATGTTAAATAACTAAGTGGGAGAGGATTTTTATTTAGTATAAATCCTATGGTCTCCATTACTGGTTTGTAGGTGATGTAATTATACTTGCGTGTTGGCTTTAGTGCTTTCCTTCATATCGGATGAGTATAATTATGGATCACCTGTACAAACTTCCTTAGGGATAATTGTAGAAAGTTACCTAGTATGTGTTCACTTCTCCATCTGAAGGAACTCATTACAAGGTAATGGACTTAGTATTAAGTAATGGTATACACTTAGATGCAAATAATGGTATCCTCCCCATCGGAGTCACTGCTATTATTTGTATGACCAGAGCAAGACCAGCATATTAATTTTATTTGTCATAAAGTTATATTGACATGATAGTAAAATTAATAAGAAAAATCCACTTGAATAAAGTTGAATTTGTATACGTCCACACTATCGTGGCATGATAAATTCATGGTGTTCAAGGTGTTGGTGAATTTCTTATTATTGTTTTGAGGGAATCAATATTTAGTTAGATCAAAAAGTTTTTTTTTTGCCCTGCATATATAATTTTATTTATGTTATTCTCAAGATTTCAAAAATGGGTTCTTTCAGTCCACTTATGGTTATTCCTAAAGAAAACAAACTTACTGGACCTAATTATATTGACTGGAAACGTAATTTGGACATTGTTCTGACTGCTGAGGAGTACAAATATGTACTTGTTGAGGAATGCCCACCTAAGCCTGATGCTAACTCTGATGAAGAGGTCAAAGAGGCTTATAAGATGTGGAAAAAGGCAGATGAGATGGCGCGGTGTTACATTCTGGCATCTATGTCAAATGTACTGCAACATCAGCATCAGGCCATGGCCACAGCTTATGATATGATGTATAACCTCAAGGAACTCTTCGGACATCAGAGTAGAGCAGCTAGGCAGTTTGCTATGAAATGTTTGATGAATACAAAAATGGCTGAGGGTACACCAGTAAGGGATCATGTTCTCAAGATGATAGGTCATCTGAATGAGATGGAGATCCTTGGAGCTAAAATCGATGGGAAAACCCAGGTCAATATCATTTGTAAAACCCCTAAATTTCTACTTTTTTTTTATTTTTTATTAAATTTAGTACTGATTTAAAAATTTTGTATTGTACGTCACGTAGTCGTATTTTACGTCGTACGGAAGTTCGTTTTTCGAATTTGCTCAACGAGTGCAAATATGTGCGAGCGTACATATTTTAGAAAAATATTTTGTTCTATTTTTATAGTTTCAAATAATATAATTTTGCTATCATTTTTAAACTTGTTATTCTTACGTCATTTCTAAAAATTATTAAATATAAAATAATATTTTTAAAGAATATTTTTGCATACGTATATTTCGTAATTATTTATTGGTTTATTTTAAATAAAAATATAATTTTTGAGATTTATTAATATTAATATTTTATTGTTCAAAAAGATATTTGAAAATATTTATTATTTTCGAAATTATTATTAATAGTATTTTTGGAAAATATATTTCGAAATTATTGTAGAGATTTAAATCATGATTTGAATCTATGGATTTATTTAAATAGTTAATATCTGAAATTTGATTTATTCCACTGATTTTAAACCAAGATTTTTAATTAGATTTAATTGGATTTGGATTTGGATTGATTGATCTAATTTGGATTTTAAAACTATTCTAATCCTATCCAATTGGGAATTCCCACATCCTATAAATAGGCAGGTACTCCTCCAATATTTTCATCCATAAATCCTCCACCACAACTAAAGTGCGTGCACTGTGTCCGTGTTCCACCATCCATATTCTTATTCCATGTTTACATGTACATAAAAATTTTTTTCGTGTCGGACACACCCCGACACCAAATCCCTAAACCTATCCCTATCCTAACCCCGTCTCCGCCACAGCCACCCCCGTCGACCCCACTGTCATCACACCCCCTAAGCCCGATCCCCTAACCTCCGGCCGAAGTCCCGTCCAGCCACCCGTATCCTCCTCACCAAACCAACGACAGCCACCACCGGCAATACCCCGACCGCCCACCTTCACCGACCCCTGCGGCTTTTCAAATCGACCCATGACATCCACCACGAACCCATCACCACCATCGCCCCCGCTCACCAGAGCCAGAACCACCGCCAGCGCCACACCGGCCGTCCCCCAAAACCTTCGACCACCACGGTTGACCACCAAACCAACGACGCCACAAACAAAAAGAAAAAAAAACCCAATACTGGAAAATCCAACTGACCTCCTCCTCCGCGGTGAGCCCCGCCCGGCCATCACCGTCGACCGCACTGTCGCTCCCCACACGATGGAAACCCCTCTGACCGTCGGCCGATTTTGCGAGCTCGCCTGAGCCCGTCTTCCACCGCCGCGTAGACGCCGCAGGTCCTCCGCCTCGCGCCTCGCCGCACGCGGGCATCCCCTCCGCCCCAGTCTCCTCTCCTCGCCGCGCCGTCCTCCAAACCCTTTCCCCGACCGCTGTCACCACCGGAAACCCTCCAAACGTCGGCGCTCTCCTCCGCGCCCAGCCGGACCACCGATCCGCCACCGCCCTAGACTCCTCCGCCCCAGGACCCTCCTCCACCTCCGCACAGCCCAGTCACGCGCCCTCTCGAACCCACTCCGACGAAACCTACTCCGACTCCGCTTCTTCTCCTCCGCCGCTGACTTTCCTCTCCGATTTCACTCCAGCCGCCGACAGCCCCTTCTCTCCCGCTCCTCTGGAAAACCCTCTCCCTCACCATTAGTTTCCTCTTCCTCTCTCTCTGTCTCTCTCTCTGTCTCTCTCTCTCATTTCTAAGAAGCATTACTTTTATTATTTTTAATTTATTTACTTCGATTGCAGTGAAGAGTAATTATGAATTGTTATTAAAGTATTTTATTACAGTGTATTATATCTAGTATAGTTTTTACAGTAGTATATATATTGTTTTATTATCATATTTACTATACCATTAGTATTATATATTATTTATTTAAATAAATAATTTTCCTATAATTATTTGATAACAAAATATTGTATTAGGCTTAGCCATACAATTTCAAAAGTTTAGTCTTAATCCTAGATAATTTTACTAGATTACATATTTATATATATATGTCTAAAAAAAAAATTTATAGCTTTCCTTAAAAATATTATCATAGCGATTTCTATCATTAAAATTTAGTGTGCCCTAAAATTGATTTCTCTTAGTATTTTTTCAAATATTTTATCTAAATGTTTTACTAAGGAAATATAGTTTTTCTATTCTCATTTTGACAAACTTAAAGTTTTTGCCTAACATCAATTTTCTATATATTTTCAAATATTTATCTAAAAACAATTTTTACAAATGATACATATATTTTTTTCTATTATAAATAGTATTTTCTAAATTTGAATATATATATTATTTACTTCGATTATCCAAATGTCCATGACCCAGCCCATCTTTTCTATTCCTTTACCAATTCTATACAACCTTATGTCCACCCTAACCAATTTGACCCTTCTGGACCCAATGGAACCATCCGTGCCACCATCAGAGGTCACCTTGCATAGTTGTTGCACCGAAGTTGCAGTTCATGTCACCTTGATTATCGCAGCACACCAGGCGTCCTACCAGGCAAGATACCTTGCCATTTACTGTTTAATTATTTTAGCTCATATTTCATGCATGTTCATTATTTTCTTTATGCAAAATAAACTGTGATACATGGCATAACCTGTTAGAATTTACTGTTCAGTTTCTTGCTATGTATTATTTTCTTACACATTAAACCTAGATTTAAGGGACCACCTTTGTGTGTTGCATTCATGGCCTTGACACATTGTACCACGAAGTTGTGTGTCGCATGTAGAACACGGAAGTGCGTAATTGGCTGGCCACCAGTACGTACAAGCCGTACGATAGGAATAACTGCTAATAGAGGTTGCATGCTAGTTTGACTTAGCGGTTATAGAGTTAGCATTGGGCGGGAAGAACATGATTGGAAGTTGACTACCACCCTATCTATCGTAGACTCGTTCGCTACTGAAGAACGATAGGTAGACTATATGCTATAGACTCGCTCGATACTGAGGAATAGTATATGGTGTTGTGACTCTCTACTGAGGTACTGCATTGGTATTTTCTTGACTTGGCCCGGTAGTCATGCGACCATGAACTGTTCTTAAAACTGCATTCACCTAGATTTGGTTAGGCACCCTTATCTGTTAGGTACGAGTACTTTTGGTTTGGGTACTTGTATCTGACCGTGGCTTGGAACAATAACTTGTCGCGGATTAGTTCGTCACATCTTGTCCTTGTTTGGTTGTAGGTGTGACTTACTACTTCGATGAGAAGGTATTGAACCTTGTTGGGATCTGGATACCATATTGGATTCATAACATGGGAAGATACATTACCGTGAATTAGTTTACCATCTCCTGTCCTTGTTTGGTTGGACGGATGGTATGCTCGTTCAGTAGGTGCGTATTGGAACATGTTATAATTCGATTGACTTATCTATTTGAGCAATATTTATTCAGTTTATATGGCATGCTATTATGTGTCCTGTTACGTCCCTCTCAGGATCTGGTTATCTCCCCAGGTGTGTGCTATTGTCTTTCGCAGGTGTTCTAGCTCTAGCCGTGATCATTGTTATTTCTTCGAGGATGATTACGCTTGGATCGTCTTCGTTTCGCTCGCCACTCATTTCATTTTCTATGTACTTTTCCTTATTTTGTTGGTAGTAGATTTGTCTCCGCCCAACATATTATATCAAGACAAATTCATTCAGTTTATATGACATCTTTATTTCATTTATTTTGTGTGGATGAGATTAGTTATGGTTCTACTGTATTTTACAGCTTATGTATTCATACGAGGTTTCCGTATATTGGAGTATACTTCGTATGAATACAGCTGGCATGGATACGTACCTAGTCCTACGTATTTCGGGACTGGGGCGTTATATCATTCTCGGGACTCTGCCTAAAAGTTTTGACAATTTCTGTCTTAATTACAACATGAACAAAAGGTTGTATAGTTTGGCAGAACTTGCAAAAGAGCTACAGGATGCTGAATCTCTCTTTAGGCAGAGTGGTCATGTTTTTGTTTCTGAAAAGGCTTCTGCTTCTAAGCCAAAAGGCCGTAAGAAGAAGAATAACATTCAGAAACAGGCAAACTCAGCAAAGAAGGGAATGGGACCTCAAGGCACGGTGAAAAAGTCGAAAGACAAATGTTTCAAGTGCAAAGGGTCAGGGCATTGGAAGACTGATTGTCCACTTCTCAAACAAGAAAACAAAGAAGGTATATCTCATTTACTAGTAGTTGAAACATGTTTAGCGGTATTATCTACCGGCACCTGGTGTGTAGATACAGGAGCCACTAATCATGTCTGCAATACATTGCAGGGGTTCCAGGAAACCAGGAGGCTCAGTGATGGAGAAATATGCTTGTTCATGGGTGATGCTACAAAAGTATCGGTCGTTGCATTAGGAGATGTTACTTTATCTTTTGGTAGAAATAAGTCTTTGACATTAAGATTGTCTTTATGCACCTTCACTTAGAAGGAATTTAGTTTCTGTTTCTATGTTAGTTAAGGATGGATATTCAGTTTATTTTAATGACAATATTGTTATTAGAAAGAATAAATATTTTATCTGTTCTGGTGCATTGGTTGATAATTTGTATGTCATTAATCCTATTTCGCCCACAATACAACTTATCGAAATGAATAATATGTCATCTAACTTAAATAAGAGAAAAGAACCTTCTTGTATGAACCAAACATATCTTTGGCACTTACGATTGGGGCATATTAACCTAAAAAGGATTCAAAGACTGGTTGAAGATGGACCTTTGAGTTCATTGGAAGTGGAGGCACTACCAGTCTGTGAATCCTGCTTGGAAGGTAAAATGACCAAAAGGCCTTTTACGGCAAAGGGGTATAGGGCCAAAGATGTGTTGGAATTGGTTCATTCTGATTTGTGTGGACCCATGACTATCCAAGCTAGAGGTGGCTTTGAATATTTTGTCACATTTATTGACGATTATTCAAGGTATGGATACATTTATTTGATGCACCGTAAGTCTGAGTGCTTTGAAAAATTCAAAGAGTACAAGGCTGA
This sequence comes from Iris pallida, assembly GCA_029216955.1. Taxonomy (NCBI): domain Eukaryota; kingdom Viridiplantae; phylum Streptophyta; class Magnoliopsida; order Asparagales; family Iridaceae; genus Iris; species Iris pallida. The sequence continues at coordinate 12,712,785 of JANAVB010041814.1, forward strand.
AATGGAGAAACGTCATAGAAAATATATCAAGTCATTACGATCAGATCGTGGTAGCGAGTACCTCTTTGGAGAGTTTAGGGATTATTTATCAGAGGCTGGGATTGCATCCCAATTGACTGCACCTGGAACACCCCAACAGAATGGTGTAGCCGAAAGAAGGAATAGAACTCTTATGGAGATGGCTAGATCAATTATGAGTTATTCGGATTTGCCAGATTCGTTTTGGGGATATGCCTTAGAGACTGCAGCTTATATTTTGAACTTGGTTCCTTCTAAGTCAGTACCTCTTACTCCTACAGAGCTGTGGATTGGGCGTAAGCCTAGTCTAAAACATGTTCGTATTTGGGGTAGTCCAGCACATGTGCTGAATGGGAAAGCAGATAAGTTAGAATCTCGTACAGAAGTACGCTTGTTTGTAGGCTATCCAAGAGGAACGAAAGGAGGTTTATTTTATAGTCCTAAGGATCAGAAGGTCATTGTTAGCACCAATGCCCGATTCTTAGAGGAAGACTATGTGATAAACCATAAACCCACAAGTAGAGTTGTTCTAGAAGAACTGAGACGTGAGACACCAAATACTTCAGTACCAACAGTACAAGAGGATGAACCACAAATAACTGCACAACGTGTCACAAATGTTACACCACAACCGATAGTGCCTCGTCGTAGTGGGAGGGTTGTGATACAACCTGATAGATATATGTTCTTGGGAGAGTCGTCAGACTTCTTCCCTGAGGAACAAGATTATGATCCCTGTACCTACAATGAATAACTCCAAGATAAAGATACAGAGTCTTGGCAAAAAGCAATGATATCTGAAATAGAATCTATGGATTCTAATCAGGTCTGGGAGCTTGTAGAACCACCCGTTGGTGTAAAAGCCATTGGATGCAAGTGGGTCTATAAGAGAAAAAGAGGATTAGACGGTAAGGTTGAAACCTTTAAAGCTCGGCTTATAGCAAAAGGTTTTACTCAAAGAGAGGGTATCGATTATGAGGAAACCTTTTCTCCTGTAGCCATGCTTAAGTCTATTCGGATTCTTTTATCTATTGCAGCTCATCTCGATTATGAGATTTGGCAAATAGATGTCAATACAGCTTTCCTTAATGGAAGTCTTGAGGAAGACATCTATATGAAGCAACCAGACGGGTTCATTGAAAATGGCCAGGAGCATCTTGTTTGTAAGCTCAAAAAGTCCATTTATGGACTTAAGCAAGCTTCCAGATCTTGGAACATATGTTTTAATCAGGTGATAAAATCCTATGGATTTGATCAATGTCAGGATGAATCATGTGTATACAGAAAGTATGACGGAAACGTGGTGGTGTTCCTAGTACTTTATGTGGATGACATCTTGCTCATTGGAAACAATGTGAAGGTATTATCTGATGTAAGGGTATGGTTATCCAAACATTTTGATATGAAGGACTTGGAAGAAGTTGGTCACATCCTTGGGATCAAAGTTCTACGAGATCGCAAGAAAAGGATTTGGGCTTATCCCAAGCTTCCTATATCGATACTGTACTAACTCGTTTTAGTATGCAAAATTCTAAGAAAGGTTTCTTACCTTTTAGCCATGGAATTGCTCTATCAAAGGAGTAGTGTCCGACGACACCTAAAGAGATAGAGAACATGAAGGCAGTTCCTTATGCTTCAACAGTAGGAAGCTTAATGTATGCAATGCTATGTACGAGACCAGACATCTTCTTTGCCGTAGGCATGGTCAGTAGATATCAGTCTAACCCAGGACAAGAGCACTGGACTGCCGTAAAGCATATTTTGAAGTACCTAAAAAGGACTAAAGAGTATATGCTAGTTTACCCGGCAGATAGTTTAGTTCCCTTGGGGTATACAGACTCAGATTTTCAGTCAGATAGGGATTCCAGGAAATCTACCTCAGGTTATGTGTTTACTTTGGGAGGTGGAGCCATTGTGTGGAGGAGTATCAAGTAAAAATATATTGCTGATTCCACCATGGAAGCCGAGTATGTGGCAGCCTCTAAGGCAGCCAAAGAAGCGGTTTGGCTCAGAAACTTTCTGTTGGACTTAGATGTGGTACCTAGTTTGCCTAAGTCTATTACACTTTATTGTGATAATAGTGGTGCAGTTGCAAACTCGAAGGAACCACGAGCCCATAAGACAGGCAAACATATTGAGCGCAAGTACCACCTGATACGAGATTTCGTAAAAAAAGAAAAAGTTGCTGTGATCAAGATAGCATCAGCCGACAACCTAGCTGATCCCTTTACAAAGAGCTTACTAGCTAAGGCTTTTGACAGTCATGTTGAGGGAATGGGAGTCAGATGTGTAGCAGCATAGCTTTAAGTATAAGTGGGAGATTTGTAACAGTATACTGAAAAAGCAATGCTTTGAATATAAGTGGGAGATTGTTAGGGTTATATACTAAAAGCATCACTTTTGTAGTAACCTTATTTCCTTAAATTTTGAATGAGAATCATATGGGCAAATGTTTGCATATTGTATTTGTTGCAAGTGTTAATGCAAATGTCTGATATTCTATATTATAGATAATATGGTGTGTGGTGTCACACAGAAGATCATATTATCAGTTTTCTATGGAGTATATAAATAGTTCACAACCTAGATGGACTTGGACAATCTATTGGAAAGGTTGTAGTGTAATCTAGTATTAGTCTATCTTGACTATAGGTTTACACTAGTACATTTTGTGTGTATTGAACAGGACCACTTGAGGTTGTTCTCTTTGTACTGACTACATAAGAGAACAAATACCTCTGTTATTTCGGATGCTTGTACTCTTAATCCGGATATAATAACGGACATGTATATACAGTGTGCATTACTTTGACTCATAAAAGAGTGAGATTCATTATGGATCAACAACCTCTATGAATTGGGTAATAACATTGTATGTATGATGGGTTGTTGATTATAAATGGAATCCATGTCCCGATACATCGGGTTGATGATGTCCTCTTAAGGAGCTCATAAGGATTGTCATGTAAACCCTGCAGGTGGATTATATCCGACATGATAAATAAAGTTGAGCAGTACTATTTAAGGATAAAAGATGTCGAATCAATATAGTTGTCAGTAACTTAATTTGATCGACGGACATACAATATCTTAACATGGGGAGCCAAACGAGCATATAATAAAAGGAGCCCACAAACATAATTTTGGATTAGGGAGGTAGTGCAACAATAGCTCATTAGTGGACCGAGCTACTGTTAATGGGCCTGGATTGTGTGTTCGGGCTGAACACGGGATATCCAGATCCGTTAGGAGACCTAACCCTAATTTCTCCTCATGGTCCCTGCCGTAGCCTATATATATCCTCTATTCTCTGGCCGCCAGATTACTGATCAGAAATCTAAAATTTTCTCTAAATTTGTGATTCACGTAAGGAGAGAAAGAGAGTGCTGCCAAGGAGAAGAAAAGGTTGGGAGATCGTCGCCCACACAACGTCCAACTTGAGGAAGGAATACGTGCAGAAGATCTTGGGGTCGTCCGTTCGAGATTGCTAGGAATTACTTGTCTCCTTTCCGACACAGGTATAATTTGTGAACCCTAGTTTCTTTCTATGAAGGGTTAGAACACGTATTAGATCTATTTAACTTTCTATCGATCAATACGCACGCTAAAGGAAGGGTCCTGGGAATCCCCAGTTCCATCAACGTCATTTTCTGCCTCGCGGATAGCCTGGAAAATGTTGCCGAAGGCTTGCTTGCTCTATGACAAAAGTGCTTTCCTAGTCGCTTTCAGTTTTTTTGCCACACGGGTGAGGGGGTCGGGGTCATCGGTGGATTGCCGGGCGTGGGCCACGATGTTTCGAAATTGGGGGTGGTGTTGCCAGAAGTCGAGAAATCTGAAGGATTTATTGATATGGATAGTATTGATTTTAATCTCGACCAGAAGGGGGAATAGTCAGATTCGGTGGTATTCAGGTAGGAGAGGTTGGTTATAAGACCCATGTCGGACCACCGATAGTTGACTAGGGCTCGGTCCAGATGGGAGTATTATCGGCGTTCGCCTTCCTGCATGTTGCACCAGGTGAAAGCGTTACCAGAGAAAGGGAGGGGTGACAAGTGGGCGTTGAAGATAAAGTTGTTGAAGTCATTAATGGCCGCTTGGGGGGGCAGGCGACCCCCCGATTTCTGGTCTCTGCACGTGATCGTGTTGAAATCACCAACGCATATCCATGGGAGATTGATGAGTTGATGATGGGTGTCTAGCAAATTATCCCATAGGAACCTGCGGTCAGGGATGTCGCAGCTTCCATGGACGGCGGAGAGTAGCCAGCGAAAGGTGAGAGTGGGGTGCTCCACCTAACAAGATACCGCCTGACTCGAGTCATGGATGGTACCAAACTGGATGTCGTCAACAAAAAGAATCCAGATGTCATTGTACCCGGCGATGCCGGATGGGAGGCCCAGCTGGAGCTGGATGGATTTAAGTCTTTTTTGAGGAATTTTGGGTTCGATGATCACCAATATATCTATCTGGTGGAGTTTCTTGAGGCTTTTGATTCTTCTCATGGTTGGTTTATTGGCCAGCCCTCTCACATTCCAGGCTAGGATGTTAATCATTGGAAAGGGGACTGGGGGGATGGTTGTTGAGTTTTGCGGCTGACCATGTGGTCATGACCGAGAACTCTTTGTTGGATTTCTGCTTCTTGTAGTAGGGTTTTTTGGGGGCTGTCTGGTTCATAACGGTGCAGTCGTCCACCGTAGCTGTCGACCTCTGAGCTGAAGGTCCTACGGCTTCCGAAGGGGTGGATACCATCTCTTTCTCTATGTCAGCCAACGCCCAAGGGGGTTGAAGGGGTCCAAGAATCCTGCTTCCTTGGCTTTTTTGATTCTTTCGACCGCTATTGGGCCGAGGATGGCCAGGTAGTCAATGATGAGGCTGTTGGGATCGGAGGTAGAGTCCTGCGATTGGATTTTCGTGGACTGAGGTGGCTCCCGGTCGCTAACGGAAAGATCGGCAGTGGAGTTAGAAGCGCTCTTCTCGCGTTCCAATAGGGGGTGAGGTGGGGGGCTCACCGGGTTGTTTTCAGGTAGAAGATTTAACAGGGAGTCAAATTGGTTATTGAAGAGAATAGCTAGGGGCTTGTAGGGGAGCAAAGCCGTGTTCGTCGAGTCTGGAAGGGGTCTCGTTGTCTTCAAAATGGGTGTGAGAGTTCGAGAGGAGGAGGATTGGGGCTATGGGGGCGGATTAGTTGACTTTTTGGAGTTGCAATTTTTTGGGAGCTTTCTTCTTGAGTTCTGGATGCGCACGGAAGCAGAACTGTGTGGTGTGGCCTCTCATCTGGCAGTACTTACAGAAAATGATGTTGTTATCATACACCAGTGGCTGGAAGAACGTCATGTCCCCGAGTTTTATCTGAATCTGGGTGGGTAGGTCTGTGAATAGATCGAGTTCCACACAGATCTTCCCGTAGTTGCCCTTAGATAGGTTGTGGGTTTCTTCAACGATCGCTACCAATGTCCCGAATGAGCTAGCTATCCTCTTGAGAGCTGCTGGGGCGAAGCAAATGACGGGGAGGTTGGATAGAGTGATCCAAGCTGAGACGATCGACGAGTCAACTTTGAAGTTGAAGCTGGGGGACCATTTGATGATTTTGACGCTTTGGTCGTCTATGCTGGAGGTGCCTTTGGCCCAAACTTTAGAGAAGTTCACATCGGACGACAGGTGAAGGTACAAGTGTTTTGGGTCGAAAGGCGCGATCCTGTAAACAGATGAGAGACCCCAACCTGCGATGGCTTTTTGCACTTTGGTGATCTTCGGACATCCCGAAGAGAACTTAAGCACGATAATCGTTGCGAAGGTGGAGGATAGGAAGGAGATTTCATCTTCAGAGAAAGGAACCCGTAAAGGCAGGTCGTTGCCAGCGGTCGAAAACACATTGTCGGAAAGGACGATGTCCTTAGCTGGGAGGGGACGGACAGCCCCCCTGTCCGGGCGCAAAATCTCAGCAAAGGTAGGGCCTGTGGAGGGGTACGCCGCGGGTGAGGGCGGGGAGGGGGTGTGCTGACTCAGCTGCAAGGAAGGATGGGGGAGGGTGGGGGAGGTATGTGAGGGAGGTGTCGGCGATCCGATCGCCGAAGACGACGGGATCAAGCGCTGGAGGGTCGGGGGGCACGGATGGTGCCAAGCAGCTGGCCTCGGTACCATCGGCGACCAACGGCCGGAGGTCGCCTAAGGTGGAAGAAGTGGATCCTTTCGGGAGATCACGGTAGCTTGCACGAGCTGAAGAGGGCGCATAACTGAGAAGGGGTGATGCATGGATTTGAAGGGGGCGCATAACTACGCATAGGGGTGGGTGGGTGGGCGCATAAGCGAGAGGAGGGGAAGCTTGCGGAAGGGTGCACGCATGGCCGGAGACTGAAAGTGAGGGAGTCTGGCGTGAGCGCAAGACCTGATGGGGATGCATATCCCAGGGGAGACTGGTTAGCCAAGGGGCTAGAGGGCGCATGGCAGGCCGGAGGCGCATGGTCTGGAGGCCCGACAACAGGCGCATGGCCAGGAAGTGGCTCGAGGGAAACTGGGGCCTTGGAGTCGACGTCGGGCTCATAGCCCCCCGGATGCACGAAGGCGGTGGAGAGCGCATGGCCGGAGTAAGGCACATGGCTGGGGAGGGGTGCACGGCCAACAGAGGGCGCATGGCTTCCCCTTAGAACAGTGGGTGCATAGCAAACTCCGCCCATAGTAGCCACGGAGGGAAATTTGAAATTCGAATTTGAATTCGAATTCGAAGGGTGGTGGGAGTCTAGGCCTAGCTCGCCATCAGACCGTGTAAAAGCATGGAAAATATGGGGTTCATACGGATCATAATTTACCGCATAAGTACTTTGGGCCAAACTAGTCCGCATAAAGGAGAGCCGCATGACAGATTCGATACCCTATGCGGTCCGTCGACAACCAGACTGATTCGAGCCACAGAAGAAGTTACCCAAGCCGTATGAACCTTATGCGGCTTAAACATATGCGGCCCCACGTTCTCCGAACTTCATGCGGCAGAGGATGGTTGTAACCCAAGCCGCATGAGCTTTATGCGGCCCAAAATACAGAATCTATGCGGCTTAAAAGTCCTTAAGCTTTATGCGGACTAAGGAAGATTGTGGCTTAAGCTGCATGAGTCTCATGCGGCCCAACGTGGTTGAAAACTGAGAGACTCATACGGCTCAAAATGATTCATATCCTGCGATAGGACATGTGGCAGGCTGACCAAGTCTCAACCACCCAGATTTACTGTAACAAAATCCCAACAAATCGACAGCTGGCGGCCAAAGAGCGAGTCTTCACGTGCTGATTAGCCATGTGGCCACAGGCCATTTATGCGTCTCAAATTACATACTACTATAAATAGCAGGGTGCCACACCCCTGCAAAAGGCTGGCAACCTTCAAAAGATAATTTCTTCAAGAGCTAAAGACTGCGTCGGATAGTCAAAGGAGTAAGGCAGAGTTGATACACTTTCCCGAGCATCCACCGTCACCCCCAAAATAAAAAAACTAAACAATTGTATTTAGATTGTTTTCTATGATTTTTTTCTAGGCTCTTCTTTGTACAAGTGAGTTTGTAATCAATTTCAGTATTTCTGTAATACTTGTCTTTGATATCTAATGGCAAACCCGATGGCGACTCTGCTGGGGACGTCCTTCTCCTCTGATGAGAAGCTGGTGACGTAATCTGACGCATCCAAGCTCGGCTCTATGCAGCAAATGCTTGTGGTTCGTTTTGACGAACAAGCCTTCGAAAAAATGCTCTCTGATGGGAGCGCCAGCCCGTCACAGAAGCGAGCCAACCCAAAGAGAACTCCCAGGACATCGGCGCTCAAAACTATTGCCCCCGACCAAGTTCTCAAAGAAGCTCCTTCTGTAACCCAAGACGGTGACAAAAGCTCTCATGTGGCTTTGCTTCCGACCGCAGAGGACCCCACTGTCCCCAAATCCAGCAGAGGAAAATACTACGATGCTGAGTTTTTAGGGCACAAGGGAAATCCATGCGGACAAAGAAGAAGCCGCATAAGAGAGATGGGCAGTCTGTCCATGCGGCAGCCAACTCTTACCGCAGGCAGACAACTCATACGGCAGCCAACTCTGGCCGCAGGAAGACGGCCCATACGGCAGTCAACTCTAGCCGCAGAAAGACGGCCCATGCGGCAGCCAACTCTGGCCGCAGGAATATGGCCTATGCGGTAGCCAGCTCTGGCCGCAGGAAGGTAGATAATGCGGCTGCCAATCCTGGCCTCAGATAGGATGTCTCATGCGGCCCTGTTAGAAGCTTTGTGTTCGACCATCTCTCATGCGGGCCCGACTATATGTGGCCCATTGAGGATAAAGAATATTCCAATCAGACTCTTCTTACTATGCGCTTTCAGGCGCTAAGTTGAAGAAGTTTAGGACAGTATGGGCCCAACAAGCCCAGTCAACTGTCCAAGCTACTAATCGTCAGCGGGCACCATTAACTGTTATGCGGGCTCCTAATGGAAAGTTGTACAGAACCACCCGCGTCCAGTCCCCAGGGCTAACGGACATGGTGGGTCTTTAAAGTCTCCCTCCAACGATCGAGAGCAAGTACTTTTATTAGCCTCAGATCTGGGAGCAAACATGATACCTACGTATATGTGTGCTCGGGATACCCGAGTCCACAAGTTTGATGCAAAGGTAGATCAGCCTGCTATCGACTTGCGTGAGGTAATTACTCACAAACGCAAGGAGGCAACCTTGGCATGCGATGAGTCCCTCTCAGGACGTCGTTGTACCCAAGTCATCATCCATTGCTGCTGCAACGAGTCGGCAGCACCTGAAGATCGACAGTCGGTTTTCCAATGACTGCAGCAGCCAGCACATGTCCTACAACAACTCAAAAAATAGGTACTAATTCCAGAAGACGAGGAGTTTTCTTTTGCCTCCTGTAATTCAACTCAGAAGGTTCCTTCCGTCAAAGGAGGAAAGAAGACCGGCTCTTCCAGCCCGGCAATCTCGGCCAGTATTGCAAGAAAACTCTTATCCGAAGGGTTGTCGCCGACAACCACAGGGGTGTCTATTTAGGCACTCGATCCAAAAAGAAACTTCCAGCACCTAGGGGTGCACCTTCGACCTCCTTGGGAGTAGATAAAGCTGGGGGTAGCAGTCCCCTCAATATATGTGACAACCCGATGTACCAAGAGCTTACACAGAGCGTAGAGATCCTCCAAAACTGTACAACAGACTTTGACTTCCCTAAGGGCCACCAGCCTCGCCAAGACGATGCAGCTTCCTGCACAGGGGGTAGCACCCCTTCCGAGTCCGAGGAAGATGATATTTCGACATTCTCCGATGATTTCTCTGTACAAGGGTACGACACAGAGAGCACCTCTGCTACGATCCCTTCTACCTCTACCCACGTGAGGACAGTTTTTATGGCTGACGAGGATCATGAAGTGCCTACTGATCGACAACGTCTATAAGTACTTAACGCCATGCTCCTGTCCTTGGTCAGGTCTGCAGATGAAATCAAAGCCGCCTTGCCAACTCAACCAGCAGGGACGCCTGGACAAACAAGCTTGGGACCCGTAGTCAACGCGGACTCCAACACAACTGCCCCTCCTTTGGGTGATGATCCTTTAGGAGCATCCGTTCCTTCAGCTGTGGACGAAGCCAAGAAGGCAATGAGGGAAGTCCAGGAGCTTCGAGCAATGTTTAATGCCCGAGACTCCTCTCGGGACCTCAGAATATGAAAGTCGTATCCCGTTGCATGAAGAGATGTGCCTTTTCTACCACGGTACAAGCCATTTTATATCGATTCATATGACGGGAAGACCTCTGCTAGTCGGTACATGACTTACTTTGAGGTCAAAACCGACCACTTGCGGCATAGTGATGCCATCCTCATACGATTATTAATCGGAGCATTGGAGGGGATCGCGTTCGACTGGTACCGTAACCTTCCCGACAACTGCATCTATTCTTTTGACGGCTTCAAGCACATGTTCCTGGAGAAATTCTATGAAGTGGGGCATGATATGACGATGTCATCTCTCATGGACGTTGTTCAGGAAGAGAGTGAGCTAACAAGGAACTATATCGAGCAGTTCTGCCAAATCGCAATGAGATTGCCCCAAGGCAATCCCGAGAGCTCCTTGATTGAAATCTGCCAGAAGAAGTTGCTCCCCGCAATTAGCCTCTGGATGGGTGACGATCAATTCAGGGATTGGACGACCTTCATCGTAAATGCTACCAATACAGAGGCAAAGTTGAAGAAGGCTTGCCAGCTGGGATTACACATCCCAGATGGAGAAGATAAGGGCAAATGCCCTGGTTCCACCTCCAGCAACAACAACAGTGGCGGCACCTCCAACCGGGACAATAAAGGCAAACAGGCCATGGTCGCTGATGCGACCCAGAAGCCCGAACAAAAACAGACGGAAGCTCAGTATCCCAAGGTGAATTACTCATTTGAAGATAGTCATGTCAAACCTATCTTCGATATGCTCTTGCAAGGGGGTAGGATCCAGCTCCCTCCACCAAGGCACGAGTCCCGAGCGACAGAAATAGAGGACCCAAAATATTGTCACTTCTACCGCTATGTCCATCATTCCACTCATGACTGCTTCCAATTAAAGTGGTACATCCAGAGTCTTATCGAATCCAAAGCTCTGTCGATAGATTTCGAAGAGGTTACTGTGGCGGCAAACATGGTGTGAATTCAGTTCGGCGACTTTCCTCCAACAAGCACTCTAGACGGGGTAATACCTGTCCTCTGGGCAACGATGGAGGTTACTAATCTTTTACCCATCCGAAACCAGACATCTAGATTGAAACCTCTCACCACATCGCGAGGAGAGATCATCTGGGTACATCCGGACTTAGTGCCCAAAGTTATCCAAGCGGTGTCATCTTCTACCAATAAGAAGAAGGGCAGGAAGTCTAGATCCTGTCACACAATTTTAGCCCATACTTGGCAGCTCAGTCGAAGATCCTCAGCCGGCAACGCTGCCTCCCTCTGATGTCCCAAGGCCATCTCAGCCTCCACTCGCAGATAAGTCCAAGCCAAAGAAAACCCGCTTTGACAGGCCACTCCGTAACGATGCACCTCAGGGGTTAGAGAAACCTTACAACTTTGACATATTAGCACAACTGGCTAATACGCCGGCAAAGTTGTCGTTATACGAGCTCCTAAGGCTCTCCAGGGATCTTCGTGTCGCATTGAGCGAAGCAAAAATGCTGACGCCTACTTAGCCCAGGTCAAGCCTCCAGGGGAAGACTTGTCATTAGATCTACAGGGCAGCAATCGCACAGATGTAATGCCCAACATCATATTTACTCCACATGACATGTTGATCAAGACCAACATGCATGATCGTCCCTTGTACTACACTGGATACATAGGCGACATCAAGGTGGATCGGATGCACATCGATCATGGATCGTCGATATGCATCATCCCGAAAAGCTTGCTCCAACTTTTGGGCATCCCTATGCACTGGCTAGCGGCGACCAATACTGCTATTAGCGGTTTCAACTCGGGAAGGAGCTATCCCCTGGAGAAGATCCAATTGAAATGTCAGATTGGTGACCTGAAAACGAAGGTTACCTGCTAGGTCATAGATGTAGATACGTCCTACAACATTCTTCTGGGGCATCCATGGATACATGACTACATGATCGTGCCATCCATACTTCACCAGTGCTTCAAGTATGTCAGTAAGCATGGCTTCGTAAAGACTGAATTCGCCGACATCGATCCCTTCAAAGGGGTTGAATCTTATTACTCTTCAGAGCTTTGTCTACATGACGAATCCAAGAAGCACATCACTGACAAAATGGAGGCCATCACAGGGCCAGATGAACCATTGAGAATTCATCTCCAGGCCCGTAAACCGGGCAAAGCCGTACCCCTTGTCGCAGCTGTGCACAAAGAGGTGCCCGGTTCTCCTGCTTCACCTCCACAGTTGGAATCGATGGTCATTCGGATCCCGAGATCCAACCAGGAGCCAAAACCCGCCATAGGGCCGATGATAATCAAACTGTCAAAATCCAATCAAAGACAACAGGAAGATGCGGGGACCTCTATGACACCGATGGTGATCTGATTGCCAAAATCCACTCAAAGGTAACTGGAAGACACAAAGTCCCTTGCCGAGCCAATTGTCATCCGTCTTCCCAAGACGTGCAGGCAACCAAGTGCCGATTCGACATCCTCAGCAAGCCGATAACACAAGCTGAGCCCTTGGTGATCAAGTTGCCCAAAACAACATCCCGACCTCCGATCACGCAGGGGGTAGCCGAAGAGGATATAGAACTCGCCAAGTACCTGGTTGCACAGGTGGATAGCCCCTCTCTTGATGATGTAATTCTTGTTGACAAAATTCCTTATTTCATCAATAAGAGGCTGACATTGAATTATCCTGAGTGTAATATACTCAATCTGATGTATATTATGGGACTCGGTCGGGACATTAACCTGCACACACAGGTGACAACCGTCCATACCCCGAACCGACTTGCTCCTATTAAAGATTCCTACTTCCTAGTCCCAGAAAGAAGAGAAGGGGATCACACGATCATCTTTGGCCGAAAAGAAGGTCCTCAACCTTTCATGTCTCGAGAGTTTGATCTCGAACCCGATACTACAAGGCTACCGCTCTACCTGTATAGTCCTCAGGCCAAGTACTTCATGCAAAAGCAGGGGTATAATATGGAGGCTACTCCCGGTCTGAATTACGGTAGCGGTCGGCGATCGCCTCTGCAACTCACAACTCCGTCCGGGAAACCTCGGGATTATTACGGCAAATCCAGACACGGCATCGGGTATATTACACTAGCAACAACACCCAAGAGTTATGATGAAGAATGCGAGTAGATTACTCTCGTTCGTCCGAGTCATCCACTTACAACTCCGATGGCAGCATTGGAGATATATTCAGACAGACATTATCTGTCAACATGACATCGGCTGATATCGAAAAGGAAGACGAAGATCTACTCGAACCACTTTAGTTGGAGCCGTGGGTCCAACAACTAGATGCACAATGGAAGAAACACTTTGAACTTCGTGATCCTCCCACTGAAGACGAGGTCATGCAAGTTAACCTCAGTGATAAATCCTCTCCAAAGTCAATCTTCATCAGTAAAAGCCTGACAGACGGCGAGCGGGAGTCATTGTTGTAACTCGTCAGAGAATACATTGACGTCTTTGCCTAGAGCTATGAAGACATACCAGGGTTAAATCCCGAGATCGCACTTCATAAGCTCAATATTTATCCGGATGCAAAACCAGTCAAACAACAGTAGCGGCGGTTTCGTCCAGATATCATGAACTCTATTGAAGCAGAAGTAAACAAGCTTATAGCTAGCGGATTCATCCATGAAGAGCAGCACCTAGACTGGGTAGCAACATAGTACTAGTCATCAAGGAGAACGGAAAGATCCAAATTTGCATCGATTTCCGCAATCTGAATGCGGTATGCCCTAAGGATGAATTCCCTCTTCCGATCACCGACATAATGATCGATAATACGTGTGGCTTCGAGCGCATGTCCTTTATGGATGGCTTTTCAGGATACAATCAAATCAAAATGTCTCCTGATGACGAGCATTTCGAACACTAATCGGCGTGTATTGTTATACGGTCATGCCCTTCGGCCTGAAGAACGCCGGTGCTACATATCAACGTGCTATGAGCGTCATCTTCAGACATCATTTGTGCAAGATGGTGGAGTGTTGTATTGATGACATCGCTGTCAAAAGCCGCTCCAAAAATGATCACTTACAGGATTTGAGAACAGTATTCGACCTCATGCGAGCACACAACCTGAAGATGAATCCCACCAAGTCTTTTCTGGGTGTGTCCAGTGGAAAGTTCTTGGGCTTTGTCATTACTTCTCGGGACATTCACAAAGATCCTGATAAAACAAATACAAACTTGGAGATGAGTCCACCGAGGAACCTCCGTGAACTCCGCGGCCTTCAGGGAAGACTAGCCTATATCAGGAGGTTTATATCTAACCTCTCAAGGCGATGTCAATCTTTCACTTAACTCATGAGGAAAGGTGTCTCTTTCGTATGAAACGAGGAATGTCAGCGTGCCTTTGATGACATTAAGGAGTACTTGACGAATCCGCCAGTTCTGGTAGCCCTGGTCGTCGGAAAGCCCTTCCTGCTCTATGTACGGGCGATGGAACACTCCCTCGACGCTTTGCTAGCACAGAATAATGATACGGGACATGAACAAGCTATCTACTATCTCAGCCGAATGATGGTAGGATCGGAACATAGGTACACCGTCGTGGAGAAGGAGAAATTAATACTACCCCGACTCCAGCGACGATATCACCTTGTGGCCCCGCTCTTGAAGCACCATCAAAGAACATTTGCCAAATGGCGTCATGTGAAGTCATGTTTGAGGCGACGACTTCGTCGGGGATTTTTTCATAAATTCTGGCTGTTTCTGAGCCTGGATGGGCTGTTAAGAAGTCGGCCATCATTGCAACCTTAGATGGGTTCTTTATAGAGCATGTTCCTAGGCTCCAAAATATCGAAGTCGATGCCCTAGCAGGCCTCGCCGCTTTCTTGGCACTTCCAAATGATCCTCATCATCTAGTCGACGTGATAGGCCATGAACGGGTCTGTCCCAAGAATAATGTTCAACTGGGTACAAGTTACTCTGCCCAGATAACCGACGACATACAAGACTGGAGACGCCCGCTCGTCAACTTTGCAATCTACAAAATTCTGCCAGATAATGTGAAGAAAGCAACTTCAATCAGAAAATGCTCCCTCAGATTCTTCTGTGATACGGAGACAAAAATGTTGTATCGACGATCCTACGATGGGCGACTATTAAGATGCATGTCAAATATAGAAGCCAAAGAAGCCTTACGCGAGGCTCACGGCGGCGCTTGCGGGGCTCACCAACCTGGCCCAAAATTGCAAGATCGTCTCCGCCGGATGGGTTATTACTGGCCCATAATGGTAGCAGATGCAGTGGATTATGCAAAGAAGTGTAAGGCTTGCCAGATCTATGCAGATTTCGTACATCTGCCATCCGAATTCTTGCACCCGACAGTAGCCTCTTGGCCATTTGAAGCATGGGGAATAGACATCATTGGGCCAATCACCCTACCGTCGTCTAGGGGGCATCGGTTCATACTTGCAATCACCGATTACTTCTCCAAATGGGCGGAAGCTGTTCCGCTTACAGAGGTGAAGACATTAAACGTGATTAGCTTCATAAAATATCATGTCATCTACCATTTTGGACTACCCCGGAGGATTATTCACGACAATGGTCCGCAGTTCGCAAGCCACGCTTTCTATCGATTTTGTGACAAGAATCGGATTTAGAACATGGCCTCGATGGCATATAACCCATCGGTTAATGGTCTGGCTGAAGCTTTCAACAAAACCATAATCAAACTCCTCATGAAGTTCATGTCTTCAAACAAACGCGAATGGAATGAAAAGCTTGGCGAGTGTTTATGGACGTATCGTACCACAATTCGGACGGCTATAAGAAATACACCATTCTCCTAGGTTTACGGGAGCGAGGCAGTCCTCCCATTGGAGACTCAGATCCCCTCTCTTCGAGTGGCCCTTACTTACCGGCTAACGTCGGACGTTAACTACCGCCGATGGCTACAAGAGTTGGAAGCGTTGGACGAGAAGCGTTTACAAGCTCAACAAAGCATAGAGCTCTACCAAGCACGCATCTCTCGGGCTTTCAACAAAAAAGTTAAACAGAGAATATTCCAAGTCGGCGATCTCGTCTTGTCCATTCGCAGACCAATGGTCAGGACTCACAAGACCCCCGACAAATTCCAGCCTAAATGGGATGGTCCGTTCATCATTGAGACCGTATTCTCCAACGGCACGTACCGTCTCACAAAACAAAATAGAGACTTGCTCATGATGCCCATCAACGGCAAGTTCCTCTAGAAATATTATGTCTAAACGACATCTTCCAACTATCTTTTAGATTGTGAGTTATGTACCCTCTGGTATCGCTGAACTTACACTATGACCTCAAATCTCCCAGATTGTTGAGTTATGTACCTCAAGTACCACTGAACTTACTCTCTGACGGCTCCGAGTGGATTCTTATCTCATCTTCTGGTCATACCTCTGAACTTCCATACCAAATGCTTTTTCTACCAGAGTTTGCCTCAAAATCTATTTCTCGTACCACCCGTGCACAAAAAGGGTAATAGGTCCACAAAATTCTCCAACAGAAAAAACGACCACGTCCATATTACCTATGAGTTGTTTTCCCGTCCATCACAAACAAACCACCCAATACATAGAACTTCCACGTTGATAGCACCTCTGGGTTATTTTGTGTATCCCCATTAGGCCCACTCATACCACGTCCTCATTACCTCTGAGTAGGCAGGCTCTACTTTAGACCCATATTTACCACGTCCTTGTTACCTCTGAGTAAGTATGTTGGTCTTCTCTCCACTTATTATCAGTACTCGTATCGCCAGTACACAAAAAGGGTAATAAGTCCATAAAAGTTATCCTAATCTATTACTCGCACCATCGGTGTACCAAAGAGTAGTAGGTCCATAAAATATCATTCAAATCTATTTGCTCACATTTCTAGATGCATAAAAGGGCAATAGGTCCACAAAAAATCCCCCAATGGGATGTCCTTTATCAAACACAAATGCTGTATTAGGCCCTCTAGTACAAGCACCACAAAATACCACAAATAAAGAATGGAGTGAACATACTCTGTTTATTCAAAATCAGTTTCATTCATAGGACTACATCAACATCAGAAAACAAAGAAAGGAAAATCTAGCAATACATAGTTTTGTTAGATTGACAGCACTTTGCCTTCACCAAAAAGTAGTTTCGTGGCCCTCGAAAGAAGTCATGTTTTACTGCTGAGAAGCAAACAAGGCTGTTGAATCTCCAAGGAGCTGCCCGGAGGAGGGCAAATATAGCATGTTGTTCTCTCCTCCGTATTACGGATACTTTAACCCCGTTCCTCCGAAAGACCATACCTTCAAAACAGCATCCCTGATGGTGGTTTTGTCTACTTGGAGAGCCGTGATGACAGGACATTCATAATGACGCTTGACCACCATCCAACTCTCCGAGGTACAAAGGTTCTTCCTACCATCTGGGGAAAACTCTTCCGAAGCATGATGAGTTCTGAGTTGTTTGATGTGTATGCCAAAATGGCGCGGGGAAAACTCTTCCAAAGCATGAGGAGTTTTGAGCTATCTGATGTATGTGTCAGAATGGTGTAGTTTCACTCTATCATCGACGCCGGTCCTAAAAACGTTTGCAAGCCAGATCCCTATAAAATATAGATAAAGGGTTTAGCACCTAGAAGAAAACAAAGGACTCTGTTTTCAGCTACGCGACCTAGCCAAACAGAAC
The DNA here is from genome assembly GCA_029216955.1 of Iris pallida. Taxonomy (NCBI): domain Eukaryota; kingdom Viridiplantae; phylum Streptophyta; class Magnoliopsida; order Asparagales; family Iridaceae; genus Iris; species Iris pallida. Next base: position 12,730,147 of record JANAVB010041814.1, read on the forward strand.
TCATACGGCTCAGTCATGAGACACTTAGGCAGCTCAGTCATGAAGTATTCATGCGGCTCAGTCATGAGGCACTTATGAGACACTTATGTAGCTCAGTCATGAAATACTCATGCGGCCAGTCAAAAAATGCCCATGCGACTCAGTCATGAGGCAATTATACGGCCCAGTTATGTAGTATTCATGCGACCCAGTCATAAAGTGCTCATGCGGCTCAGTCATGAGACAATTATGTGGCCCAAGTATGCAGTATTCATGCGGCCCAGTCATAAAGTGCTCATGCGGCTCAGTCATGAGGCAATAATGCGGCTCAGTTATGCAGTATTCATGCGGATCAGTCCTAGGGCACTTATGCAGTTCAGGTTCGAATGAGCAGCGCTTATGCGGCCCAGCCATGCGGCCCTATTTTATAGAACACATGTGGTCCCAATGAGATAGGGCACGCATCGACCAGGCTTAAAGCACAGAGGCGATATATGACAAGCCTGCACATAAAACATACGATATGGACGTTCAAAATTTCAGTCATCTTTCCACCGTCCTTATTCTTGATAGGGAGTTGCACATCAGGATGAATGGAAGAAAAGTCTGCTGCTCTCGACGGAGAGACAAGCCCCTCCCCTTTGGCCGCAACACCAGTCGACTTGGAAGTTTTTCGAGTCATGGCTAAATTGAGACAGAAAGATGAAGACGAAGGAGAAGAAGGTGAAAGAGAAATCTTTCTCCGAATGACACCTATTTATAGAGTTTCTGAAGAATGCTTCTTTGATTCTCGAGATCATTAAAGATAATGACGACTTGGGGACTTTATCCCTAGTAACCGTCAGTTTTATCTTGAAGAGTGCCTCTTCGATTCTCGAGATCATTAAAGATAATGACGACGTTCGGGGACTTTATCCCTAGTAACCGTCGGCTCTATCTCGAAAAAAGATCCACAACCGAATCAAGAAATTAAATGCAGCAGTGACAGCTGGCAGGCTGGATAGGATCTCTCTGCGGCTCAAGATTTCCCTGCGGCTTGACATATTTTCATGCTCCTTATTCAAAGTGTTCCAAATTTGTAATTTAAAAACTTTGAAGGGGGACTTGTAGAAGCATGGAAAATATGGGGTTCATACGGGTCACAATTTGCCGCATAAGTACTTTGGGCCAAACTGGTCCGCATAAAGGAGAGCCGTAAGACAAATTCGGCACCCTATGCGGCCCAACGACAACCAGACTGATTCGAGCCGCAGAAAAAGTTACCCAAGTCGCATGAACCTTATACGGCTCAAACATATGCGGCCCCAAGGTCTCCAAACTTCATGCGGCAGAGGATGGTTGTAACCCAAGCCGCATGAGCTTTATGCGGCCCAAAATATAGAATCTATGCGGCTTAAAAGTCCTTAAGCTGTATGCAGACTAAGGAAGATTGCGGCTTAAGCTGCATGAGTCTCATGCGGCCCAACGTGTTTGAAAACTGAGAGACTCATGTGGCTCAAAATGATTCCTATCCTGCGATAGGACACGTGGCAGGCTGACCATGTCTCAACCACCCAGATTTGCTGTAACAAAATCCCAAAAAATCGACAGCTGGTGGCCAAAGAACGGGCCTTCACGTGCTGATTAGCCATGTGGCCATAGGCTATCTATGCGGCTCAAAATACATACCCCTATAAATAGCAGGGTGCCACACCCCTACAAAAGGCTGGCAACCTTCAAAAGGTAATTTCTTCAAGAGCTAAAGACTGTGTCGGATAGTCCAAGGAGTAAGGCAAAGTTGATACACTTTTTCGAGCCTCCACCGTCACCCCCTAAAATCAAAAACTAAACAATTGTGCTTAGATTGTTTCCTAGGATTTCTTTCTTGGCTCTTCTTTGTACAAGTGAATTTGCAATCAATTTCAGTATTTCTGTAATACCTGCCTTTGATATTTAATGGCAAACAGACCATTCGAACAAGATGGCCAGGAAAGGGAAGTAGCTAGGGGGCAGCGCCACTCGAGGCCAACGGAGGGGTGGCACGATTCCGGGGAGCGACGGAAGCCAGGCGGGGTCTAGCGACAATACGGGTCGGCGACTGGACTCAGACGGGGGAGCCGCACAGGGAGACGATACGAGGGGTGGCCACCCGAGGCGAGGGCGACTGGGAAATGAGGTCTGGGGTGGCCACGGAGTTTGGGGGCCACCCTGACGATGGGGACGACGACCATAGCGAGCTGCTCGGGCATCCAAGCAAGGAAGGGACGCGGGGCGCATGGTCGCCTCGGGCACGAGTCCACCGGAGGGGCACCGAGGACGGAGGGGATGGGCGGGCGGTGCCGAGGGGCGAGGGTGTTTGGCAGACGGCGGGCGACCGCGGCTGCGCGGCCCCGACGCCTAGGACGGGGGGAGGAAAAGTCATGCGGCCATAGCAGGATCTGGAAAGAGCCTCTTTTGTGTATATGTATATTAAATACATATATATATATATATATATATATATATATATATATGTATATTAAAATATATATATATATATATATATATCCTAATATATATATATATTTTTGAATGTATATGTATATATATATATATATATATATATATTGTTGTTGGTATAGGATGTTAGCCTAGTTAGTTTAGAAATGACCCAATAGGCTAAGTTAGGCATAGTTGACTAGCAAGTTGACCAAGTTGACAAAAGTCAACTTTCGGTCAAACTTGATCTAAATTGACTCAAACGGACTTGAAATGACTAGATAACTCAAATTTGACCTAAACTTGGGATAATAGGCTAGTTGACTTAGGGTTGACCTAGTTTGACCAGAATAGTTGAATAGGGTTGACCAAGGGTTGATTTTGACATAGAATGACCTAGAATCATTTAGAATGCATTATAAATTACTCTTATTTTATATTAGATATTTTGTAACCTGTGGTTACCCTAAATCGGACTCAGATACTTTGGTTCAGACTCATATTCTCATCAAATATTCGGGATATCAGGTGAGTACATTCTCTGACTGTTTCATACTTGCTAGGAATTATATTCTTGTTATAGACTAATTTACTTGATGCTGACACGATGTTATCACGGATTAGTACTATATGGATCTTTACATGAGATGTTATCCCCCTCAGGTGCATCGAATATATCATGTCATGTACTTTTCACGAATATTATGTATTCCATGGACTCTTATTATTCATGTACACTCATGTGCTCTTATGTACTCTCATAGTCGCATGAGCTTCATGTATAAAACTTTTATGTATAAGAACATAACCTGTATAGATCCTTGTGTATTGATTGAGATACAGGGGAGTAGAAGTAGTTAAGTGAACAATTCCAAAGTAGTGTAATCATGTATAAACTCTGTAGTGTAATCATGTATAAACTCAAGCCGTTCACATAACTATCTTATACTCTAAATCATATAGTCACTTACAGTTCTCTACTACCATATATATAGATATCTTTTGTTTATCAAATTCTCTCTTTCTTTTCATGTTTATTTCTTACAGCGTTTTATGTATCTTATTCTATCGCATATTTTATATTTCTTGTCATGATATGAACTGCGTGAGATGTATTGTGCTCGTTCCTGTCCTGATTGGACATGTTGAAAATATTACAGAGAATGAGGAGGAGTTCTATCCTACTTACTATGGTGTTGGCTTAGATGACACCGGTGACTTGGAGGATCCAGCAGCTGCTGAGGACTTGCCCATTGTCTAGTTTAGACTTCTAGACTAGTTATCTTTATTTAGATGTTTTGTCTTCGAGATGTACTTCAGTTATTTGGATTTTGATGTTGTTTAAACATCCAAACTTATTTCTTTCAGTTGTAGTTCTCTGTTGAGATTATTATCCATCTTTTATCTCTTTATTCTATCTTAGATTCTGTGATTGAGTTGTACTTTATATATTGTTCTCATTTTGGAGAGTATATCATTATACAGGTACAGTTATATTGTTAGATGTTGTGACCTAGGACAGCATTCTACCGCTGATACTGCGGCGTGGGATGGACGTACCCACTTCTCGTGCCCTTACACTGGGTGAGGGTCGTGACATAGACCATCACCAGTTATGTTTTATTTTTTTATGACTATGTATTATCTAGGATTGCCTGTCCTTAAGTCGAATTCTAGACACAGGGGCAAAACGGTAATTTTGGGCCAAAACGGTGTCCGTCGTTGGACCCGCTTTGCACCGAATAGCGCACTAGAGTCAATGGTCTCTAAAGTCGTCAAACTATATATCTACAGATTTATTTTGATGGTACGAACCCAACAGTATGTCTAATTTTGGATTCCCCAATGGTATGTCCAGTTTTGGATTCCGGTGGGCCGTACACAAAATTTCCCGTTGAATCGGATCGTGGGGCCCACGAAACGACGATCCGATCAACTGTCTCAGAATCGGACCAAACTTGGCATATAGGACCAGAAAAATGATACGGTCCTATTGGCACAAGTTTTGCCTCGATCTGACGATCATGCACAAAGTAATTAGAAAATTTACACAGAGGTCGATACGGTGAATTTCGATGGATACGCATCAAATTCGTCGTGCACACGCAACCAATTTGAATTTTGTCAAAGCCCAGACGTCCACGAAGCCGATACGCACCTTTCGATGCTTTCGGTTCGCGACCACGTCACCCGGATTGGCAGGACGCACGTCGTATCGACGGAATTTTCTAGATTTTTAACATTTTAAAACAGTTTTTCGCCAATCTTCGGAATCCGATTTTTCGGCACGTAGTCGATAAAATCAACTTCTGCAGAAAGGTTTGTGAAGGCCTATGGGTTGTCTAGGACTGTCCTGATTTGATTTCTCAAGACTGTCGACTTATCGACGAAAAATCGTCTTCCGAACAAGGGTTTGGAAGCAGTGTTTTCATTCTAAGTTTTGTGATATTTCCTGATATTTCAAGAATTCTCAAAAATAATCTAGAGTAAACTAGATCGATCTAATTGAAGGGTCTTGTAGAGGATTAACCCATCTACACATAAAAATTTACGGGTCAAAATTTGGTTGAGGAAACAAGAAGAAATTTAGTCAGGAAGACGGGTACCATGGCTTTTGCTTGCTGCGGTTGTTAATGCAACCGTTGCTGCTGTTGCCGTACGGTCGTGCGGTTCTGCCATCGGCCAGTAACCACCATGGTGGCGCACAGGTTAGGGTGGCCCCCCAAGGAGCGACGATAATGTGGTTTGTTTCGAGGTTAGGGTTTTCGAATAAGATTCTCTCTCGTTCTCTCTCGGGTTTTATCAGATTCATATATATATATTGACTGTTTCACGGGGCTCGGTTTGGGGAATATGATAGCTAAGCTGGGCTATGAGTTATTGGTCTTAGGCCTGGCTGCCCATGGTCTCAGCTTAGCTGGTTGGGGTTTAGCTTGCTGTGGGCTCGGGTGCTGTGGGGAAACTGTTATGCCGAGAGGGAGTTCGGCTGAATTGGTTCGGTTTGAGAACAGACGGGGTCGGCTCTGTTCTCAGTTTCTATGGGCCGGGCTGGCCTTTAACTGGGCTGGGTTATTTCAGATGGGGTTTTTTGTTGGGTTTTATTTGTTTTCTTATCACTAATACATATATATATACATATTAATGTACATTAGTAGATATATATACATATTGCCCTCTATATATAGATACATATATATACACATATACATACGCATACATATATAACATGTATATATATTGACCTATTTATATAACATTAGTATATATATATACATATTTATCTTACTTATAAAATACTAACCATTTATCTATTAGGAACACACAATAAATATACATAAAATGATTAATAAATATATTTCATCTTATAGAATAAACACATACAACATATATGCATACCTATACTGTTCTAGTCAAGGGTCCCACAAACCTAAACTAGCATTTCAAGAAAATGTATCATTTTCAAAAATAACAAATATATAAAATAAATATAACTTTAATAGCAATATTATATTATATTTAACTATTATTTATAATTAGTTATTGATCATTAAAATAAAACACCAATATACATGTATTATCTATGTAGCCGTCTTGGTCGCCCTAAGGGTCTACATGGCTTGGGCTCGGTTCGAGTCTAGTTCGGACTAGTTGAGTACAACCGGATCTTCTGCAAGTCAATAAATATTAATAATAAATAATTAAACTATTGATAATGGTCATGTCACAACTTGGCCTGGTTTTCCTAGTTAGGTCACACTTATGGCTGGGTCTTCCATGGCATGGCTAATACACTAGCCAAAGCACTCAACTGCACTATCTGTGCTATGATTCCTAGTCGTCTGGTACTTCAAAACTCAACCATGGCTAAAGTCTTCTACCGAAATAATTAACTAAATAATTACTTATAAAATTCTAAAAATCTCCATTTAAATCAAATAAAAATATTTCATAAATTTCCGAAAAGAGGAGTTACAAATCTACCCACCTTAAAAATAATTTTGTCCTCAAAATTCAAATTCATAACTAGTCCTTAAAAATCAAAGTCTACTATTACCATAATCTCCTCAAATTTAATTTCTCAAAAATATTTTATGACCTTCTCTTGTCATTTTATAACTCTGAATACTTGAGGACTTCTACCCACCTTTGGGTCACTCTACTCCCTCAAGGTGTGTCACTAAAACTTTATAATCTTCCATCTAGTTGCCAGAATTATCACACATAGATATCTAAGACACATGGCATCTATAATCCCCTAATATCTATCAAACAACCATAATTTAAATAATCAAAAAATATTATACTATAACTTAAGAATTTCTGATGAATTCTAGATAGCACAATCATTCGTCACCCCGAAATATGAAGAGACAAAAATCAATGGTTCGGAAGGCAAGGAAGAATAATCGAGAACGAATATGAATTTCAAGGACGTAGAGAAGTTTTTAGGAGAATTTTCAAGGCATTGTGGATTGAGATTTCTAAAGTTTAGTCGTTGTCGCAGGCTCGTATCAGTACAGTTACGTAACCGATACGATATGCTCTGACCTGCATGGACCACCAAAAAAACTTATCACGACCCGCACCCGCTTTTCAGATGCGAGCTCGAGAGCTAGCCAGCTACGTATCGAGCGGACTCTGGCCCAACTCGAATACGTAAACGCTACAAGGCTATGGTATACTGCCAAATCATGGCAATGCAATCTATATCTCAAATCCACAATAAGTACACGAAACATGAATTAACACTATGGGTCGTGGTCTGCAGCCCACTAGTATATATGTCCGATAAAACTCCAAAGAATATAGCAAGAGTCTCTAAATAGGATCAACAAGCAGGATATCTCATGATTAGGAATGTAATGCACGAAAGGATAACATTGTAATATCACAGACAAATACCTGAATCATGCATCTCAATCCTCTACCATTCCGCTCTGCTAACTAACTCGATACAATCGCTAAACTTGAAGAGATCATCAGGCCCTCAGGGAGCATAGCAAGATACATAAAAATATACCTATCTAGCAGTTTAATCATGCATAAACTATAAACAGGATATAAACAGAAAAAGGCATAAACATGGCAAGAGACTACGACCAAACTGCTAACAAGTGACTATCGACACGTGGCTACTGTCAGGTGACTATGAACTGAAATACAAGAACAACTACATGTAAATGAACTGCTAGATGAACAAGTGAACACGAGATCAATGGAATACCAAACCCTCGCCCCGAGTGGACTCGCAGGTCTGAACTAATCACTAATCTTTATCCCGAGTGTGGACTCTCTGGTTAGTTCATGGCATGGCACCCTAGTCCCGAATATGGACTCTCTGGTGCAAGTATAAGTTAACATCCTCATCCCGAGTGTGGACTCATGGATGTAAACAGATCAAGACAAACATCCTCGTCCCGATTGTGGACTCTCTGGTGCCAAGGAAACAAATACCCTCGTCCCAGGTGTGGACTCTCTGGTGCAAGTACAAGTCAACATCCTCGTCCCGAGTGTGGACTCTTTAGTGCCAAGGAAACAAACACCCTCGTCCCAAGTGTGGACTCTCTGGTTGAGGAAAAACGATACAGGGAATTAGCAGTTCAACTACACATACTCGTTCCAAGACACGACTCAGTCAGGGTACAGGTGATACAAGGTATAACTCGTCAAGACACAGGTAGGGACTGCTCTAGCATGGACTATAATGTGAACAAGCTGGTATACTACACTATCAAGTCAAGCAAGATAATAAACAGGTGAACATGGTATGAAGAAAACATATCAAGTCAATTTAACTAGAGAACTAAAGATAACCTATAAATCCATCACAACTAGAGAACTGGATAATAACAAATAAAATAAAATACTATAAGCATGTAATTAAAATGTAGAGGAAGGCAAGGTATCTTACCTGGAGGTAGCGCGAAGATCCAATAATATACCGTCAACTAGTACGCCATAAAGTCCAAATCTCGCAACTGTCTCCGAAAGCTGAAACAGACATTGCCAACATTCTCAGAATAGTCAAATTAGCTATGATTGCCGGTTCTTAAGTCCAATTCTAGACACAGGGGCAAAACGGTAATTTTGGGCCAAAACGGTGTCCGCCGTTGGACCCGCTTTGCACTGAAAAGTATGCCAAAGTCAATGGTCTCTAAAGTCATCAAACTATATGTCTACGAATTTTTTTTGATGGTACGAACACAATGGTATGTCCAGATTTGGATTTCGGTGGGCCGTGCACAAAATTGCTCGTTGAATCGGATCATGGAGCCCGCGAAACGGCGATCCGATCAACTGTCTCAAAATCGGACCAAACTTGGCTTATAGGACCAAAAAAATGATACGGTCCTGTTGGCACAAGTTTTGTCTCGATCTGACGATCGTGCACAAAGTAAGTAGGAAATTTGCACAGAGGCCGATACGGTGAATTTCGACAGATACGCATCAAATTCGTCGCGTATACGCAACCAATTTGAATTTCGTCAAAGCCTATACGTCCACGAAGCCGATACGCACCTTTCGATGCATTCGGTTCGTGACCACGTCGCCCGGATTAGCGGGACGCACGTCGTATCGACGGAATTTTCTAGATTTTTAACATTTTAAAACAGTTTTTCGCTAATCTTCGGAATCTGATTTCTCGGCACGTAGTCGATGAAATCAACTTCTGCAGAGAGGTGTGCGAAGGCCTATGGGTTGTCTAGGACTGTCCAAATTTAATTTCTCAAGACTGTCGACTGATCGACAGAAAATTGTCTTCCAAACAAGGGTTTGGAAGCAGTGTTTGCATTCTAAGTTTTGTGCTATTTCCGGATATTTCAAGAATTCTCAAAAATAATCTAGAGTAAACTAGATCGATCTAATTGAAGGGTCTTGTAGAGGATTAACCCATCTACACATAGAAATTTATGGGTCAAAATTTTATTGAGAAAACAAGAAGAAATTTAGTCAGGAAGACGGGTACCTTGGCTTTTGCTTGCTGCTGTTGTTGATGCAACTGCTGCTGCTGTTGCCGCACGACCGCGTGGTTCTGCCATCGGCCAGTAATGACTGCGGTGACGCACAAGTCAGGGTGGCCGCCCATGGAATGGCGGTAACGTGGTTTGCTTCGGGGTTAGGGTTTTCGAATGAGATTCTCCCTCGTTCTATCTCACCGGTTTTATCCGATTCATATATGTATATTGATTGTGTTATGGGGCTCGATTTGGGGAATAAGATGGCTAGGCTAGGCTGTGAGTTACTGGCCTTGGGCCTGGCTGCCCATGGGCTCAGCTCAGCCGGTTGGGGTTTAGCTTGCTGTGGGCTCGGGTGCGGTGGGGAAACTGTTATGTTGAGTGGGAGTTCGGCTGAATTGGTTCAGTTTGAGAACGGAGGGGGTTGGCTCTGTTCTCAGTTTCTATGGGCTGGGCTGGACTGGCCTTTAGCTGGGCTGGGTTATTTTAAATGGGGTGTTTTGTTGGGTTTTATTTGTTTTCTTATCACTAATACATATATTTTTTTTTTTCACTAATACATATATATATATATAAAAAAAAATATATATATATATATATATATTTTATATATATATATATATATATATATATATATTTTTTTTTTAAGGAAACAGAACTCTATATTGCATGTGAGGAAAAAACGGTTACACGGGGGGCCCAAAAGTGCAAGCACGCCACACCCAGTGACCGACGATAAGGACAAGCCACATGCAAAACAAAAACCAAAATAGCCCAGGGCCAAAAAATCACCCAAGACCCTCCCTCTCCCCCACAAGCGACCCATCCCTACAGTGAGGAGACCCGGCCTTTATGCACTGCCGATCAACTTCCCGAGCCAGCTGGAGAAGCGAGTAGGTGTGGGAACGTCCTTCATAACGGTGCTTGTTGCGGTTTTTCCACAGAACCCATAAGATCGCCGACGCCGTGATATCATTCTGTTCAGACCGGGCGTTGCCCCAAGCCGCAAGCCTGAGGGGAAGAAGAGGACCGCCGCTGGGGATCCCGTGATCCGACTGAAAGCGATCCCAAAGCATGACCGCCAGGTCTCCGGAAGAGAAAATGTGATCGAGGCTCTCTACATCCGGAGTGTCACAGCAGTGGCACATAGAAACCATGGCAAAACCGGTCCGACGAAGCCAGTCGTCCGTCGGAAGTTTCTTCCTGATCAACCGCCACTGGAGGATGGACCACTTTAACAGAATCCGACGGTCCCAAACCGGGAAAGGCCCAGGCGGACCAGCAGAGCAAAGCCGACTAATCCCAGGCCGACCGTGTGGAGAAATTCCCGTCCCGCGCCGGCCGCCACCTGAAGGCGTCATCCTGCTCCGATAGCTGCAGGCCGTCCTCGACAATGCCCCCCGCCACGTCCTGGCCGAAAAGCTCTGCAATAAGCGGCAAATCCCAGGCCCCATCCACCTGCAGATGACGTACCAGCAGCGTCGGCCTGCGCTGCTGCGCCGACAGCCGAGGCGTTGTCAAACGCCCTGTCCACTCCTCGTTGTAAGCGTCCACCTCGCCACGACCGAGTTCGACGTAAATGTGGGGCTCTCCGCAGTCCCTTCCTGAGATGAGACGGCACCACCCGCTGGAGGCGTTGCTGTTGGAACCGGCCAGCACAGGGTGAGTCCGCGGGAAGTACGACGCCCGCATGAAGTCGATCCATAAGGAGGACTCGGTCCGCACCCGCCACCAGAGCTTCACCGAAAGCGCGGTGACCATCTCGCCAATGGTACGGATCCCAAGGCCCCCCTCCCTGGTGGGTTTCGCGACGCTCTCCCAGCTAGCCCATCGCGTACGAACAGCAGCCTGTGAGTGACCCCACAAAAAATTGTTAAAGGAATGCTCGATTACCTCGATGACCTACTTCGGCGGGATGCTAGCAGCCAAAAGATAAATCGGCATCGAGCACAGCACGTGCCGGAGGAGAATGAGGCGACCACCGATGGAGAGGGAGCTGTGCTGCCACCCTCTGATCCTCGACTGAATCTTGGAGATGAGCGGCTCGAAGAGGGCCGCCTTCCTTCTCCCGTGGTGAATCGGACAACCCAGATAGATGAAAGGGGGCAAGGAGACGGAGAAACCCGAGCTGATCGCCAACGCCTCCTTCGTTGCCTCGTCACTGTCTTCGTGTGTGAAAATGCAGCTCTTCCTCTCGTTGATCCGCTGGCCCGACGACTGCTGATAGCGCAATAACAGCTTCTTGATGTTCTTCACCGTCCGCCGGTCGCCGGATGAGAAGACAATGACGTCGTCGGCGTACGACAGGTGCGTAATGAGCGGACACCCGCTCGTCATCCTGTATCGACCAAAGCTCCGAGCGGAACCCAATCTGATGAGGTTGCGGCTAAGAGCCTCCGCCGCAATAATGAATAAGGAGGCCGACAGGGGATCGCCCTGCCTCACGCCGCGATGAGACCGGAAGAAGCCCGAAGGGACCCCGTTGATGAGAACCGAGAACCACGAGCTACTAACCGAGCGAAACAGGATGTCGATCCACACTTCCGAGAATCCGAACTTCCGCAAGACCCAAATCAGATGCTGCCAGTCCAGTCTGTCATACGCTTTCTTCATGTCGATCTTCATCGCGACGTTGCCACCGCGATTGTCCCGACCCATCTTGCTCACCAGCTCCTGGGCCAATAAGATATTGTCGACGATGCTCCTCCCCTGGACGAACCTGCTCTGCTCTCTAGAAATAACCTTGGGAATGAGAGGGGCCATCCGGACCGCAATGACCTTGGCAATGACTTTGTTTATGAAATTGCAGATGCTTATGGGGCGAAAATCCGCGAAAGAAGAGGGGTTGGTGATCTTCGGAATCAACATCAGGAACGAGCTGGATATCGATCTCGGGTATTGACATCCATCGAAAAATGCCTCGACGGAGTTGACGACGTCGCTGCCCACCGTGTCCCAACACGCGTCGAAAAACCCCCCGGAGAACCCGTCGGGCCCGGGAGCACTATCGTTGCTCAGCGCCTTGACCGTCGCTTCCACTTCGGCTCTGGAGATGGGCTTGGTAAGCTCGAGGTTGTCCGAGTCGCCAATCAGCTGCGGTATTGCGCCAAGGAAGTCAGCATCTGCCACGATCCGCTCTTTCGCGAACAGTCGCTCAAAGAAGGTCTCGGCCTCAGCCGCAATGCCGGACTGCCCGCGGACGAGGACGCCGTCATCCCCACGAATCTGGTGAATGGAGAGGGAGTTCCTCCGCTGCCGCACGCAATCGTGGAAAAATTTGGAGTTTTTGTCGCCACCGATGTCCCACCTTATGCGTGCCTTCTGCCTCCAGAAACTAGTCTCGTTGAGAACGCAACGCTTCAGCCGAGCCCGGGCTGCGTTCAGAGCCGTCCGCCGGCCGGGGTCACCACTCCTGTCGAACTCAATCTCAGCGAGTTGGACGTCCACCTCCGCCTCTTTGAGCGACCGGAAAATGTCGCCGAAAGCGGTGCGGCTCCAGAGTTTGAGGGCCCGCCTCGTGGCAGCCAGCCTTAGACCGATCCTGATCAGGGGGTTGTCGTGATGAGCCGAAACCCAAGCGGCCGAGACAATGCTGCTGAAGTCGGCGTGCTCGCTCCAGAAATCAAGGTACTTGAAGCTTTTGACGTGTTCCGGCTTGGTAGTGATGATGTCAAGGAGAAGAGGCGAGTGGTCAGACTCCGCCCTATTCAGGTGAGTGACGAAGGAGTCATGAACGACGTCTCGCCAACGCTGATTGGAGAAGATCCTATCGAGTCTGGATTGTTGATTGTCTCTGCCGTCCTGCGAATTCGTCCATGTGAACTCATTTCCGGAGAATCTGAACGAAGACAGCTGAGCGTCGAGAGCAAGTTGATTGAATTCAAACATTGCGCCCGACGACGGAGCAAGGCCACCCCTCTTCTCCGTCGTTGCGGCTATGGCGTTGAAATCGCCGCCACACAACCACGGGGACTGCGGGAAGCGACTCTGAAGGAGGAGCAGCTCTTCCCACAACTCCCTCCTCAACTGCCGGTGACAACTACCGTGCACGATGGACAGAAGTGTCGAGTCCTCGATCAGAGGATGCCGGAAGATGATGGAGAGGGATTGAGGACTGCAAGCGACGACGTCAGCCTTCACGTCATTGTTCCAAAAAATCCAGATGTCCTTGCCGTGAGCAAGTCCCCCGCTGAAGCCAAGCTTGAGACGGAAACTGTTGAATTTGCTTTCTTCGACTTTGGACTCAATCACTGCAAGGATGGCGAGGCGGTGCATCTCTTTAAGACTCTTGAGCCGATTGAGGGTCTGCGAATTGGCCAGCCCTCGCGCATTCCATATCATCAATCTTAACATTTGGTGGGGGTGTTCTGGCCCCTCCTTGTGGCCGATCTGAGTAACCTGGGGGTGATGGGTGAAGCCAAGGCACGCGGAGTGGGGTGTTCTTCTCTCTCCTGAGGCTCTTCCTGTTGCTGCATCCCAAGGTGTTCAACTCCCGTCTCTGTCGAAGCATCATCGGCGAAGATGGATCGTCGATTGGGTGAAATCCCTACGGGCCTGTCGACCACCGCACAAGTTTGAAGGTCTTCCTCCATCAGCTCTTCGCTGCCCTCTTCAATGGTTGCGAGTTGATGTTGATAAATCACTAATCGCCTCTCCGAATTCTGATCGCTGAGTGGCTGATCGGGATCGTGCTCTGCGTTGCCTGTCTGCCCATTCCTCGGGGAGCCGGATTGGCCTGGGGTGACGGGCACGACCTGCACAATCTCCTTTTCTTGACTCTTCCTCTTTTTACTGCACCGTCTCCCTTTGTTGGTCTTCAGGTAAGCTGCATTGATGTCGGGATTGGCTGCACTCCCTTCTCCTTCTGTTTGCTCACTTTCACCTTGCTTCTCTCGTCCTTGGTCACTGTTGATTTCACCTTCTGAGTCCTTCCTTCTTTTGCACGTGCGGACCGTGTGGCCTTGGTGGTAGCAGTGGTCGCAATATTGCGGAGTGCGCTCATATTTGATCTGCTGCCAAGCGCTGTTCCCGTACGGGAGGATAAGGCGAACCTTCGGAGGGAGCGGTTTGCTGGAGTCCAGCTCGATAAGAACCCGAGCCTGACTCGGACGGGACCGCAGCGCCGTGGCGCGGTCGATAAGGAGGGGCTGGCCAATCCCATGAGCAATGGCGAAGATGGCCTCTTTGGCGAATAGGTGAATCGGAAGCCCAGGGAGGGAGACCCACACAGGGGTGATGGCCGATTCCCGATTGGGGATGAAGCTGGGATCCCACCGGAACACCCTCATAGGAGCGTTCGCAACCATCCAAAGTTCGCGGGAACGAATGCGGAGGAAATCCACTTCGAGATTAGGACGGAGGAGCAAGTGCCTCCCATCAATCAAGCCGACGTCGACTGCGCCGGCGAACTTCATGCCCTCCATTGACCGCCGCACGGCGTCAACGGACGGGCGGGAGTGTGAGAATTTCCCAATCAGCGCCCACCGAAGAGGAGTGACCAGAGCCTCGACCGCGGCAACCGGAAAAGAGATGGCTGGAGCTCCAAGGAACGAAGAATGCTGGCATCCGAGGTCGACACGCGACTCGGATCCGAAGGCGGGAGCCATGGCCTTGGCCGCCATCGACGGGGCGCAAACCGCTGCGGCGTAGGATGCCGGAGCGTAGGCGACGGAGGTGGCTTGAAAGGGGACCGGCGAGGGAGAGGGATGCGGAAGTGGAGACGCCGGCTGACTAGGTGGAAACGAGGGAACAGGGGGAAGCGTAGTGGAGGAAGTCGGTGGGGCGACCATGGGGACGGGATCGCCAGCGGGATGCTGCGATGAAGAGGGAAGCGTCGCTGCGGGACCAGCGGCGCAAGGCGGGGGAAGGGGGTTGGGCGGAGGAAACGAGAGGGACGGAGGTTGATGTCGAGGGGGCAAAGGGGGGGGCTTCGACGATGGAGGAAGGTGGGGAGGAAGGAGAAACTGGGAAGGAGACGATGGAGGCCGCCGCCGACATGGCCGGAGCCTGCCGACGGCTCCCGGAGAAATCGCTGGCCGTAATTTCGGGGAAACCTAGCCGCCCTGCCCGAAAAAAAAATATATATATGATATATATATATATATATATATATATATATATATATATATATATATATATATATATATATATATATACATATATATATACATATTAATGTACATTAGTAGATATATATACATATTGCCCTCTATATATATATATTTATTGCCCTCTATATATATATATATATATATATATATATATATATATATATATTATATATATATATATATATATCTATATATATATATATATATATATATATATATATATATATATATATATATATTTTATATATCTTACTTATAAAATACTAACCATTTTTTATATATCTTACTTATATATCTTACTTAAAAAAAAAAAAATATATATATATATATATATATTTTTTTTATATATCTTACTTATAAAATACTAACCATTTATCTATTATGAACACACAATAATTATACATAAAATGATTAAAAAATATATTTCATCTAATCAAACAAACACATACAACATATATGCATACCTATATTGTTCTAGTCAAGGGTCCCACAAACCTAAAATGACATTTCAAGAAAACGTATCATTTTCGAAAATAACAAATATATAAAATATAAATATAACTTTAATAGCAATATTATATTATATTTAACTATTATTTATAATTAGTTATTGATCATTAAAATAAAACACCAATATACATGTATTATCTATGTGGCCGTCTTGGTCGCCCTAAGGGTCTACCT
Source organism: Iris pallida (assembly GCA_029216955.1). Classification (NCBI taxonomy): domain Eukaryota; kingdom Viridiplantae; phylum Streptophyta; class Magnoliopsida; order Asparagales; family Iridaceae; genus Iris; species Iris pallida. The sequence goes on from JANAVB010041814.1 coordinate 12,746,333, forward strand.
GGCTTGGGCTCGGTTCGAGTCTAGTTCAGACTAGTTGAGTACAACCGGGTCTTCTGCAAGTCCATAAATCTTAATAATAAATAATTAAACTATTGATAATGGTCATGTCACAACTTGGCCTGGTTTTCCTAGTTAGGTCACACTTATGGATGGGTCTTCCACGGCATGGCTAATACACTAGCCAAAGCACGCAACTGCACTATCCGTGCCATGATTCCTAGTCGTCTGTTACTTCAAAACTCAACCATGGCTAAAGTCTTCTACCGAAATAATTAACTAAATAATTACTTATAAAATTATAAAATCTCCATTTAAATCAAATAAAAATATTTCAAAAATTTTCGGAAAGAGGAGTTACAAATCTACCCACCCTCGAAATTCAAATTCATAACTAGTCCTTAAAAATCAAAGTCTACTATTACCTTAATCTCTTCAAATTTAATTTCTTAAAAATATTTTATGACCTTCTCTTGTCATTTTATAACTCTGAAAACTTGAGGACTTCTACCCACCTTTGGGTCACTCTACTCCCTCAAGGTATGTCACTAAAACTTTATAATCTTCCATCTAGTTGCTAGAATTATCCCGCATAGATATCTAAGACATATGGCATCTATAATCCCCCCATATCTATCAAACAATCATAATTTAAATAATCAAACAATATTATACTATAACTTAAGAATTTCTGATGAATTCTAGACAGCACGATCATTCGTCATCCCGAAATAGGAAGAGACAAAAATCAATGGTTCGAAAGGCAAGGAAGAATAATCGAGAAAGAATATGAATTTTAAGGACGTAGAGAAGTTTATAGGAGAATTTTCAAGGCAATGTAGATTGATATTTCTAAGGTTTAGTCGTAGTCGTAGGCTCGTATCAGTACAGTTACGTAATCGATACGATATGCTCTGACCTGCATGGACTACCAAAAAAACTTGTCACGACCCATACCCGCTTTTCGGACGCAAGCTCGTGAGCAAGCCAGCTACGTACCGAGCGGACTCCGGCCCGACTCGAATATGTAAACGCTGCCAAGGCTATGGTATACTACCAAATCATGGCAATGTAATCTATATCTCAAATCCATAATAAGTACACGAAACATGAATGAACACTATGGGTCGTGGTCTGCAGCCCACTAGCATATATGTCCGATAAGACTCCAAAGAATATAGCAAGAGTCTCTAAACAGGATCAACAAGCAGGATATCTCATGATAAGGAATGTAAAGCACGAAAGGATAACATTGTAATATCATAGATAAATACCTGAGTCATGCATCTTAATCCTCTACCATACCGCTCTGCTAACTAACTCCATACAATCGCTAAACATCAAGAGATCATCAGGTCCTCAGGAGACATAGCAAGATACATAAAAACATGCCTATCTAGCAGTTTAATCATGCATAAACTATAAACAGGATATAAACAAGAAAAGGCATGAACATGGCAAGAGACTACGACCAAACTGATAACAAATGACTATCGACACGTGGCTACTGCCAGGTGACTATGAACTGGAATACAAGAACAACTACATGTAACTGAACTGCTGGATGAACAAGTGAACACGAGATCAATGGAATACCAAACCCTCGCCCCGAGTGGACTCGCAGGTCTGAACTAATCACTAACCCTCGTCCCGAGTGTGGACTCTCTGGTGTAATTACAAGTCAATGTCCTCGTCCCGAGTGTGGACTCACGGATGTAAACAGATCAAGACAAACACCCTCGTCCCGAGTGTGGACTCTCTGGTGCCAAGGAAACAAACACCCTCGTCCCGAGTGTGGACCCTCTAGTGCAAGTACAAGTCAACATCCTTGTCCCGAGTGTAGACTCACGGATGTAAACAGATCAAGACAAACACCCTCGTCCGAAGTGTGGACTCTCTGGATAAGGAAAAACGATACAGGGAATTAGCAGTTTAACTACACGTACTCGTTCCAAAACACGACTCAGTCAGGGTACAGGTGAGACAAGGTATAACTCATCAAGACACAGGTAGGGACTACTCTAGTATGGACTATAATGTGAACAAGCTGGTATACTACACTATCAAGTCAAGCAAGATAATAAACATGTGAACATGGTATGAAGAAAACATATCAAGTCAATTTAACTAGAGAACTAAAGATAACCTATAAATCCATCACAACTAGAGAACTGGATAATAACATATAAAATAAAAGACTATAAGCATGTAATTAAACTGTAGAGGAAGGCAAGGTATCTTGCCTGGAGGTAGCGCGAAGATCCAATAATATACCGTCAACTGGTACGCCATAAAGTCCAAATCTCACAACTGTCTCCGAAAGCTGAAACAGACATTGCCAACATTCTCAGAATAGTCAAATTAGCTAGAATTGTCTGTCCTTAAGTCCAATTCTGGACATAGGAGCAAAACGGTAATTTCGGCCCAAAACGGTGTCCGCCGTTGGACCCGCTTTGCACCAAAAAATGTGCCAGAGTTAATGGTCTCTAAAGTTGTCAAACTACATGTCTATGGATTTATTTTGATGGTACGAACCCAATGGTATGTCTAGTTTTGGATTTCGGTGGGCCGTGCATAAAATCGCCCGTTGAATCGGATCGTAGGGCCCATAAAATGGCGATCCGATCAACTGTCTCAGAATCGGACCAAACTTGGCATACAGGACCAAAAAAATGATACGGTCCTGTTGGCGCAAGTTTCGTCTCGATCTGACGATCGTGCACAAAGTAATTAAGAAATTTGCACAGAGGCCGATACGGTGAATTTTGACGGATACGCATCAAATTCGTCGCACACTCTCAACCAATTTGAATTCCGTCACAGCCTACACATCCACAAAGCCTATACGCACCTTTTGATGCTTTCGGTTAGTGACCACGTCGCCCGGATTGGCGGGACGCACGTCGTATCGACGAAATTTTCTAGAATTTAAACATTTTAAAACAGTTTTTCGCCAATCTTCGGAAACCGATTTCTCGGCACGTAGTCGATGAAATCAACTTCTGCAGAGAGGTTTGCGAAGGCCTATGGGTTTTCTAGGACTGTCCTAATTTTATTTCTCAAGACTGTCGACTGATCGACAGAAAATCGTATTCCAAACAAGGGTTTGGAAGCAGTATTTGCATTCTAAGTTGTGTGATATTTCATGATATTTCAAGAATTCTCAAAAATAATCTAGAGTAAACTAGATCGATCTAATTGAAGGGTCTTGTAGAGGATTAACCCATCTACACATAAAATTTACGGGTCAAAATTTGGTTGAGGAAACAAGAAGAAATTTAGTCAGGAAGACGAGTACCTTGGCTTTTGCTTGCTGCTATTGTTGATGCAACCGCTGCTGCTGTTGCCGCACGACCGTGCGGTTCTGCCATCGGCCAGTAACCACCGTGGCGGTGCACAGGTCAGGGTGGCCGCCCAATGAGCGACGGTAACATGGTTTGCTTCGGGGTTAGGGTTTTTGAATGAGATTCTCTCTCGTTCTATCTCTCGGGTTTTATCCGATTAATATATGTATATTGACTGTGTTATGGGGCTCGGTTTGGGGAATAGGATGGCTAGACTGGGCTGTGAGTTACTGGTCTTGGGCCTGGCTACCCATGGGCTCAGCTCAGCTGGTTGGGGTTTAGCTTGTTGTGGGCTCGGGTGCTGTGGGGAAGCTGTTATGCCGAGAGGGAGTTCGGCTGAATTGGTTCAGTTTGAGAACAGAGGGGGTCGACTCTGTTCTCAGTTTCTATGGGTTGGGCTGGCCATTAGTTGGGCTGGGTTATTTCAAATGGGGTTTTTTGTTGGGTTTTATTTGTTTTCTTATCACTAATACATATATATATATACATATTAATGAACATTAGTAGATATATATATATATCCATATTGCCCTATATATATATATATATATATATATATATATATATATATATATATATATAATATATATATATATATATATATATATATATATATATATACGCAAAAAAATATATATATATACGCATATACATACGCATATATATATAACATGTATATATATTGACCTATTTATATAACATTAGTATATATATATATATATATATATATATATATATCTTACTTAGAAAATACTAACCATTTATCTATTAAGAACACACTATAAATATACATAAAATGATTAATAAATATATTTCATCTAATCAAATAAACACATACAACATATATGCATACCTATACTATTCTAGTCAAGGGTCCCACAAACCTAAAATGACATATCAAGAAAACGTATCATTTTCGAAAATAACAAATATATAAAATATAAATATAACTTTAATAGCAATATTATATTATATTTAACTATTATTTATAATTAGTTATTGATCATTAAAATAAAACACCAATATACATGTAGTATCTATGTGGCCGTCTTGGTCACCCTAAGGATCTACATGGCTTGGGCTCGGTTCGAGTCTAGTTCAGACAAGTTGAGTACAACCGGGTCTTCTGCAAGTCAATAAATCTTAATAATAAATAATTAAACTATTGATAATGGTCATGTCACAACTTGGCCTGGTTTTCCTAGTTAGGTCACACTTATGGCTGGGTCTTCCTTGGCATAGCTAATATACTAGCCAAAGCACACAACTGCACTATCCGTACTATGATTCCTAGTCGTCTGGTACTTCAAAGCCCAACCATGGCTAAAGTCTTCTACCGAAATAATTAACTAAATAATTACTTATAAAATTCTAAAAATCTTCATTTAAATCAAATAACAATATTTCAAAAATTTCCTGAAAGAGGAGTTACAACGTGTCCTAAATAGGATACGTGGTGTTGTGTCATGATATCTCATGAAATACACGATTAGATTTAGAATACATGCAAATGTGTGTGTGTGTGTATATTATAGAGTGCCATATGAGCATATATATATAGGGTTATATAGATATGCTCATATGGCACTCTACAATATAAATATATATATATTATAATTATGTGAGTGTGTACGTATGTGTGTGTGTGTGTATGTGTGTGTGTGTGTGCACGTGTACTATTATATATAGGAAAATAGGGAGTGTAGATAAGTAGATAAGTAGGTAGGTAATGGTGTGTGGTTCAGGGAGTTGAGGGTGATGTCAAGTGACAGTAGATGAGAGAGAGTTAGGAGAGATATGGAAAGAAAGGAGAATTGGAAGCAGCAAGTGTGGCCTACAGTGTAGGCAACAGGGAAGAAGTTTTCTGTGCAGTTGTTACGACCCGCTCCCGAATAATCGGATACTTGTCGGACATGCCCAGCATTCGTCGTTGGACACAACAAAGTAAGCTGTACAATACTAAGGAAACTCCAAGTCACAAGGTAGATAAAATCAACACAGCATCTATAACGCCCCGTACAAGATCTCCACAATCATCCAAGTCTTTTACAATGTTATCCGGAGATAGATCCGGTAAGATAAAATACAATGATGAAATAATAAAATACAATCTCCAGAAGGTAAGATAAAAACAATGACGTAAAATCCTGTAATCTCCATGATGTTCCTAATGCTCAATGACCTCAAGCTCACCTGCAACGTATCCTGTCAGAAAAAGAGCAAAGCACAACCCCGACAAAAAGCACTAAACAAAGTAAACTGAAATGCTACACAATGAACTGTGATACAAGCACTGGACCATGAAATTATAGTACATGAATAACGATAAACTATAGTACCAGATCCAGAACAATGAACTGGACTATCAGTGTAAAATATATTTGAAATAAATATCAGAGTATGTGACCGGGTGGGGTAGTATAGGGTAAAAGAGCACAGGAATAATGGTACGGCTTAGAGTCCCACGTGCACGATGTGAGACTTAAGCTATTAAATAATGCCTAGCTAAATTAGGATTGGTCACATATATGTAGTATTTCTCCACCCCAATGTATAAGCAATGAACAATCATGTGTACAATATGTCCTATATATGAGAAAATATGAAGCAACACAGGAATACAGAGTAAAGAGTTCGAGTCGGTGTACTTGCCTTGCTTTGGAAGTCCGATAATAGTAGAGCATGAATATTCAACTGGTTTTGCATAAGTTTGTTAGGGTTAAAACAATGTTAACTAATTATTGCTAACTATATCCATTTGCTAGTTTACTAATATTTTAGAAACATATATATATATATTATAATTTGATCAAAATAAGTAGTAGTGAAAATATCTTTAACTATATTTGGCAAAATCATTATGTTTATATCTAAGAAGAGTTTTTACTACAATAGCCTGAGTTAATAAACTAGCAATATTTTGGAAAACATATATAATATAGTTTTTAAAATAATCACTAGTAAAACACCTTAAAAATGCTTGCTAGTTAAATTATTTATAACATTAAAATCTAAATATAATATTTTGGGAATCTCTATATACTTTATAGAAACACCAATTATATATACCGTATCCAAATAGTCCTTAGTAAAATATTCTAGCAAAGCTTTAGACAATTTAAGCTAATAATAAATTTTGGTACAATATGTATTAGACAGAAACTCATATTAATCTGTAGATTTCTTAATATACATAGATTAAAAATCTGCTAGTACAATTATCTATAGCAATATTTACAACAATTATTTAATACATATATAGTACAAAATCTGCATGAAATACTTGTACTAATATACAAATATACATTCAATTATACTGTAATATATATATATATATATATATATATATATATATATATATATATATAAATCAGTTGTTTCAAGTGACTGGCCCAGAGCCCAGTACACAGTGTCTGAATAGAACCAAATTTTAACTCAGAAGATCCTTTTCCCGGCTAGAGCCCACAACTCATAAATCAATATTTAGCAAAATCAAGTATGTCTTATTACTTACTGGTTTGAACCCACCTTAACAAAATCTGACTTAAAATAACTTACTAAACTACTAAAACTTTAACTATAAGCCAGTAGACCCCATCCCCTCTTTTGAAATAATTCAGCCCAAAGCAAAAAGCATTACTGCTACTCCCCATTGGATGTTCATCCGAGCATCGATATAAAGTTTAGAAGCATGAGTATCACTCTTCAACTAGACACACTTGCACATATAGAGACCCAGATTTGAATATACAGAATAGATATACACTCAAAACTTAAATCTAACCCATCATATGCCAAGATTATGCCACTTCTCAACCTCTCAAGATTTATGCACCAAAGCTAAAACTCTCTAACACACCACCAGTACCCTCACAACTAGAATTAAACATAGTTAAATTCATATAGATGTTTAAACAAACCCAAGCTAGAAGTACATCCAATCACCAAGTCAAGCTTCCTACATAGGCTCAACTGAACAGATGTTCTTCTGCTCCAAACACAAACTGAATTTCGAAACCAGAATGAGCGGCAAGACTCCGTTGCATTCTAACACACTTCTGCATCCTAACGCGACTCAACCCGATCACAACTTTCTGTAGGAGACAACAAAAGGCCGGACACGAGCAACCTGGACTCCCCTGCATCCCGTCCCCCCCAAGCCGGCACCGCCAATTAATTCTAGCTACCAGCAAAACATCACACTAAGAAAGTAAGGTAGTACCTGAAGAAAGGAATCAAATCTGGAAGAAGGAGCCTACTCTGGGGTTCGAACACAATCTCACGAGTCCGATACAGTCTCCTTATGATCGAAAAACGATTTGAAACCCTGATTAGACATTTCATCAAATAGGTTCAAAGCGCAAAGAGAAAATAGAAGTATTAGGAACTAATAATTTTCCTTCAGAGATCTCAAGAATTCATCAAGGATTAATGCAAGAATCTAATCACTTACAAGGAAAATCAAACTCAATCGTTCGTTGTCCAGTCGACCGACCAATTTGATCCCGATCCTTCCCTGATCCAAACTTCCAAACCAGAAGAAAATTCCACACTAAGCAACTCAGCAAGGACACAGGAAAATATTTCTAGATCCAACTAAAAAATTGAGATCGACACTCACCTTGTCGATCGCCCCAGAGATAGAGAGTCGAATTTGTATAAGGAGAAATCTCGCGGTGGGGATCACCGGAGAAGACAGTGCCACCGGAGAAGTAGCCGACAACGGGAATGATGATGTCGAACCTTCGCTGAGAAGTCAAGGCCAATCGACTAGTCTCAACCAATCTTCAGATTTGAACCAGTCGTCGAGAGGATGATCGGCACACTGCCTCTATAAGAGAAGGAATCGCCGGAGTAGAAGTCAACCCTCGCTGATCGACAATGAGTTGTGGTGGAGGCGTCGAGGAAGAAGCTCGGCCATCGAGCAAATAATTAACCGTCGAGCGTCGTGGAGTGGTGGCCGCCGCAAAGATGACGAACAGTCGCCACCAGGAAGAGCGGATCGCCGAGGAGGAGATCCTCGTATCGTTGTTAAGAAAGCAGTCACGGGTGCGGGGACTCCTCGCGCGCTTTCTAGGAGAGCATCCTTGTCGTCGTCGGAAGAGCTCAAATGAAAACTAGGGTTAGGGTTTAGACTTAAAATTTGGGGGAGGGATGGTCGAGAGCTCTGCTCTCATTTCTTGCGAGAAGAAATTAAGACAGAGAGAGAGAGAGAGAGAGAGAGAGAGTGAGGATTGTGAGGATTTAAATAGATTTAATAAGAGAATGGATATTTACAAAAAGGTCCCAATAAACTGTTTTATTACAATTGTTGTAAAAAATCAGTTAGAAAGGTCCTAAATAAACTGTTTTAATACAATAACACAAAATTTGTAAAATGTTATTAATATTTTTCATATATATGAAACATTTATTTCGGAGCGTTATATATATAATATATTATATATATATATATATATTATATATATATATATATATATATATGTAAAATGTACACACACACACATATATATATATATATATATCTATATAGATATATAT
>JANAVB010041814.1:12755227-12820904 GCA_029216955.1 Iris pallida
AATTTGAATTCAAATTCGAATTTGAAGGGTGGTGGGAGTCTAGGCCTAGCTCGCCATCAGATCGTAAAAAGCATGGAAAATATGGGGTTCATACGGATCACAATTTGCCGCATAGTACTTTGGGCCAAACTAGTCCACTAAAGGAGAGCAGTATGACAGATTCGATACCCTATGCGGCCCATCGACAACCAGACTGATTCGAGCCACAGAAGAAGTTACCCAAGCCGCATGAACCTTATGCGTCTTAAACATATGCGGCCCCACGGTCTCCGAACTTCATGCGGCAGAGGATGGTTGTAACCCAAGCCGCATGAGCTTTATGCGGCCCAAAATACAGAATCTATGCGGCTTAAAAGTCCTTAAGCTATATGCGGACTAAGGAAGATTGCGGCTTAAGCTGCATGAGTCTCATGCGGCCCAACGTGGTTGAAAACTGAGAGACTCATGCGGCTCAAAATGATTCATATCCTGCGATATGACACGTGGCAGGCTGACCAAGTCTCAACCACCCAGATTTACTGTAACAAAATCCCAACAAATCGACAGCTGGCGGCCAAAGAGCGAGTCTTCACGTGCTGATTAGCCATGTGGCCACAGGCCATTTATGCGTCTCAAATTACATACTACTATAAATAGCAGGGTGCCATACCCCTGCAAAAGGCTGGCAACCTTCAAAATAATTTCTTCAAGAGCTAAAGACTGCGTCGGATAGTCGAAGGAGTAAGGCAGAGTTGATACACTTTCCGGAGCATCCACCGTCACCCCCAAATCAAAAAACTAAACAATTGTACTTAGATTGTTTCCTATGATTTCTTTCTAGGCTCTTCTTTGTACAAGTGAGTTTGTAATCAATTTTAGTATTTCTGTAATACTTGTCTTTGATATCTAATGGCAAACCCTTGGCGACTCTGCTGGGGACGTCCTTCTCCTCTGATGAGAAGCTGGTGACGTAATCTGACGCATCCAAGCTCGGCTCTATGCAGCAAATGCTTGTGGTTTGTTTTGACGAACAAGCCTTCGAAGAAATGCTCTCTGATGGGAGCGCCAGCCCGTCACAGAAGCGAGCCAACCCAAAGAGAACTCCCAGGACGTCGGCGCGCAAAACTATTGCCCCCGACCAAGTTCTCAAAGAAGCTCCTTCTGCAACCCAAGATGGTAACAAAAGCTCTCATGTGGCTTTGCTTCCGACCGCAGAGGACCCCACTGTCCCCAAATCCAGCAGAGGAAAATACTATGATGCAGAGTTTTTAGGGCACAAGGGAAATCCATGCGAACAAAGAAGAAGCCGCATAAGAGAGATGGGCAGTCTGTCCATGCGGCAACCAACTCTCGCCGCAGGCAGACAACTCATACGACAGCCAACACTGGCCGCAGGAAGACGGCCCATGCGGCAGTCAACTCTAGCCGCAAAAAGACGGCCTATGCGGCAGCCAACTCTGGCCGCAGGAAGATGGCCTATGCGGTAGCCAGCTCTGGCCGCAGGAAGGTAGATAATGCGGCTGCCAATCTGGCCTCAGATAGGATGTCTCATGCGGCCCTGTTAAAGCTTTGTGTTGACCATCTCTCATGCGGGCCCGACTATATGTGGCCCATTGAGGATGTAAATATTCCAATCAGACTCTTCTTACTATGCGCTTTCAGGCGCTAAGTTGAAGAAGTCTAGGACAATATGGGCCCAACAAGCCCAGTCAACTGTCCAAGCTACTAATCGTCAGCGGGCACCATTAACTGTTATGCGGGCTCCTAATGGAAAGTTGTATAGAACCACCCGCGTCCAGTCCCCAGGGCTAACGGACATGGTGGGTCTTTAAAGTCTCCCTCCAACGATCGAGAGCAAGTACTTTTATTAGCCTCAATCTGGAAGCAAACATGATACCTACGCATATGTGTGCTCGGGATACCCGAGTCCACAAGTTTGATGCAAAGGTAGATCAGCCTGCTATCGACTTGCGTGAGGTAATTACTCACAAACGCAAGGAGGCAACCTTGGCATGCGATGAGTCCCTCTCAGACGTCGTTGTACCCAAGTCATCATCCATTGCTGCTGCAACGAGTCGGCAGCACCTGAAGATCGACAGTCGGTTTTCCAACGACTGCAGCAGCCAGCACCTGTCCTACAACAACTCAAAAAACAGGTACAAATTCCAGAGACGAGGAGTTTCCTTTCGCCTCCTGTAATTCAACTCAGAAGGTTCCTTCCGTCAAAGGAGGAAAGAAGACCGGCTCTTCCAGCCCGGCTCGGCCAGTATTGCAAGAAAACTCTTACCGAGGGTTGTCGCCGACAACCACAGGGGGGTCTATTTAGGCACTCGATCCAAAAAGAAACTTCCAGCACCTAGGGGTGCACCTTCGACCTCCTTGGGAGTAGATGAAGCTGGGGGTAGCAGTCCCCTCAATATATGTGACAACCCGATGTACCAAGAGCTACACAGAGCGTAGAGATCCTCCAAACTGTACAACAGACTTTGACTTCCCTAAGGGCCACCAGCCTCGCCAAGACGATGTAGCTTCCTGCACAGGGGGTAGCACCCCTTCCGAGTCCGAGGAAGATGACATTTCGATATTCCCGACGATTTCTCTGTACAAGGGTACGACACAGAGAGCACCTCTGCTATATCCCTTCCCTCTACCCACGTGAGGACAGTTTTTATGGCTGACGAGGATCATGAAGCGCCTACTGATCGACAACGTCTATAAGTACTTAACGCCATGCTTCTGTCCTTGGTCAGGTCTGCAGATGAAATCAAAGCCGCCTTGCCAACTCAACCAGCAGGGACGCCTGGACAAACAAGCTTGGGACCCGCAGTCAACGCGACTCCAACACAACTGCCCCTCCTTTGGGTGATGATCCTTTAGGAGCATCCGTTCCTTCAGCTGTGGACGAAGCCAAGAAGGCAATGAGGGAAGTCCAGGAGCTTCGAGCAATGTTTAATGCCCGAGACTCCTCTTGGGACCTCAGAATACGGTAGTCGTATCCCGTTGCATGGGGATGTGCCTTTTCTACCACGGTATAAGCCATTTTATATCGATTCATATGACGGGAAGACCTCTGCTAGTCGGTACATAACTTACTATGAGGTCAAAACCGACCACTTGCGCATAGTGATGCCATCCTCATACGATTATTAATCGGAGCATTGGAGGGGATCACGTTCGACTGGTACCGCAACCTTCCCGACAACTGCATCCATTCTTTTGACGGCTTCAAGCACATGTTCCTGGAGAAATTCTATGAAGTGGGGCATGATATGACGATGTCATCTCTATGGACGTTGTTCAGGAAGATAGTGAGCTAACAAGGAACTATATCGAGCAGTTCCGCCAAATCGCAATGAGATTGCCCCAAGGCAATCCCGAGAGCTCCTTGATTGAAATCTGCCAGAAGAAGTTGCTCCCCGCAATTAGCCTCTGGATGGGTGACGATCAATTCAGGGATTGGACGACCTTCATCATAAATGCTACCAATACAGAGGCAAAGTTGAAGAAGGCTTGCCAGCTGGGATTACACATCCCAGATGAGAAGATAACAAATGCCCTGGTTCCACCTCCAGCAACAACAACAGTGGCGGCACCTCCAACCGGGACAATAAAGGCAAACAGGCCATGGTCGCTGATGCGACCCAAAGCCCGAACAAAAATAGACGGAAGCTCAGTAGCCCAACGTGAATTACTCATTTGAAGATAGTCATGTCAAACCTATCTACGATATGCTCTTGCAAGGGGGTAGGATCCAGCTCCCTCCACCAAGGCGAGCCCGAGCGGCAGAAATGAGGACCCAAAATATTGTCACTTCTACCGCTATGTCCATCATCCCTCAATGTCCATCATTCCACTCATGACTGCTTCCAATTAAAGCGGTACATCCAGAGTCTTATAGACTCCAAAGCTCTGTCGATAGATTTCGAAGAGGTTACTATGGCGACAAACATGGTGTGAATTCAGTTCGGCGACTTTCCTCCAACAAGCACTCTAGATGGGGTAATACCTGTCCTCTGGGCAACGATGGAGGTTACTAATCTTCCACCCATCCGAAACCAGACATCTTGATTGATACCTCTCACCACATCGCGAGGAGAGATCATGTGGGTACATCCGGACTTAGTGCCCAAAGTTACCAAGCGGTGTCATCTTCTACAAAAGAGAAGAAGGGCAGGAAGTCTAGATCCTGTCACACAATTTTAGCCCATACTTGACAGCTCAGTCGAAGATCCTCAGCCGGCAACGCTGCCTCCCCTGATGTTCCAAGGCCATCTCAGCCTCCACTGGCAGATAAGTCCAAGCCAAAGAAAACCCGCTTCGACAGGCCACTCCGTAACGATGCACCTCAGGGGTTGGCGAAACCTTACAACTTTGACATATTAGCATAACTGGCTAATACGCCGGCAAAGTTGTCGTTATACGAGCTCCTAAGGCTCTCCAGGGATCTTCGTGTCGCATTGAGCGAAGCAAAAATGCTGACGCCTACTTAGCCCAGGTCAAGCCTCCAGGGGAAGACTTGTCATTAGATCTACAGGGCAGCAATCGCACAGATGTAATGCCCAACATCATATTTACTCCACATGACATGTTGATCAAGACCAACATGCATAATCGTCCCTTGTACTACACTGGATACATAGGCGACATCAAGGTGGATCGGATGCACATCGATCCTGGATCGTCGTATATCATCCCGAAAAGCTGCTCCAACTTTTGGGCATCCCTATACACCGGCTAGCGGCGACCAATACTGCTAATAGCGGTTTCAACTCGGGAAGGAGCTATCCCCTGGAGAAGATCCAATTGAAATGTCAGATTGGTGACCTAAAACGAGGTTACCTGCTATGTCATAGATGTAGATACGTCCTACAACATTCTTCTGGGGCATCCATGGATACATGACTACATGATCGTGCCATCCACACTTCACCAGTGCTTCAAGTATGTCAGTAAGCATGGCTTCGTGAAGACTGAATTCGCCGACATCGATCCCTTCAAAGGGGTTGAATCTTATTACTCTTCAGAGGTTTGTCTACATGACGAATCCAAGAAGCACATAACTGACAAAATGGAGGCCATCACAGGGCCAGATGAACCATTGAAATTCATCTCCAGGCCCGTAAAGCGGGCAAAGCCGCACCCCTTGTCGCAGCTGTGCACAAAGAGGTGCCCGGTTCTCCTGTTCACCTCCACAGTTGGAACCGATGGTCATTCGGATCCCGAGATCCAACCAGGAGCCAAAACCCGTCATAGGGCCGATGATAATCAGACTGTCAAAATCCAATCAAAGACAACAGGAAGATGCGACCTCTATGACACCGATGGTGATCTGATTGCCAAAATCCACTCAAAGGTAACTGGAAGACACAAAGTCCCTTGCCGAGCCAATTGTCATCCGTCTTCCCAAGACGTGCAGGCAACCAAGTGCCGATTCGACATCCTCAGCAAGCCGATACCACAAGATGAGCCCTTGGTGATCAAGTTGCCCAAAACAACATCCTGACCTCCGATCACGCAGGGGATAGCCGAAGAGGATATAGAACTCGCCAAGTACCTGGTTGCACAGGTGGATAGCCCCTCTCTGATGATGTAATTCTGTTGACAAAATTCCTTATTTCATCAATAAGAGGCTGACATTGAATTATCCTGAGTGTAATATACTCAATCTGATGTATATTATGGGACTCGGTCGGGACATTAACCTGCACACACAGGTGACAACCGTCCATACCGAACCGACTTGCTCCTATTAAAGATTCCTACTTCCTAGTCCCAGGCAAAGAGAAGGGGATCACACGATCATCTTTGGCCGAAAAGAAGGTCCTCAACCCTTTATGTCTCGAGAGTTTGATCTCAAACCCGATACTACAAGGCTACCGCTCTACCTGTATAGTCCTCAGGCCAAGTACTTCATGCAAAGTAGGGGTATGATGGAGGCTACACCCGGTCTGAATTACGGCAGCGGTCGGCGATCGCCTCTGCAACTCACAACTCCGTCCGGGAAACCTTGGGATTGTTACGGCAAATCCAGACACGGCATCGGGTATGTTACACCAGCAACAACACCCAAGAGTTATGATGAAGAATGCGAGTAGATCACTCTCGTTCGTCCGAGTCATCCACTTACAACTCCGATGGCAGCATTAGATATATTCAGACAGACATTATCTGTCTACATGACATCGGCTGATATCGGAGGAAGACGAAGATCTACTCGAACCACTTGTTGGAGCCGTGGGTCCAACAACTAGATGCACAATGGAAGAACACTTTAAACTTCGTGATCCTCCCACTGAAGACGAGGTCATGCAAGTTAACCTCAGTGATAAATCCTCTCCAAAGTCAATCTTCGTCAGTAAAAGCCTGACAGACGGCGAGCGGGAGTCATTGTTGTAACTCGTCAGAGAATACATTGACGTCTTTGCCTAGAGCTATGAAGACATACCAGGGTTAAATCCCGAGATCGCACTTCATAAGCTCAATATTTATCGGATGCAAAACCAGTCAAACAACAGTAGCGACGGTTTCGTCCAGATATCATGAACTCTATTGAAGCAGAAGTAAAAAGCTTATAGCTAGCGGATTCATCCATGAAGAGTAGCACCTAGATTGGGTAGCCAACATAGTACCAGTCATCAAGAAGAACGAAAGATCCAAATTTGCATCGATTTCCGCAATCTGAATGCGGTATGCCCTAAGGATGAATTCTCTCTTCCGATCACCGACATAATGATCGATAATACGTGTGGCTTCGAACGAATGTCCTTTATGGATGGCTTTTCAGGATACAATCAAATCAAAATGTCTCCTGATGACGAGAATCATACGTCATTTCGAACACCGATCGGCGTGTATTGTTATACGGTCATGCCCTTCGGCCTGAAGAACGCCGGTGCTACATATCAACGTGCTATGAGCGTCATCTTTAGAGATCATTTGTGCAAGACGGTAGAGTGTTGCATTGATGACATCGCTGTCAAAAGCCGCTCCAAAAATGATCACTTACAAGATTTGAGAACAGTATTCGACCTCATGCGAGCACACAACCTGAAGATGAATCCCACCAAGTCTTTCCTGGGTGTGTCCAGTGGAAAGTTCTTGGACTTTGTCATTACTTCCGGGACATTCACAAAGATCCTGATAAAACAAAAGCAAACTTGGAGATGAGTCCACCGAGGAACCTCTGTGAACTCCGCGGCCTTCAGGGAAGACTAGCCTATATCAGGAGGTTTATATCTAACCTCTCAAGGCGATGTCAATTTTTACTCAACTCATGAGGAAAGGTGTCTCTTTCGTATGAATGAGGAATGTCAGCGTGCCTTTGATGACATTAAGGAGTACCTGACGAATCCGCCAGTTCTGGTAGCCCTGGTCGTTGGAAAGCCCTTCTGCTCTATGTACGGGCGATAGAAGACTCCCTCGACGCTTTGCTAGCACAGAATAGTGATGCGGGACATGAACAAGCTATCTACTCTCAGCCGAATGATGGTAGGATCGGAACATAGGTATACCGTCGTGGAGAAGGAGAAATTAATACTACCCCGACTCCAGCGACGATATCACCTTGTGGCCCCGCTCTTGAAGCACCATCAAAGACATTTGCCAAATGGCGTCATGTGAAGTCATGTTTGAGGCGACGACTTCGTCGGGGATTTCTTCATAAATTTGGCTGTTTCTGAGCCTGGATGGGCTGTTAAGAAGTCGGCCATCATTGCAACCTTAGATGGATTCTTTATAGAGCATGTTCCTAGGCTCCAAAATATCGAAGTCGATGCCCTAGCAGGCCTCGCCGCTTCTTGGCACTTCCAAATGATCCTCATCATCTAGTCGACGTGATAGGCCATGAACGGGTCTGTCCCAAGAATAATGTTCAACTGGGTACAAGTTACTCTGCCCAGATAACCGACGACATACAAGACTGGAGACGCCCGCTCGTCAACTTTGCAATCTACGAAATTCTGCCAGATAATGTGAAGGAAGCAACTTCAATCAGAAAATGCTCCCTCAGATTATTCTGTGATACGGAGACAAAATGTTATATCGACGATCCTACGATGGGCGACTATTAAGATGCCTGTCAAATACAGAAGCCAAAGAAGCCTTACGCGAGGCTCACGGCGCTTGCGGGGCTCACCAACCTGGCCCAAAATTGTAAGATCGTCTCCGCCGGATGGGTTATTACTGGCCCACAATAGCAGATGCAGTGGATTATGCAAAGAAGTGTAAGGCTTGCCAGATCTATGCAGATTTCATACATCTGCCATCCGAATTCTTGCACCCGACAGTAGCCTCTTGGCCATTTGAAGCATGGGGAATAGACATCATTGGGCCAATCACCCCACCGTCGTCTAGGGGGCATCGGTTCATACTTGCAATCACCGATTACTTCTCCAAATGGGCGGAAGCTGTTCCGCTTGCAGAGGTAAGACATTAAACATGATTAGCTTCATAAATATCATATCATCTACCATTTTGGACTACCCCAGAGGATTATTCACGACAATGGTCCGCAGTTCGCAAGCCACGCTTTCTATCGATTTTGTGACAAGAATCGGATTCAGAACATGGCCTCGATGGCATATAACCCATCGGTTAATGGTCTGGCTGAAGCTTTCAACAAAACCATAATCAAACTCCTCATGAAGTTCATGTCTTCAAACAAACGCGAATGGAATGAAAAGCTTGGCGAGTGTTTATGGACGTATCGCACCACGATTCGACGGCTACAAGAAATACACCATTCTCCTAGGTTTACGGAAGCGAGGCAGTCCTCCCATTGGAGACTCAGATCCCCTCTCTTCGAGTGGCCCTTACTTACCGGCTAACGTCGGACGTAACTACCGCCGATGGCTACAAGAGTTGGAAGCGTTGGACGAGAAGCATTTACAAGCTCAACAAAGCATAGAGCTCTACCAAGCACGCATCTCTCGGGCTTTCAACAAAAAAGTCAAACAGAGAATATTCTAAGTCGACGATCTCGTCTTGTCCATTCGCAGACCAATGGTCAGGACTCACAAGACCCCCGACAAATTCCAGCCTAAATGGGATGGTCCGTTCATCATTGAGACCATATTCTCCAACGGCGTACCGTCTCACAAAACAAAATAGAGACTTGCTCATGATGCCCATCAACGGCAAGTTCCTCTAGAAATATTATGTCTAAACGACATCTTCCAACTATCTTTTAGATTGTGAGTTATGTACCCTCTGGTATCGCTGAACTTGCACTATGACCTCAAATCTCCCAGATTGTTGAGTTATGTACCTCAAGTACCACTGAACTTACTCTTTGACGGCTCCGAGTGGATTCTTATCTCATCTTCTGGTCATACCTCTGACTTCCACCAAATGCTTTTTCTACCAGAGTTTGCCTCAAAATCTATTTCTCGTACCACCCGTGCACAAAAAGGGTAATAGGTCCACAAAATTCTCCAACAGAAAAAACGACCACGCCCTATTACCTATGAGTTATTTCCCGTCCATCACAATCAAACCACCCAATACATAGAACTTCCACGTTGATAGCACCTCTGGGTTATTTTGTGTATCCCCATTAGGCCCACTCCTACCACATCCTCATTACCTCTGAGTAGGCAGGCTCTACTTTAGACCCATATTTACCACGTCCTTGTTACCTCTGAGTAAATATGTTGGTCTTCTCTCCACTTATTATCAGTACTCGTATCGCCAGTACACAAAAAGGGTAATAAGTCCATAAAAGTTATCCTAATCTATTACTCGCACCATCGGTGTACCAAAGAGTAGTAGGTCCAAAAATATCATTCAAATCTATTTGCTCGCATTTTCAGATGCATAAAAGGGCAATAGGTCCACAAAAAATCCTCCAATAGGATGTCCTTTATCAAACACAAATGCTGTATTAGGCCCTCTAGTACAAGCACCACAAAATACCACAAATAAAGAATGGAGTGAACATACTCTGTTTATTCAAAATCAGTTTCATTCATAGGACTACATCAACAGCAGAAAACAAAGAAAGGAAAATCTAGCAATACATAGTTTTGTTAGATTGACAGCACTTCGCCTTCACCAAAAAGTAGTTTCGTGGCCCTCGAAAGAAGTCATGTTTTACTGCTGAGAAGCAAATAAGGCTGTTGAATCTCCAAGGAGCTGCCCGGAGGAGGACAAATATAGCATGTTGTTCTCCCCTCCGTATTGCGGATACTTTAGCCCCGTTCCTCCGAAAGACCATACCTTCAAACAGCATCCCTGATGGTGGTTTTGCTACTTGGAGAGCCGTGATGACAGGACATTCATAATGATGCCTGACCACCATCCAACTCTTCGAGGTATAAAGGTTCTTCCTACCACCTGGGGAAAACTCTTCCGAAGCATGATGAGTTCTGAGTTGTTTGATGTGTATGCCAAAATGGCGCGAGGAAAACTCTTCCAAAGCATGAGGAGTTTTGAGCTATCTGATGTGTGTGTCAGAATGGTGTAGTTTCACTCTATCATCGACACCGGTCCTAAAAACGTTTACAAGCCAGATCCCTACAAAATATAGATAAAGGGTTTAGCACCTAGAAGAAAACAAAGGACTCTATTTTCAGCTACGCGGCCTAGCCAAACAGAACTCATACGGCTCAGTCATGAGACACTTAGGCAGCTCAGTCATGAAGTATTCATGCGGCTCAGTCATGAGGCACTTATGAGACACTTATGTAGCTCAGTCATGAAATACTCATGCGGCGAGTCAAAGATGCCTATGCGGCTCAGTCATGAGGCAATTATACGACCCAGTTATGTAGTATCATGCGACCCAGTCATAAAGTGCTCATGTGGCTCAGTCATGAGACAATTATGTGGCCCAAGTATACAGTATTCATGCGGCCCAGTCATAAAGTGCTCATGCGGCTCAGTCATGAGGCAATAATGCGGCTCAGTAATGCAGTATTCATGCGGATCAGTCCTAGGGCACTTATGCGATTCAGGTTCGAATGAGTAGCGCTTATGCGGCCCAGCCATGCGGCCCTATTTTATAGAACACATGTGGTCCCAATGAGATAGGGCACGCATCGACCAGGCTTAAAGCACATAGGCGATATATGACAAGCCTGCACATAAAACATACGATATGGACATTCAAATTTTAGTCATCTTTCCACCGTCCTTACCCTTGATAGGGAGTTGCACGTCAGGATGAATGGAAGAAAAGTCTGCTGCTTCGACGGAGAGACAAGCCCCTCCCCTTTGGCCGCAGCACCAGTCGACTTGGAAGTTTTTCGAGTCATGGCTAAATTGAGACAGAAAGATGAAGACGAAGGAGAAGAAGTTGAAAGAGAAATCTCTCTCCGAATGACACCTATTTATAGAGTTTCTGAAGAATGCTTCTTTGATTCTCGAGATCATTAAAGATAATGACGACATTTGGGGACTTTATCCCTAGTAACCGTCAATTTTATCTTGAAAGTGCCTCTTCGATTCTCGAGATCATTAAAGATAATGACGATGTTCGGGGACTTTATCCCTAGTAACCGCCAGCTCTATCTCGAAAAAAGATCCACAACCGAATCAAGAAATTAAATGCAGCAGTGACAGCTGGCAGGCTGGATAGGATCTCTCTGCGGCTCAAGATTTCCCTGCGGCTTGACATATTTTCATGCTCCTTATTCAAAGTGTTCCAAATTTGTAATTTGAAAACTTTGAAGGGGGTCTTGTAGAAGCATGGAAAATATGGGGTTCATACGGGTCACAATTTGCCGCATAAGTACTTTAGGACAAACTGGTCCGCATAAAGGAGAGCCGCAAGACAGATTCGACCACTATGCGGCCCAACGACAACCAGACTGATTCGAGCCGCAGAAAAAGTTACCCAAGTTGCATGAACCTTATGCGGCTCAAACATATGCGGCTCCAAGGTCTCCGAACTTCATGCGGCAGAGGATGGTTGTAACCCAAGCCGCATGAGCTTTATACGGCCCAAAATATAGAATCTATGCGGCTTAAAAGTCCTTAAGCTGTATGCGGACTAAGGAAGATTGTGGCTTAAGCTGCATGAGTCTCATGCGGCCCAACATGTTTGAAAACTGAGAGACTCATACGGCTCAAAATGATTCCTATCCTGCGATAGGACACGTGGCAGGCTGACCATGTCTAACCACCCAGATTTGCTGCAACAAAATCCCAATAAATCGACAGCTGGTGGCCAAAGAACAGGCCTTCACGTGCTGATTAACCATGTGGCCACAGGCCATCTATGCAGCTCAAAATATATACCACTATAAATAGCAGGGTGCCACACCCCTACAAAAGGCTGGCAACCTTCAAAAGGTAATTTCTTCAAGAGCTAAAAACGGTGTCGGATAGTCCAAGGAGTAAGGCAGAGTTGATATACTTTTTCGAGCCTCCACCGTCACCCCCTAAAATCAAAAACTAAACAATTGTGCTTAGATTGTTTCCTAGGATTTCTTTCTTGGCTCTTCTTTGTACAAGTGAATTTGCAATCAATTTTAGTATTTCTGTAATACCTGCCTTTGATATTTAATGGCAAACAGACCATTCGGACAAGATGGCCAGGAAAGGGAGGTAGCTAGGGGGCGGCGCCACTCGAGGCCAACGGAGGGGCGGGGCCACTCGAGGCCAACGGAGGGTGGCACAATTTCGGGGCGACGGAAGCCAGGCGGGGTCTAGAGACAATGCGGGTCGGCGACTGGACTCAGACGGGGGAGCCGCACAGGGACGATACGAGGGGTGGCCACCCGAGGCAGGGGCGGCTGGGAAATGAGGTCTGGGGTGGCCACGGAGTTTGGGGGCCACCCTGACGATGGGGAAGACGACCATAGCGAGCTGCTCGGGTATCCAAGCAAGGAACGCGGGACGCATGGTCGCCTCGGGCACGAGTCCACCGGAGGGGCACCGAGGACGGAGGGGATGGGCGGGCGGTGCCGAGGGGCGAGGGGTTTGGCATACGGCGGGCGACCGCGGCTGCGCGGCCCCAACGCCTAGGACGGGGGAGGAAAAGTCATGCGGCCATAGCAGGATCTGGAAAGAGCCTCTTTTGTGTATATATATATATATAATATTTTTTTTTTTTTTTTTTTTGTCATGCGCCATAGCAGGATCTGGAAAGAGCCTCTTTTGTGTATATATATATATTATATATTATATATATAATATATATATATATATATTATATATATATATATATATATATATTTCATATATATATATATACATATATCTATATATTATATATATATATTTTAAAAGGGGGTCCGGGGAGGGGGGCCGGGGGGGAGGGGGGGTGTCCGGCAAAGGGTCCCCACCCGGGGCCGCGGCCTAGGCTGCCCAGCCACCCCAGGTGCGGGAGGGGAGGCTCGAACCCAGCCCTCCCCTAGGAGAGCCACACCACCTAACCACAAGAGCTAGGCCCGCCGGACTATATATATATATATATATATATATATATATAATATATATATATATATATATATATATATATATATATATATATATTATATATATGTATATGTATATGTATATGTATTATATATATATATAAAATATATATATATATATATATAATATATATATATATATATATATATATATATATATATATCCTAATATATATTATATATTTTTGAATGTATATGTATGTATATATATATATATATATATATTATATATTTATTGTTGTTGGTATAGGATGTTAGCCAAGTTAGTTTAGAAATGACCCAATAGGCTAAGTTAGGCATAGTTGACTAGCAAGTTGACAAAAGTCAACTTTCGGTCAAACTTGATCTAAATTGACTCAAACGGACTTGAAATGACTAGATAACTCAAATTTGCCCTAAACTTGGGATAATAGGCTAGTTGACTTAGGGTTGACCTAGTTTGACCAGAATAGTTGAATAGGGTTGACCAAGGGTTGACTTTGATATAGAATGACCTAGAATCATTTAGAATGCATTGTAAATTACTCTTATTTTATGTTAGATACTTTGTAACCTGTGGTTACCCTAAATCGGACTCAGATACTTTGGTTCGGACTCATATTCTCATCAAATATTCGGGATATCAGGTGAGTACATTCTCTGACTGTTTCATACTTGCTAGGAATTATATTCTTGTTATAGACTAATTTACTTGATGCTGACACGATGTTATCACGGATTAGTACTATATGGATCTTTACATGAGATGTTATCCCCCTCAGGTGCATCGAATACATCATGTCATATGCTTTTCACGAATATTATGTATTCCATGGACTCTTATTATTCATGTACACTCATGTGCTCTTATGTACTCTCATGGTCACATGAGCTTCATGTATAAAACTTTCATGTATAAGAACATAACCTGTATAGATCCTTGTGTATTGATTGAGATACAGGAGAGTAGAAGTAGTTAAGTGAACAATTCCAAAGTAGTGTAATCATGTATAAACTCTGTAGTATAATCATGTATAAACTCAAGCCATTCACATAACTATCTTATACTCTAAATCACAATAGTCACTTACAGTTCTCTATTACCATATATATAGATATCTTTTGTTTATCAAATTCTCTCTTTCTTTTCATGTTTATTTCTTTCAGCGTTTTATGTATCTTATTCTATCGCATGTTTTATATTTCTTGTCATGATATGAACTGCGTGAGATGTATTGTGATCGTTCCTGTCCTGATTGGACATGCTGAAAATATTACAGAGAATGAGGAGGAGTTCTGCCCTACTTACTATGGTGTTGGCTTAGATGACACCGGTGACTTGGAGGATCCAGCAGCTGCTGAGGACTTGCCCATTGTCTAGTTTAGACTTCTAGACTAGTTATCTTTATTTAGATGTTTTGTCTTTGAGATGTACTTCAGTTATTTGGATTTTGATGTTGTTTAAACATCCAAACTTATTTCTTTCAGTTGTAGTTCTCTGTTGAGATTATTATCCATCTTTATCTCTTCATTCTATCTTAGATTCTGTGATTGAGTTGTACTTTATATATTGTTCTCATTTTGGAGAGTATATCATTGTACAGGTACAGTTATATTGTTAGATGTTGTGACCTAAGACAGCGTTCTACCGCTGATACTGCGGCGTGGGATGGACGTACCCACTTCTCGTGTCCATACACTGGGTGAGGGTCGTGACGTAGACCATCACTAGTTATGTTTTATTTTTTATGACTATGTATTATCTAGGATTGCCTGTCCTTAAGTCCAATTCTAGACACAGGGGCAAAACGGTAATTTTGGGCCAAAACGGTGTCCGTCGTTGGACCCGCTTTGTACCGAATAGCGCACTAGAGTCATTGGTCTCTAAAGTCGTCAAACTACATGTCTACAGATTTATTTTGATGGTACAAACCCAACGGTATCTCCAGTTTTAGATTCCCTAGTGGTATGTCCAGTTTTGGATTCCGGTGGGCCGTACACAAAATTGCCCGTTGAATCGGATCGTGGGACCCACGAAACGACGATCCGATCAACTGTCTCAGAATCGGACCAAACTTGGCATATAGGACCAGAAAAATGATACGGTCCTATTGGCACAAGTTTCGTCTCGATCTGACGATCATGCACAAAGTAATTAGAAAATTTACACAGAGGTCGATACGGTGAATTTTGATGGATACGCATCAAATTCGTCGTGCACACGCAACCAATTTGAATTTTGTCAAAGCCCAGACGTCCACGAAGCCGATACGCACCTTTCGATGCTTTCGATTCGCGACCACATCGCCCGGATTGGCAGGACGCACGTCGTATCGACGGAATTTTCTAAATTTTTAACATTTTAAAACAGTTTTTCGCCAATCTTCGGAATCCAATTTTTTTGGCACGTAGTCGATAAAATCAACTTCTGCAGAAAGGTTTGTGAAGGCCTATGGGTTGTCTAGGACTGTCCTGATTTGATTTCTCAAGACTGTCGACTTATCGACGAAAAATTGTCTTCCGAACAAGGGTTTGGAAGTAGTGTTTTCATTCTAAGTTTTGTGATATTTCCTGATATTTCAAGAATTTTCAAAAATAATCTAGAGTAAACTAGATCGATCTAATTGAAGGGTCTTGTAGAGGATTAACCCATCTACACATAAAAATTTACGGGTCAAAATTTGGTTGAGGAAACAAGAAGAAATTTAGTCAGGAAGACGGGTACCTTGGCTTTTGCTTGCTGCAGTTGTTAATGCAACCGTTGCTGCTGTTGCCGCACGGTCGTACGGTTCTGCCGTCGGCCAGTAACCACTACGGAGGCGCACAGGTCAGGGTGGCCCCCCAAGGAGCGACGGTAACGTGGTTTGTTTCGAGGTTAGGGTTTTCGAATAAGATTCTCTCTCGTTCTATCTCTCGGGTTTTATCAGATTCATATATATATATTGACTATTTTATGGGGCTCGGTTTGGGGAATATGATAGCAAAGCTGGGCTGTGAGTTATTGGACTTGGGCCTGGCTGCCCATGGTCTCAGCTTAGCTGGTTGGGGTTTAGCTTGCTGTGGGCTCGGGTGCTGTGGGGAAACTGTTATGCCGAGAGGGAGTTCGGCTGAATTGGTTCGGTTTGAGAACAGACGGGGTCAGCTCTGTTCTCAGTTTCTATGGGCCGGGCTGGCCTTTAACTGGGCTGGGTTATTTCAGATGGGGTTTTTTGTTGGGTTTTATTTGTTTTCTTATCACTAATTCATATATATATATATACATATTAATGTACATTAGTAGATATATATACATATTGCCCTCTATATATAGATACATATATATATACACATATACATACACATACATATATAACATGTATATATATTGACCTATTTATATAACATTAGTATATATAGATATACATATTTATCTTACTTCTAAAATACTAACCATTTATCTATTAGGAACACACAATAAATATACATAAAATGATTAATAAATATATTTCATCTTATAGAATAAACACATACAACATATATGCATACCTATACTATTCTAGTCAAGGGTCCCATAAACCTAAACTGGCATTTCAAGAAAACGTATCATTTTCAAAAATAACAAATATATAAAATAAATATAACTTTAATAGCAATATTATATTATATTTAACTATTATTTATAATTAGTTATTGATCATTAAAATAAAACACCAATATACATGTATTATCTATGTAGCCGTCTTGGTCACCCTAAGGGTCTACATGGCTTGGGCTCGGTTCGAGTCTAGTTCGGACTAGTTGAGTACAACCGGATCTTCTGCAAGTCAATAAATCTTAATAATAAATAATTAAACTATTGATAATGGTCATGTCACAACTTGGCCTGGTTTTCCTAGTTAGGTCACACTTATGGCTGGGTCTACCATGGCATGGCTAATACACTAGCCAAAGCACTCAACTGCACTATCTGTGCTATGATTCCTAATCGTCTGGTACTTCAAAACTCAACCATGGCTAAAGTCTTCTACCGAAATAATTAACTAAATAATTACTTATAAAATTCTAAAATCTCCATTTAAATCAAGTAAAAATATTTCAAAAATTTCCGGAAAGAGGAGTTACAAATCTACCCACCTTAAAAATAATTTTGTCCTCAAAATTCAAATTCATAACTAGTCCTTAAAAATCAATGTCTACTATTACCTTAATCTCCTCAAATTTAATTTTTTAAAAATATTTTATGACCTTCTCTTGTTATTTTATAACTCTGAATACTTGAGGACTTCTACCCACCTTTGGGTCACTCTACTCCCTCAAGGTATGTCACTAAAACTTTATAATCTTCCATCAAGTTGCTAGAATTATCATACATAGATATCTAAGACACATGGCATCTATAATCCCCCCATATCTATCAAACAACCATAATTTAAATAATCAAAAAATATTATACTATAACTTAAGAATTTCTGATGAATTCTAAACAGCACGATCATTCGTCACCCCGAAATATGAAGAGACAAAAATCAATGGTTCGGAAGGCAAGGAAGAATAATCGAGAACGAATATGAATTTTAAGGACGTAGAGAAGTTTTTAGGAGAATTTTCAAGGCATTGTGGATTGAGATTTCTAAAGTTTAGTCGTAGTCGCAGGCTCGTATCAGTACAGTTACGTAACCGATACGATATGCTCTGACCTGCATAGACCACCAAAAAAAATTATCACGACCCGCACCCACTTTTCGGATGCGAGCTCGAGAGTAAGCCAGCTACGTATCGAGCGGACTCCGGCCCAACTCGAATACGTAAACGCTGCAAGGCTATGGTATACTGCCAAATCATGGCAATACAATCTATATCTCAAATCCACAATAAGTACACGAAACATGAATGAACACTATGGGTCGTGGTCTGTAGCCCACTAGCATATATGTCCGATATAAACTCCAAAGAATATAGCAAGAGTCTCTAAACAGGATCAACAAGCAGGATATCTCATGATTAGGAATGTAAAGCACGAAAGGATAACATTGTAATATCACAGACAAATACCTGAATCATGCATCTCAATCCTCTACCATTCCGCTCTGCTAACTAACTCGATACAATCGCTAAACTTGAAGAGATCATCAGGTCCTCAGGGAACATAGCAAGATACATAAAAATATGCCTATCTAGCAGTTTAATCATACATAAACTATAAACAGGATATAAACAGAAAAAGACATGAACATGGCAAGAGACTACGACCAAACTGCTAACAAGTGACTATCGACACGTGGCTACTGTCAGGTGACTATGAACTAGAATACAAGAACAACTACATGTAACAGAACTGCTAGATGAACAAGTGAACACGAGATCAATGGAATACCAAACCCTTGCCCCGAGTGGACTCGCAGGTCTGAACTAATCACTAATCTTTATTCCGAGTGTGGACTCTCTGGTTAGTTCATGGCATGGCACCCTCGTCCTGAATATGGACTCTCTGGTGCAAGTATAAGTTAACATCCTCATCCCGAGTGTGGACTCATGGATGTAAACAGATCAAGACAAACATCCTCGTCCCGATTGTGGACTATCTGGTGCCAAGGAAACAAACACCATCGTCCCGAGTGTGGACTCTCTGGTGCAAGTACAAGTCAACATCCTCGTCCCGAGTGTGGACTCTTTAGTGCCAAGGAAACAAACACCCTCGTCCCGAGTGTGGACTCTCTGGTTGAGGAAAAACGATACAGGGAATTAGCAGTTCAACTACACATACTCGTTCCAAGATACGACTCAGTCAGGGTACAGGTGATATAAGGTATAACTCGTCAAGACACAGGTAGGGACTGCTCTAGCATGGACTATAATGTGAACAAGCTGGTATACTACACTATCAAGTCAAGCAAGATAATAAACAGGTGAACATGGTATGAAGAAAACATATCAAGTCAATTTAACTAGAGAACTAAAGATAACCTATAAATCCATCACAACTAGAGAACTGGATAATAATATATAAAATAAAATACTATAAGCATGTAATTAAAATGTAGAGGAAGGCAAGGTATCTTACCTGGAGGTAGCGCGAAGATCCAATAATATACCGTCAACTAGTACGCCATAAAGTCCAAATCTCACAACTGTCTCCGAAAGCTGAAACAGACATTGCCAACATTCTCAGAATAGTCAAATTAGCTATGATTGCATGTTCTTAAGTCCAATTCTAGACATAGGGGCAAAACGGTAACAGTGTCCGTCGTTGGACCCGCTTTGCACTGAAAAGTGTGCCAAAGTCAATGGTCTCTAAAGTCATCAAACTACATGTCTACGAATTTTTTTTGATGGTACGAACACAATGGTATGTCCAGTTTTGGATTCCGGTGGGCCGTACACAAAATCGCTCGTTGAATCGGATCATGGGGCCCACGAAACGGCGATCCGATCAACTGTCTCAGAATCGGACCAAACTTGGCTTATAGGACCAGAAAAATGATACGGTCCTGTTGGCGCAAGTTTTGTCTCGATCTGACGATCGTGCACAAAGTAATTGGGAAATTTGCACAGAGGCCAATACGGTGAATTTCGACAGATACGCATCAAATTCATCGCGTATACGCAACCAATTTGAATTCTGTCAAAGCCTACACGTCCACGAAGCCGATACGCACCTTTCGATGCATTCGGTTAGCGACTACGTCGCCCGGATTAGCGGGACGCACGTCGTATCGACGGAATTTTCTAGATTTTTAACATTTTAAAACAATTTTTCGCTAATCTTCGGAATCTGATTTCTCGGCACGTAGTCGATGAAATCAACTTCTGCAAAGAGGTGTGCGAAGGCCTATGGGTTTTCTAGGACTATCCAAATTTGATTTCTCAAGACTGTCGACTGATCGACAGAAAATTGTCTTCCAAACAAGGGTTTGGAAGCAGTGTTTGCATTCTAAGTTTTGTGATATTTTCGGATATTTCAAGAATTCTCAAAAATAATCTAGAGTAAACTAGATCGATCTAATTGAAGGGTCTTGTAGAGGATTAACCCATCTACACATAGAAAATTATGGGTCGAAATTTGGTTGAGGAAACAAGAAGAAATTTAGTCAGGAAGACGGGTACCTTGGCTTTTGCTTGCTGCTGTTGTTGATGCAACTGCTGCTGCTGTTGCCGCACGGCCGTGTGGTTCTGTCGTCGGCCAGTAACGACTACGGTGACGCACAAGTCAGGGTGGCCGCCCAAGGAATGGCGGTAACGTGGTTTGCTTCGGGGTTAGGGTTTTCGAATGAGATTCTCCCTCGTTCTATCTCACGGGTTTTATCCGATTCATATATGTATATTGATTGTGTTATGGGGCTCGATTTGGGGAATAAGATGGCTAGGCTAGGCTGTGAGTTACTGGTCTTGGGCCTGGCTGCCCATGGGCTCAGCTCAGCTGGTTGGGGTTTAGCTTGCTGTGGGCTCGGGTGCTGTGGGGAAACTGTTATGTTGAGTGGGAGTTCGGCTGAATTGGTTCAGTTTGAGAACGGAGGTGGTCGGCTCTGTTCTCAGTTTCTATGGGCTGGGCTGGACTGGCCTTTAGCTGGGCTGGGTTATTTCAAATGGGGTGTTTTGTTGGGTTTTATTTGTTTTCTTATCACTAATACATATATATATATATATATATATATATATATATATATATATATATATATATATATACATATTAATGTACATTAGTAGATATATATACATATTGCCCTCTCTATATATATATATATTTATTGCCCTATATATATATATATATATATATATATATATATATATATATATATATATATATATATATATATATATATATATATACGCATATACATACGCATATAAAATATATACGCATATACATACGCATATATATAACATGTATATATATTGACCTATTTATATAATATTAGTATATATATATACACATATATATCTTACTTATAAAATACTAACCATTTATCTATTAAGAACACACAATAAATATACATAAAATGATTAATAAATATATTTCATCTAATCAAACAAACACATACAACATATATGCATACCTATATTGTTCTAGTCAAGGGTCCCACAAACCTAAAATGACATTTCAAGAAAACGTATCATTTTCGAAAATAACAAATATATAAAATATTAATATAACTTTAATAGCAATATTATATTATATTTAACTATTATTTATAATTAGTTATTGATCATTAAAATAAAACACCAATATACATGTATTATCTATGTGGCTGTCTTGGTCGCCCTAAGGGTCTACCTGGCTTGGGCTCGGTTCGAGTCTAGTTCAGACTAGTTGAGTACAACCGGGTCTTCTGCAAGTCAATAAATCTTAATAATAAATAATTAAACTATTGATAATGGTCATGTCACAACTTGGCCTGGTTTTCCTAGTTAGGTCACACTTATGGATGGGTCTTCCACGGCATGGCTAATACACTAGCCAAAGCACGCAACTGTACTATCCGTGCCATGATTCCTAGTCGTCTGTTACTTCAAAACTCAACCATGGCTAAAGTCTTCTACCGAAATAATTAACTAAATAATTACTTATAAAATTCTAAAATCTCCATTTAAATCAAATAAAAATATTTCAAAAAATTTCGTGAAGAGGAGTTACAAATCTACCCACCCTCGAAATTCAAATTCATAACTAGTCCTTAAAAAATCAAAGTCTATTATTACCTTAATCTCTTCAAATTTAATTTCTTAAAAATATTTTATGACCTTCTCTAGTCATTTTATAACTCTGAATACTTGAGGACTTCTACCCACCTTTGGGTCACTCTACTCCCTCAAGGTATGTCACTAAAACTTTATAATCTTCCATCTAGTTGCTAGAATTATCACACATAGATATCTAAGACACATGGCATCTATAATCCCCCCATATCTATCAAACAACCATAATTTAAATAATCAAACAATATTATACTATAACTTAAGAATTTCTGATGAATTCTAGACAGCACGATCATTCGTCATCCCGAAATAGGAAGAGACAAAAATCAATGGTTCGAAAGGCAAGAAAGAATAATCGAGAAAGAATATAAATTTTAAGGATGTAGAGAAGTTTATAGGAGAATTTTCAAGGCAATGTGGATTGAGATTTCTAAGGTTTAGTCGTTGTCGCAGGCTCGTATCAGTACAGTTACGTAACCGATACGATATGCTCTGACCTGCATGGACCACCAAAAAAACTTGTCACGACCCGCACCCGCTTTTCGGACGCGAGCTCGTGAGCAAGCCAGCTACGTACCGAGCGGACTCCAGCCCGACTCGAATATGTAAACGCTGCCAAGGCTATGGTATACTACCAAATCATGGCAATGTAATCTATATCTCAAATCCACAATAAGTACACGAAATATGAATGAAAACTATGGGTCGTGGTCTGCAGCCCACTAGCATATATGTCCGATAAGACTCCAAAGAATATAGCAAGAGTCTCTAAACAGGATCAACAAGCAGGATATCTCATGATAAGGAATGTAAAGCACGAAAGGATAACATTGTAATATTATAGATAAATACCTGAATCATGCATCTTAATCCTCTACCATACCGCTCTGCTAACTAACTCCATGCAATCGCTAAACATCAAGAGATCATCAGGTCCTCAGGGGACATAGCAAGATACATAAAAACATGCCTATCTAGCAGTTTAATCATGCATAAACTATAAACAGGATATAAACAAGAAAATACATGAACATGGCAAGAGACTATGACCAAACTGATAACAAATAACTATCGACACGTGGCTACTGCCAGGTGACTATGAACTGGAATACAAGAACAATTACATGTAACTGAACTGCTGGATGAACAAGTGAACACGAGATCAATGGAATACCAAACCCTCGCCCCGAGTGGACTCGCAGGTCTGAACTAATCACTAACCCTCGTCCCGAGTGTGGACTCTCTGGTGTAAGTACAAGTCAACATCCTTGTCCCGAGTGTGGACTCACGGATGTAAACAGATCAAGACAAACACCCTCGTCCCGAGTGTGGACTCTCTGGTGCCAAAGAAACAAACACCCTCATCCCGAGTGTGGACTCTCTAGTGCAAGTATAAGTCAATATCCTCGTCCCGAGTGTAGACTCACGGATGTAAATAGATCAAGACAAACACCCTCGTCCGGAGTGTGGACTCTCTGGTTAAGGAAAAACGATACAGGGAATTAGCAGTTCAACTACACGTACTCGTTCCAAGACACGACTCAGTCAGGGTACAGGTGAGACAAGGTATAACTCATCAAGACACAGGTAGGGACTGCTCTAGTATGGACTATAATGTGAACAAGCTGGTATACTATACTATCAAGTCAAGCAAGATAATAAACATGTGAACATGGTATGAAGAAAACATATCAAGTCAATTTAACTAGAGAACTAAAGATAACCTATAAATCCATCACAACTAGAGAACTGGATAATAACATATAAAAGAAAAGACAATAAGCATGTAATTAAACTGTAGAGGAAGGCAAGGTATCTTGCCTGGAGGTAGCGCGAAGATCCAATAATATACCGTCAACTGGTACGCCATAAAGTCCAAATCTCACAACTGTCTCCGAAAGCTGAAACAGACATTGCCAACATTCTCAGAATAGTCAAATTAGCTAGAATTGCCTGTCCTTAAGTCCAATTCTGGATATAGGAGCAAAACGATAATTTCGGGCCAAAACGGTGTCCGCCGTTGGACTCGCTTTGCACCGAAAAATGTGCCAGAGTTAATGATCTCTAAAGTTGTCAAACTATATGTCTATGGATTTTTTTTGATGGTACGAACCCAATGGTATGTCTAGTTTTGGATTCCGGTGGGCCGTGCACAAAACCGCCCGTTGAATCGGATCGTAGGTCCCATAAAATGACGATCCGATCAACTGTCTCAGAATTGGACCAAACTTAGCATACAGGACCAGAAAAATGATACGGTCCTGTTAGCACAAGTTTTGTCTCGATCTGACGATCGTGCACAAAGTAATTGGAAAATTTGCACAGAGGTCGATACGGTGAATTTTGACGGATACGTATCAAATTCGTCGTGCACTCGCAACCAATTTGAATTCCGTCAAAGCCAACACGTCCACGAAGCCGATACACACCTTTCGATGCTTTCGGTTAGTGACCACGTCGCCCGGATTGGCGGGACGTACGTCGTATCGACAGAATTTTCTAGATTTTAAACATTTTAAAACAGTTTTTCGCCAATCTTCGGAAACCGATTTCTCGGCACGTAGTCGATGAAATCAACTTCTGCAGAGAGGTTTGCGAAGGCCTATGGGTTGTCTAGGACTGTCCTAATTTGATTTCTCAAGACTGTCGACTGATCGACAGAAAATCGTATTCCAAACAATGGTTTGGAAGCAGTGTTTGCATTCTAAGTTGTGTGATATTTCCTGATATTTCAAGAATTCTCAAAAATAATCTAGAGTAAACTAGATCGATCTAATTGAAGGGTCTTGTAGAGGATTAACCCATCTACACATAAAAATTTACGGGTCAAAATTTGGTTGAGGAAACAAGAAGAAATTTAGTCAGGAAGACGAGTACCTTGGCTTTTGCTTGCTGCTATTGTTGATGCAACCGCTGCTGCTGTTGCCGCACGACCGTGAGGTTCTGCCATCAGCCAGTAACCACGTGGCGGTGCACAGGTCAGGGTGGCCGCCCAATGAGCGACGGTAACATGGTTTGCTTCGGGGTTAGGGTTTTTGAATGAGATTCTCTCTCGTTCTATCTCTCGGGTTTTATCCGATTAATATATGTATATTGACTGTGTTATGGGGCTCGATTTGGGGAATAGGATGGCTAGGCTGGGCTGTGAGTTACTGGTCTTGGGCCTGGCTACCCATGGGCTCAGCTCAGCTGGTTGGGGTTTAGAATGTTGTGGGCTCGGGTGCTGTGGGGAAGCTGTTATGCCGAGAGGGAGTTCGGCTGAATTGGTTCAGTTTGAGAACAGAGGGGGTCGACTCTGTTCTCAGTTTCTATGGGCTGGGCTGGCCATTAGTTGGGCTGGGTTATTTCAAATGGGGTTTTTTGTTGGGTTTTATTTGTTTTCTTATCACTAATACATATATATATACATATTAATGAACATTAGTATATATATATATATATATATATATATATATATATATATATATATATATATATATATATCCATATTGCCCTATATATATATATATATATATATATATATATATATATATATATATATATATATATATATATATTTTAAAAAAAATGATATTTCAAGAAAACGCAAAAAAAATATATACGCAAAAAAATATATATATATATATATACGCATATATATATATAACATGTATATATATTGACCTATTTATATAACATTAGTATATATATATACATATATATCTTACTTATAAAATACTAACCATTTATCTATTAAGAACACACTATAAATATACATAAAATGATTAATAAATATATTTTATCTAATCAAATAAACACATACAACATATATGCATACCTATACTGTTCTAGTCAAGGGTCCCACAAACCTAAAATGATATTTCAAGAAACGTATCATTTTCGAAAATAACAAATATATAAAATATAAATATAACTTTAATAGCAATATTATATTATATTTAACTATTATTTATAATTAGTTATTGATCATTAAAATAAAATACCAATATACATGTAGTATCTATGTGGCCGTCTTAGTCACCCTAAGGGTCTACATGGCTTGGGCTCGGTTCGAGTCTAGTTCAGACAAGTTGAGTACAACCGGGTCTTCTGCAAGTCAATAAATCTTAATAATAAATAATTAAACTATTGATAATGGTCATGTCACAATTTGGCCTGGTTTTCCTAGTTAGGTCACACTTATGGCTGGGTCTTCCTTGGCATAGCTAATATAGTAGCCAAAGCACGCAACTGCACAATCCGTACTATGATTCCTAGTCGTCTGGTACTTCAAAGCTCAACCATGGCTAAAGTCTTCTACCGAAATAATTAACTAAATAATTACTTATAAAATTCTAAAAATCTCCGTTTAAATCAAATAACAATATTTCAAAAATTTCCTTAAAGAGGAGTTACGACGTGTCCTAAATAGGATACGTGGTGTTGTGTCATGATATCTCATGAAATACACGATTAGATTTTAGAATACATGCAAATGTGTGTGTGTGTGTGTATATTGTAGAGTGCCATATGAGCATATTTATATATAGGGTTATATAGATATGCTCATATGGCACTCTACAATATAAATATATATATATTATAATTATGTGAGTGTGTGTGTGTGTGTGTGTGTGTGTGTGTGCACGTGTACTATTATATAGGAAAATAGGGAGTGTAGATAAGTAGATAAGTAGGTAGGTAATGGTGTGTGGTTCAGGGAGTTGAGGGTGATGTCAAGTGACAGTAGATGAGAGAGAGTTAGGAGAGATATGGAAAGAAAGGAGAATTAGAAGCAGCAAGTGTGGCCTACAGTGTAGGCAACAGGGAAGAAGTTTTCTGTGCAGGTGTCACGACCCGCTCCCGAATAATCGGATACTTGTCGGACATGCCCAGCATTCGTCATTGGACACAACAAAGTAAGCTGTACAATACTAAGGAAACTCCAAGTCACAAGGTAGATAAAATCAACACAGCATCTATAACGCCCCGTACAAGATCTCCACAATCATCCAAGTCATTTACAATGTTATCCGGAGATATATCCGGTAAGATAAAATACAATGATGAAATAATAAAATACAATCTCCAGAAGGTAAGATAAAAACAATGAAGTAAAATCCTGTAATCTCCATGATGTTCCCAATGCTCAATGACCTCAAGCTCACCTGCAACGTATCCTGTCAGAAAAAGAGCAAAGCACAACCTCGACAAAAAGCACTAAACAAAGTAAACTGAAGTGCTACACAATGAACTGTGATACAAGCACTGGACCATGAAATTATAGTACATGAATAACGATAAAACTATAGTACCAGGTCCAGAACAATGAACTGGACTATCAGTGTAAAATACATTTGAAATAACTATCAGAGTATGTGACCGGGTGGGGTAGTATAGGGTAAAAGAGCACAGGAATAATGGTACGGCTTAGAGTCCCACGTGCACGATGTGAGACTTAAGCTATTAAATAATGCCTAGCTAAATTAGGATTGGTCACATATATGTAGTATTTCTCCACCCCAATGTATAAGCAATGAACAATCATGTGTACAATATGTCCTATATATGAGAAAATATGAAGCAAGACAGGAATACAGAGTAAAGAGTTCGAGTCGGTGTACTTGCCTTGCTTTGGAAGTCCGATAATAGTAGAGCATGAATATTCACCTGGTTTTGCATAAGTTTGTTAGGGTTAAAACAATGTTAACTAATTATTGCTAACTATATCCATTTGCTAGTTTACTAATATTTTAGAAACATATATATATATTATAATTTGATCAAAATAAGTAGTAGTGAAAATATCTTTAACTATATTTGGCAAAATCATTTATGTTTATATCTAAGAAGAGTTTTTACTACAATAGCCTGAGTTAATAAACTAGCAATATTTTGGAAAACATATATAATATAGTTTTTAAAATAATCACTAGTAAAACACCTTAAAAATGCTTGCTAGTTAAATTATTTATAACATTAAAATCTAAATATAATATTTTGGGAATCTCTATATACTTTATAGAAACACCAATTATATATACCGTATCCAAATAGTCCTTAGTAAATATTCTAGCAAAGCTTTAGACAATTTAAGCTAATAATAAATTTTGGTACAATATGTATTAGACAGAAACTCATATTAATCTGTAGATTTCTTAATATACATAGATTAAAAATCTGCTAGTACAATTATCTATAGCAATATTTACAACAATTATTTAATACATATATAGTACAAAATCAGCATGAAATACTTGTACTAATATATACAAATATATACATTCAATTATACTGTAATATATATATATATATATATATATATATATATATATATATATATATATATATAAATCAGTTGTTTCAAGTGACTGGCCCAGAGCCCAGTACACAGTGTCTGAATAGAACCAAATTTTAACTCAGAAGATCCTTTTCCCGGCTAGAGCCCATAACTCATAAATCAATATTTAGCAAAATCAAGTATGTCTTATTACTTACTGGTTTGAACCCACCTTAACAAAAATCTGACTTAAAATAACTTACTAAACTACTAAAACTTTAAGTATAAGCCAGTAGACCCCATCCCCTCTTTTGAAATAATTCAGCCCAAAGCAAAAAGCAATACTGCTACTCCCCCATTGGATGTTCATCCGAGCATCGATATAAAGTTTAGAAGCATGAGTATCACTCTTCAACTAGACACACTTGCACATATAGAGACCCAGATTTGAATATACAGAATAGATATACACTCAAAACTTAAATCTAACCCATCATATGCCAAGATTATGCCACTTCTCAACCTCTCAAGATTTATGCACCAAAGCTAAAACTCCTCACACCAATCACCAGCACCCTCACAACTAGAATTAAACATAGTTAAATTCATATAGATGTTTAAACAAACCCAAGCTAGAAGTACATCCAATCACCAAGTCAAGCTTCCTGGACATAGGCTCAACTGCAATAGATGTTCTTCTGCTCCAAACACAAACTGAATTTCGAAACCAGAATGAGCGGCAAGACTCCGTTGCATTCTAACACACTTCTGCATCCTAACGCGACTCAACCCGATCACAACCTTCTGTAGGAGACAAACAAAAGGCCGGACACGAGCAACCTGGACTCCCCTGCATCCCGTCCCCATCCCAAGCCGGCACCGCTAATTAATTCTAGCTACTAGCAAAACATCACACTAAGAAAGTAAGGTAGTACCTGAAGAAAGGAAATCAAATCTGGAAGAAGGAGCCTACTCTGGGGGTTCGAACACAATCTCACGAGTCCGATACAGTCTCCTTATGATCGAAAAACGATTTGAAACCCTGATTAGATATTTCATCAAATAGGTTCAAAGCGCAAAGAGAA
This sequence comes from Iris pallida, assembly GCA_029216955.1. Lineage (NCBI taxonomy): Eukaryota > Viridiplantae > Streptophyta > Magnoliopsida > Asparagales > Iridaceae > Iris > Iris pallida. Next base: position 12,784,621 of record JANAVB010041814.1, read on the forward strand.
AATAGGAAGTATTAGGAACTAATAATTTTTCCTTCAGAGATCTCAAGAATTCATTAAGGATTAATGCAAGAATCTAATCACTTACAAGGAAAATATCAAACTCAATCGTTCGTTGTCCAGTCGACCGACCAATTTGATCCCGATCCTTCCCTGATCCAAACTTCCAAACCAGAAGAAAATTCCACACTAAGCAACTCAGCAAGGACACAGGAAAATATTTCTAGATCCAACTAAAATTGAGATCGACACTCACCTTGTCGATCGCCCCAGAGATAGAGAGTCGAATTTGTATAAGGAGAAATCTCGCGGTGGGGATCACCGGAGAAGACAGTGCCACCGGAGAAGTAGCCGACAACGGGAATGATGATGTCGAACCTTCGCTGAGAAGTCAAGGCCAATCGACTAGTCTCAACCAATATTCAGATTTGAACCAGTCGTCGAGAGGATGATCGGCACACTGCCTCCATAAGAGAAGGAATCGCCGGAGTAGAAGTCAACCCTTGCTGATCGATAATGAGCTTGTGGTGGAGACGTCGAGGAAGAAGCTCGGCCATCGAAGCAAATAAATTAACCGTCGAGCGTCGTGGAGTGGTGGCCGCCGCAAAGATGACGAACAGTCGCCACCAGGAAGAGCGGATCGCCGAGGAGGAGATCCTCGTATCGTTGTTAAGAAAGCAGTCACGGGTGCGGGGACTCCTCGCGCGCGATTTCTAGGAGAGCATCCTTGTCGTCGCCGAGAAGAGCTCAAATGAAAACTAGGGTTAGGGTTTAGACTTAAAATTTGGGGGAGGGATGGTCGAGAGCTCTGCTATCATTTCTTTTGCAGAGAAGAAATTAAGATAGAGAGAGAGAGAGAGAGAGAGAGTGGTGAGGATTTAAATAGATTTTAATAAGAGAATGGATATTTACAAAAAGGTCCCAAATAAACTGTTTTATTACAATTGTTGTAAAAAATCAGTTAGAAAGGTCCTAAATAAACTGTTTTAATACAACTAACACAAAATTTGTAAAATGTTATTAATATTTTTCATATATATGAAACATTTATTTCGGAGCGTTATATATATATATATATATATATATATATATATATATATATATATATATATATATATATATATATGTGTGTGTGTGTGTGTGTGTGTATATATAGATATATATATATATATATATATATATATATATATATATATATATATATATATATATATTATATATATATATATATATATATATAAATATATATATATATATACATATATATATATATATATATATATAAAAAATATATATATATATATATATATATATATATATATATATATATATATATATATATATATATATATCATATGTCAAAGAAAATATATATATATATATATATATATATATATATATATATATATATATATATATATATATATATATATATTTTTTTTTATTTTTTTATTTTATATATATATATATATATATATATATATATATATATATATATATATATATATATATATATATATATATATATATATATATCACATGTCAAGCATTATAACAAGCACACAAATATATATCACCTATCAAAACATTATAACAAGCAATGGTCAATACTGACCATTTCCAAAACATTCATTTCGAATCAGACAACATAAATTATAAAATTTAACAAACATTTGAATTATTCCTTTTGAATTAAACTATCCCATTCCAAATTGTACATAATATCACCATCTTAATTACATTATTTACAAAAATATATCCACATACATGTATATATATACATCTTAATGTTTCCTTTTTCATGGCACCCTCAAAACATTCCTTTAGCTTCATCAACACAAAACAGTTGACATCCCTTCAAAACTGTCAACACATACAACCCTCGAAAGGGTCAAAAGGAGAAACCTACACATCCTTGATTCTCTAACCTACAAATAGAGGTACAAGTTGTAATCTTCAATACCAAATTTCGTTCAAATAATACCAAAGACAGGGCATGCAAGGTTACGTACCTGGAATACCAAACTCACAATCTACTATAGCATACTATCTGCATTTGCAAAAAAACTAAAAATTTATCCAATCTAAAGAGAATTGTATAAAGATCTATTTGAGAAAAAAACTAAAAATTTATCCAAAAATTAAGAAGTTATAGTCTAATAATAGTTCAATCCAAAAAACTGAGAAGTAAACTACAAAATTTCTTACAAAATATTTGGAACTTCAGAAAAAAGTATGCCAAAACTAAGCCACACAAATGCAGTAATTGTTGCATTAACACACATAAAAACTAATGTAACAACCACATAAACTCTTCCATGCTAATCTCAACTTCCAACCATCTTAAGATAATATTGCACTCCAATAACACCACAAAAAAATTGATTAGTATTTGAATCAAAGCAACCCAAAAACATAATATTCATTCATCAAGGCTCAAACTACTATCATTTGAAATACGGGACACAAAAAAATAGTTCAGAAGTATCATATTTTTTATTCGTTTGTGTCGCTTACTTGTGTACCTTTATTTATCAAACAATTGAAATAACGGGTATCCTAATTATGTATAACTATCAACATATATCTGCACTTCACCGTTATTAGTTTGTAACTATCCTAATTATGTACAACTATCTACACTTCACCTGAATGCAAATATTAGGCCTGAAATTGATTTTCGATACTCAACCAATAAAGCCTCTGTTGCAAACACAACACCTCATCCAGTAGCAGCATCCTTACCTAATGAACTACCGAGGTCGCAGAGTAACCATTAAATGAAGGAAAAGTTGTCCTATAATCTGGATACAAATTCTTAATGGGGGTATATAATATAAGTTTTATATAGTTTTGATAATGACTATTGGCTTTCTAGTGACATCAGCTGGTGAGTGGCCATGGAACTTGGAGTAGTCACCTAAAATTCATAAGATAGTCTGAGTATCATTCAGATTGTAAGAAGGCTTATATATGTACAACTGATATTTGCTTACTAAAGGAAAGACAATTAATAGGTGTTCTAAGATTTACTAAAACTATGATTATCTTCATACCCAAAGCATGTAAATTTTAGAATGATATAGTATAGGTGATGCATGACAGAACTACATGTTCTAAGATAATTACGTCTAATCCCAAAGAATAAAAAAGAAGGCAAATATGTTAGAGAAGGTATTTATCATCTAATCAATCTTCTAAAAAAGAAAGCAAATATGAATAGTGAGCTTCAGCTTCAGCGCTCCACTCTTCTAAAAACTCTAAAATAGATATTTCATAATCATAGTTAAAGATTAGATGTTTAATTGTGATAATACCAGGCTTCCAGTATATATACAATGGATTTACTTGTCCTTTAGGTGCTTCAATACGACACATCATTCCCCATTTGAGGGTTGACTATGAATAGTGAGCTTCAGCTTTATATATAAATTCACCGCCTATGGTTCCTTTCCAAAGACCCTATTTAACTTCAAAACTTTGGGTTATGATCTGTAACACAACGAGTTGGAAGACGAGGAGCGAGATGAATTAGAATAACAGGGGCTCGGGTTTTTGAAGTTTCAGGAATAGAGTATATTTAGAGATAGAGTAGATTCTAATTATAGGATTAAACTTTTTGTTATAGTTCGTAAAAAAAATCCAAACACAAAATACTTGTATACTGCAATAGATACAAAATCAAGCTAAATTTTTCTTAGAATAAGGGACATTTTAAAGGAACACACCATTCTACATGCTTCTCATATTTCAACTAGTATTTCTTTGATTCCCTTAGTATAGACTTCAAACAAACTTACATACAAAATCAATGTGTATATATACTCCCCGCAAATATTTCCATTTACCTGCTTGAGATGTGATAACTTACAATGTAGGGAGTGAATTTGTACATTTTTGGTGCTCTCATCAGCTCTAAGGCCACTCTTTCCCGTCATATTGGATGTTCACAAGCTTGGAGAAGATTCGCTTGAGCACATGTGTCCAGTCACCAACTTGTCGAATGTGTTGAGGTTATCGTCTCCGGGAGGTGAAGTTATAGAGAACGAATGCCTACAAATGGCATAAACCACAGATATATAAATTCATGATTAGATACATGTACCATCAAATAAGAAATATCAATATCATCTAATAGTGATGAAGTCACAATTAACTAATCATGTCTAAAACAAGCTAAATATATATAGTTCGTAATTTTATTATCAGAAAGACGTACCAATTTATTCTCATCATTTCCATAAAAAGCAATTGCATATGCCTTGCTACGTGCCTATATGAGGCATCTACAAGTAGACATGCCACCAAGATCCTGCAACCAACTTACAGACAGGTCGAGCAATTTCAGCCCGACTTACTATTTGCAAGGCCTATTCAAAGGTGAGAAAAACACAACAGTGGTTCATGCCTTGAAAACCTAACTAGGATACACCAAAAAAAGGCATATGTAATTGCTTAGGAATATTGAACAGGTGGTTCATACCCTTGGTCCAACACAAGTTATTGTAAGGAAAGCATTTGATCAAAACATTGTTAGAAGAAACTAATTAAACAGGTGGCACACAAGCAAACACGTAAAGGAATATTGAACGTTAGCCACTTCTATATCAGCGTCCTAAAGCGTTTGAAGGATTAATTAAACATAAAGATCATTATATAGACCCTTAAGAACGTCACTCCATCTGGAGAGGTATAGAGTAACATTTATACAATGCTTATTTTTTTGGTGTAAAAGTTTTGCCTACAATAAAATGTTTCGAAAGAAATTATTTAGATGAAAAGCAGTATATATAAGAGAGTTCACATGTCGAGATGCATCTTTCAAAATTAATGCTCTAAAGAAGCTATAAATATGTATTAGAAAGGTAAAAAAAAAGAAGGATGACAATAGACAGTCTAGCTGCACACTTCAGGTTGCTTAGTTGCTTACTGGGCACACTCAGATAGATTTCCCAAATTTTGATTATCCAAAATTGCCAATATCAGCTTCTTGTTTTCATCCAAGTACTGCAAAATAGAAGCATTAACTTCAGAAACTGTTCCTTTAATCAACTAAGAATAGTTAAGTCCAAATAAAATATTTTGAGAATAAAGGGTTGAGTTTCACGCTGATAACTCAAAGCAGAAATGATTCATGGATACTGGCTACAGATCACTGCTCATAAATAAAATATACTAACCAAAATAAATATATATCAGCCAACTATGAATGAAAAATACCATTTGTAGAAGTATATCTAAACATAGTCACTAGCATGAAATCTACTACAACAAATATGGCCTACAATAGCAGTTTTTCTATAGCATTCAAGTGTCCCCGCTATAGAATATTATCAATAATAGCGTTCTTTCTATATTGCTATAAAAATATCTATCTATAACATTTCCTAAATGCTGTAGAATCTATAATTGGCTTTGTTTGTATGCCAAAGAAGATCTCATGTTCGAATCCTAGGAGAAGCACTGTATATTTTTATTTTACATAATAAAAAAATAGACTATAGCATATTTGGCGTGAAAGCATACAAATTTACAAAATCCGCATCCAATATTTACAAAACCCGTAGCCTAAACTCCCTAATATTCCTTCTTCCGTGCATAACTATGGGCCCTAAAAATTTTCTCATAATTTACTACAAGAATAGAGGCTTTAGGCCACAAAATCTGGAACGACAAAAAAATTTAGTCGCCCAAACTAATCTTTAGCGACTAAAAAATTATTGTTGTCGCTAAAGTCCTCTAAATTTTAAAAAATAATTGTGAACTCTTTAGCGACTATTAATTAGTTTGGACGACTAAAAAAATTATTTGCAAGAGAAAACTAAGACGACTAGAAGGAAAAAAAATTCTTGTCTAAAGTAGAGAGGAATATAAGACCGTTGAGCACCTCTAGAGGAGGGGGTGAATAGAGTGAGTACGAGTGCAGCAGAAAATAATCACCAATTAAAAATTAATATGGCAGTGAATAAAGAGACAGTAAATAAATTTAGCAAGAGATCAGAGAATCAAACTCAGTGGACACCGCGATATATACAGGTTTCCCTCTTGGAGGACTAATCCAGTCGCAGGTACTCTTGCCTGCTGTTAATCTACTATTCACAAGCTAATTGAGAGCTTGCACTCTCTTTACAACATCGTGCTTGGTGACAAGTGCACGACCGACTTCACAACACCGTGCTGGGCGACGAGCACACGACCGACTCCGAAAACAGAAATGTATTCTGAACTTGAATGACCTTTTTACAACTCTGACAACCAAAGACTCTAAATCAAAGAGATGTTACTAGCTTTGACTAAGAGATGTATAGGTGGAGTGTGAAAGCTTTAGATCAATGAAAACACTATCGGATATAGATAGAGAGAAGAGAAGATGATTTGATGAGTGATTTAAATGAAAAATTCTCTTCTAATTATAGGTATTTTTGAGGACCGAACTCGAACAAAGTTCGGACAGTTCGGATGTAAAGATTTCGCAAACGAACGTTGCATGCAGATTTGGAGGCAACAAACATTTGAATTTAAACTGACCGAACTCGATCCGAACTCGGACGAACTCGTCCAGAGTTCTGTCTAAGTTTATCTAATACTTAGAAGAATGTTTGGTCCAATTCTTTTTGAATAGGATATGTAATATTGTTGGTATAAGGAATTTTGGTGGATATGTAGACTTTTAGATAGGTAGACTGTGGGTAACCTAAGCCAGTAATATCCAGTCGATTTTACAATTTGTATCCTAGACTCAATAAAGATAAAAATACATAATAAATTATAAAATGACTCAGACCTATTCTAATACATGAACGCTTAGAAATGATGATTGACATGCTTCCAGATGTTGTAGTACACTCTCGATATTGATTTTACTTGACCTGAAATGTTAGCAGCAGTTTGTATATTTGTATTGACTTAAGTCATTGTTGATTTATCAAAATCGGGTGTGACCATTTAGGAATGGGCCAACAAGGAATACTAATTTAAGACGACTAAACAAAATATTCTCGCCTAAATTTATATTTTCTCGCTAAAGTAGGTGGAAATACTAAATTTAAGACGACTAAAAATAAATAAGCGTTACTACAATATATTTTTATTCTATCTTATTTGATTATATGTTAGTAATGAATATAATCGTTATGAATGTATAGTAACACTACAACAAAGTAGATTATTAACGATACTTTCTTTACGACACTTTCTAAATAAGTGTCATTATCTTTTTTTAGTGATGACACTATACTAAAAAGTTTTTTTGTAATTAAATATTTATCATCATCTATGGCACTTTTTAAAAATTATCATAAATATAAATTCAACGACACTTTTAAACCAGTTTAAAATGTCGTATAATAATTTAGGGATAATAAACACAACACTTTTAAAGTGTTGTCCCAAATTATTTTCCTCCATCTTTTTTCATTTTATCGCTTCTTAAAAAAATTGCCCAAAATTTGGCGCTCCATTTCAGCCGCACAATAAGGGTCCTGTGCGCAGTCACTTCTCCCTAATTGACTATCTTCTTCTTCCTCTTCTTCTCTCATCAAAATATTAGGGGTTGGCTTCGGAATCCTCACTTCTGATCCACCGCCGCTCCACCGATGAAGCCCAGCTCCTCCTTCCCGTCGCTCACCAGGTCTTTTAGCTTGAACCGCTACGAGGATGCCGACCCGGTCGACGAGCTCTTCATGCGCCGATCCGACGAGCTTTCCGGAGCCCACGTGCGTTACTTCTCTTCTTCAACGGTGGAGAAGGAAAATCCGGAGCCGGAGCAGGTCTGATTTGGGCGGTGGGTCGAGGAGGAGGTTACGGTTGTAGACCGGGTAGATCGGGTCGGTGGACTCGGGAGGGGATCCTGATCCACTACAGACGGTGAACTTGAAGTCAGAGTCTTCGTCAGAGGGTACGGACTCTCTCTCTCTCTCTCTCTCTCTCCTCTTTCTCTCTCTCCTCTCTCTCTCTCTCTCTCTCTCTCTCTCTTTCTATCTCTCTTTTTTCTTCTTTTCTCTCTCTCGAGGTTGGGTTTGCGTGCAGTCACCACCACACATCTTCGATCTCTCTAGGTTTGGAGCAATTTCGATCATCGGCGCCACCATCACCTCTACCGTGCATCTAGGTTATCTCTTACTCTATCTTTTTGAACTCTTTTTTTCTTAATTTTTGTTTCTTCATATATTATCTAGGGTTTAGAGGAAGAATCGATCATTTGATAAACATAATAATTGGGGATTTTGTAAGCATCAGAATATAATCGATCATGGGTTTTCCTTTCTTAGTTAGGATCGTTCGTCCATAGTAGATTTATTGTTTATTTACTTACCTTTAAATATAGTACAACCATAATAAATAGTTTTGAAGGGAATACTATTAATATCGATGAATGTTATGAATTATATATGTACAATTTCGACAAATGATAATGTTGTAATGGTTACAGTGTGTCGATTAACATTGTCGATCTTTCAATCAACCGAATCATTGTGTTGACATTATTTTTACATTCTCTCTGTTTCAAAAAAATTTCTTTTCTGTCGTACTGACCGGAGAAAGAGACCCTAAAACATCGGTATCAGTCAATATCAGTCGCTATCGGAATGGGGTATGCCAAAATTGATACGGCCAATATGTATCGGTATCACTGCTAACTAAGATATCTAGATGTTAATAATTTGCAGTTATTTCATATGAACAGCTCCTCTTAACGTGCTTAATGTCTTTATTCTCAGTACTTTGTGTCATAACCTTGTAGGGTGTGATAAGTACCCTTTTCATCATGTTTTCAGGTGAATGATGCACAACTCAGCACAATGGTTGCGGAGCAGGTAAGCTTATCTTTGTCAACAATTGAACTCTTGTATTCTTTGTCATTCTAGGTCATAGACAATATCCAAATGTAAGAATATGTATTTGTCCATAATTTTATGTAGCCATGAACAATTGAATTTGTGAATTAACTTATATGCTAGTGTTTTTCACTGTTATCCCATTCTGCAAAGTCTCAAACATTTCATAACAGCTAAATATTTGTTATGACATGCTTTTCAACTTTTTACAGGTTGAGCAAGCACGTGCTGGTATAGACGCACTTAGTTTATCTCAAAAGACAATAAACCAGCTTCGTGAAAATTTCTTGTCCATTAAAAAGTATGCATGTAGAAAGTATCATGTATTATTTATTTTCCTATCATATACATAAAACCATTCTGTAATGTCAGAAGTTTCCTTTTGCTTTAGTACATGTTAATTTTTGATCTCATGATATATCATGTTGTGCCAAGAATGCCAAACGTTGATTGAGAATCATGACCAGATAAAACTTCTTAGCAATATAAGGACCAATTTGAACACAACCCTAAAGGTTGGTTGGACTAACTACAGACATGTAATCCACTGCCATTCTATTTTTGGTTAATGTATTACAGTATCAGAATTTTCATACTTATCTTTGCGGTAGTATTTTTTGGTGAAGCCTTGTGGTATTATTTAGGACACCCAATATCAAGAAACCTTTTTTCAAAATTCTCTTCATCATCTAGGTCTTCTCCCATGTGATGTGTAGTCCATGGAGCATAAAATGTGATGTAAAAGAACTGACAGTTTTTATGTCTGGCTATCGACTTGCTGTCAACCCTTTATGCTGGTGCGAAATTCCTAGCTAAGGTAGCTACTAGCACAACGGTGCTAGCCATAAAACCTAGACGGCCTAGTTGACGGGTAGGAAAGCCTACCTATTATCTTTTCCACTTAAACTCATGCAACCAATGACTCTCTATAGGTTCCCTAGACGATAAAGATACAAGACAAAGAGGTAAGATGATATAATTTGCTATAGTGAATTCCATTCATCTGTAGGACACATAAAGCCAAAGAGTGAAAAAAGAACGAAATTCCCAAATAGCTTCAGCTATAGAGATCAAAATGTTGGTGTTTTGCCTTTGGACTAGAAAAGATAGTCCCACATCGGCTACACCAAATGGTGAGTATCTCAATATAATGCATTGCTTGTGTTGAGGTGTGCACATGAGGTGTAGTGGGGCACAAGTTTGTGCCATGTGGAAGTATTTTCCTAGAAGGAAAAAGGATTAAATCCAACAAGGATGCAAGTTAATTTTGTTGTGCGGACTCGGACTCGGACGCGGACTCCAAGATGTCTCGTGCATGCACGGGAGGGTTCGGGGGGTAGGCGTGGACTGGCACACTTCTATGCTGATTGTGGGATGATCTAAAATATCAAACTCTATTTTTGAGTATTGGTATTTTAGTCCCACATCGGATAGGAGAAGAGGTGAAGTCTCAACTCCACTCTATAAATAGAGCCCCTTGGCCTCCTTTGAAAGATGCACCAAGAAGAGAGTTGAGGGAGTCTGTTAAGTCCAGGAAGCCCGTTCAAGTCTCAAATATTGACTTACGAGCGTTCCAGAAGTTCTCCTGAACTTGCTGGTTCCTGGGAGCTTATCCGTACTGCGGGTATAACTTTGAGCGCCGGTGTTCAACACCCCAGCGAGATCCGCTCTTCTTCTTCCTTCCTCTTTCTGTTGCCTTCGAGAATCTGAGACTCAACTGTTGTTGATCATCTCTTGTTGCCTTCGAGAAACCGCTATTGCAAACGCGATTCGATTTTTTTAATCGTTTAGGCTACGCAATCAGCATTATTTGCATCTCTTTTTAGGGATTGCAACTGCATTCTTTGCATCTCTTTTTTAGGGATTGCAACTGCATTCTTTGCATCTCTTCTTAGGGATTGCAACTGAGTTTTCCATCGATTATTTGCAAATAGACTAACAATCTCAAAGCTACACGATTCGATGGAAAACACTCGTGCTTCGCTTGTCGATACCGGCTTTAACAAGTTGGAGAAATTCGACGGCGAACACTTCCAGATCTGGAAGCGAAAGGTGACTCTGAACCTTCAACTCGTGGATGTTGATCACGTGTTGGATGAGGAAGAACCAATCGTTCCAGCAACAGGATCTGCTGCTGTTCTGGCCGCTGCTACGAGCAAGCAGACGAAGTGGAAAAAGGATAACAGCATATGCAGGCTGCTGATCCTGAATTCCATGGAAGACTCTCTGGCCGAGTCCTACACAAAGAGGACTTCTGCCAAAGAGATCTGGGAGTCCGTGGGGAAGCTGTATGACGACGACGAGGCCCGGTCGAAGATGTTCATGGTTGAAAAATACCATAAATGGGTCTTTGAAGACGAGAAGACCATGCTGCCCCAAGTGAAAGAGTTCCTGAAGCTGCGCCAGAAACTGGAGGACGATAGCATGCCCCTCGTCGACAAGTTTGTCGTTGGAGGGATCGTGGCAAAACTTCCTCCAGGATGGAGCAACATCTATGCAAGGATGCATAGGAAGAAGATGGAGATTAGCCTGGATAATCTCCTCAGCGAGATTCATGTTGAGGACGAGATGCGCTCTCAACAGAAGTTGGACACCCTGTCCAAGCAACTAGCAACGGCGAATCTGGTTCAAGCCACCAGAGAGAACAAAGGGAAGCAGGCGGCTTCTCACCACAAGAAGAAGGACTTCTCGAATCTGAAAGTGAAGGGTCCAGGATTCAAGCAACAGAAGTCCAAGTCCCATGTGACTTGCTTCAACTATGGCAAGAAGGGTCACTATAAAAGTGAATGCAAGTCCAAGCCCAAAGAGCAAGGTGAGCCTAACAAGGTTTCTTTGGTTACTAATCAGGTTGCCATGATAGCACAGGTTGCAACTGTGGGGGCAGACTTGGACTGGTGGATAGACACTGGCACGACATGTCATGTCTGTTCAGACAAGGACTGGTTCGTCTCCTATGAGCCTACTTCCGAGAAAGTCATGATGGCGAACCAGGCACAAGCTGAAGTACTGGGGATCGGGACGGTGGAGCTGAAGCTTACATCGGGGAACATTCTGACGCTTCAAGGTGTGAAGCATGTTCCTGCAATCGCTGAGAACCTGATCTCTGGGAGCCTGCTCTGCAATGCAGGCTTGAGGATGGACATCAATGCTGGCCAAATGGTGATGTCCAAGAAGGGTACTTTCTTCGGGAAAGCTTTTCAGACTGAAGGAATGTACAAAATTCAGCTTGTTGTAACCCAGCATAATAATGTCAATGCTATCACTAGTTTGAATTACTCTCTTGAGTTGTGGCATAATAGACTAGGACATGTTCATTGTAAGCGAATAAACAAAATGTCTAGTCTAGGACTTATCTCCAAGTGTGGGGGTAAGGTAGAGAAATGTGAGATATGTGCTCAGACGAAGATCACTAGGAAACCCTTCCACAGGGTCCATCGAAGCACAGATCTTCTGGAGTTGGTTCACTTAGATATCTGTGACTTCAAACAATTCTCTACAAAGGCCGGGATGAAGTATTTCATTACTTTCATCGATGACTTCTCCAAGTATGCCTTCGTCTATTTACTCAAATCTAAAGACGAAGCATTCGAGAAGTTCAAGGAGTTCAGGGCCGAGGCTGAACGGCAAACTGGACAACAACTCAAGAGGCTGAGGAGTGATCGAGGTGGGGAATATAGGTCTCATGAATTCTCATCATTCTGCAAAGAACATGGAATCATCAACGAGACGACGGTTCCGTATTCTCCACAATCCAACGGAGTAGCAGAAAGGAAGAACAGAACGTTGACATAGATGATGAATTCTATGCTGTTGACTGTGGGTCTCCCAAAGTGCTATTGGGGAGAAGCTGCATTAACGGCCACTTTCATTCTGAACAGAGTGCCGTATGCAACTTCCGACATAACTCCTCATGAACTCTGGTTCAAAGTCAGACCCAACCTGAATGTCATTCGAGTGTGGGGGTGCCTGGCTTATGTGAAGCTCCCGGATCTAAAGATTCAGAAGCTGGGGACAAGGACTACTAAGGCGATCTTTCTGGGGTATGCCGAGAAGAGTGATGCTCGGAGATTCCTTGATATCGAGTCAAATCATATCATCGAATCTCGTGATGCTGAATATTTTGAAGAAAAGTTTGCAAGGCACAAGAACATTGTTCTCACGAATATTCCGGAGAATAATGAGGGTGCGGAGCAGACAGAGATCTTTATCGAACCAGTAGTCCAAGATGGAGTTGTTGTCGAGGAGACACCAGCTGAACCAGAACTCGCTGAGCCGTCAACTAAGCGAGCGAGGAGGCCGAAAGACTTCGGAGATGACTTCGTCACCTATCATGTGGAAGCAGATCCGCTTACCTATGATGAGGCGATGAAGACCAGAGATGCTATATTCTGGAAGGAGGCGATTGACAACGAGATTGACTCAATCACCTCTAATAACACATGGGTATTGGTCGACCTACCAGAAGGAGCAAGACCCATCGGATGTAAATGGATCTTCAAGAAGAAGATGAAAGCAGATGGAACCATTGACAAGTTCAAGGCCAGGCTAGTGGCCAAGGGGTTTGCTCAGAAGCAGGGGATCGACTACTTTGACACTTATGCTCCAGTAGCTCGGATGACATCTATCAGATTGTTAATTGCTTTAGCAGCAATACACAAGCTGGTGATACATCAGATGGATGTGAAAACGGCATTCCTTAATGGCGAGCTGACCGAAGAGATCTACATGCAACAACTAGAAGGTTTTGTCGTCAGAGGTCTGGAAGACAAAGTCTGCAAGTTGATGAAGTCTCTGTATGGTTTGAAGCAAGCTTCCAAAATGTGGCATGAGAAGTTTGACAAGGTGATAAGGTCAAATGGCTACAGGGTCAGTGAAATAGACAAGTGTGTCTATACGAAGTTTGCTGACGGAAGAGGAGTAATCGTTTGTCTATACGTGGACGACATGCTAATCCTAGGTACGGATTTAAGCTGCGTCACAGAGACAAAGAAATTCCTCTCGACCAAGTTCAGTATGAAGGACTTGGGGGATGCCGACGTAATCTTGGGGCTCAAGATCATCCGGACAGGCACTGGAATAGCGCTGTCACAGTCTCATTACATTGAGAAGATGCGCTCTCGCTACGGGTATCAAGATCTTCCTATTATTGATACACCGTACAGGAGTGATCTGAAACTGGAGCCAAATTCGAAGGAGAGCGTCAGGCAGTTGGAGTATGCTAGCACCATCGGAAGTTTGATGTACGCTACTACTGCCACAAGGCCTGACATAGCCTTTGCAGTGGGAATGTTGAGTCGATTTACGAGCAATCCAGGCGTAAAGCATTGGAAAGCTGTGAAGCGTGTTATGAGATATCTCAAGAAGACTCAGACATATGCACTATACTACAGCGGAGATCCGTCAGTAGTGGAAGGCTTCAGTGATGCTAGCTGGTGTTCAGAGGTGAAGAGCGAATATTCCACAGGTGGATATGTGTTCGCCATGGGTGGAGCTGCTATATCGTGGAAGTCGAAGAAGCAGACTATGTTATCTCGCTCCTCCATGGAATCTGAATTCTTTGCATTGGACGCTGCAGCAGATGAAGCAGAGTGGCTTCGGGAGCTCATGTATGACCTTCCAATGGTTGGGGCTCAGATACCGGCGATTTCGATATACTGTGACAACCAGGCGGCAGCAGCAGTGGCATCAAATGAACTCTTCAACGGGAAGAAGAGGACTGTGCGGTTGAAGCACAGAGCAGTGAACGATCTCATAAAAAGGGGCGTCATTGCAGTGATCGATGTTCGGAGTCAGAAAAACCTGGCGGATCCGTTCACGAAGGGTCTCAAGCATCAGCTGGTCGAGGACACAGCAAGGAAGATGGGCTTGAAGGCATTCTAATATTGTGTCATTATAATCCTATCAATAAATTTATGTTATTGGTTCAAAAAGAAATCTACCAGATATCTAATTTTTTGATTCAAGGGAGGACTATTGACTGGAAAAATATTAGTTAACAGTGGGCACTTGTTCTGCGGAACATGTAAGGGTTTCGGACCCAGAACCACTGTTGTCTACTATGACTTTTCTACGAAAAATTGATCCTGTGAGAAGGATGGCATAATGCCTTAATGAGTTCTCAGACTGAGTGAAGGTCTGTTATGCTTTACAGGAAGCATGGTGGCGCAACAACCACAAAGGAGTGTTACAACTCCATGCTACAGTGGGGTGACTCCACCATGAGGTTCCCAGGTAGGGGTAATGCCTCGGCTTTGTTAGCCAAGTTACAGGCGACGTAGCACCGCATATAGGCAGGTAGCCTAATGTTGCATAATCGTAATAAAGAGATGTAGGCAGCACTACAAAGAGGCCGGTGTCCTCATGTTACAGTGGCATGACACCACGATGAGGTACCCAGGTAGGGGTAAAGCCTCGGCTTTGCAAGCCATGTCATAGTGGCGTAACACCACAAGGGAGCGCAAGGCTTCATGCTGGGTAGTTTGGCACTACAAAGAGGCTTGAGACCTCATGCTACAGTAGTATGACACTACGATGAGGTTCCCAGGTAGGGGTAATGCCTTGGCTTTGTCAGCCATGTCATAGCGGCGTAGCACCGCAAAGAAGCGCAATGCTTCATGCCAATGACTCTTTATATAGAACTCACCTATAGTGTATGGACAGAGATATCAGGCCGTCTCTTGAGGGTAAACTTGTAGACGCCCAAAAATTATACACTGAAACCAGGCTGGCACAAGGCCTTCAATGTGCAGCCAGAAGCACAGTTGATGTCACTATGTGAGTAGGAAGAATTGCAGTTATGGTGCAGAATTCAAGGCTTAGTCCATTCTTGTATTATGCTGTTATTTAACCTATGCGGGAAGATTCAAGTCGTAGCGACATCTCTCCTAATGCATGATGGACAATCACTGTGGGGAACGCTCAACCCATATATTGAGATATGTGGGGGATTGTTGGTGTTTTTGCCTTTGGACTAGAAAAGATAGTCCCACATCGGCTACACCAAATGGTGAGTATCTCAATATAATGCATTGCTTGTGTTGAGGTGTGCACATGAGGTGTAGTGGGGCACAAGTTTGTGCCATGTGGAAGTATTTTCCTAGAAGGAAAAAGGATTAAATCCAACAAGGATGCAAGTTAATTTTTGTTGTGCGGACTCGGACTCGGACGCGGACTCCAAGATGTCTCGTGCATGCACGGGAGGGTTCGGGGGTAGGCGTGGACTGGCACACTTCTATGCTGATTGTGGGATGATCTAAAATATCAAACTCTATTTTGAGTATTGGTATTTTAGTCCCACATCGGATAGGAGAAGAGGTGAAGTCTCAACTCCACTCTATAAATAGAGCCCCTTGGCCTCCTTTGAAAGATGCACCAAGAAGAGAGTTGAGGGAGTCTGTTAAGTCCAGGAAGCCCGTTCAAGTCTCAAATATTGACTTACGAGCGTTCCAGAAGTTCTCCTGAACTTGCTGGTTCCTGGGAGCTTATCCGTACTGCGGGTATAGCTTTGAGCGCCGGTGTTCAACACCCCAGCGAGATCCGCTCTTCTTCTTCCTTCCTCTTTCTGTTGCCTTCGAGAATCTGAGACTCAACTGTTGTTGATCATCTCTTGTTGCCTTCGAGAAACCGCTATTGCAAACGCGATTCGATTTTTTTTAATCGTTTAGGCTACGCAATCAGCATTATTTGTATCTCTTTTTTAGGGATTGCAACTGCATTATTTGCATCTCTTTTTTAGGGATTGCAACTGCATTCTTTGCATCTCTTCTTAGGGATTGCAACTGAGTTTTTCCATCGATTGTTTGTAAATAGACTAACACAAAACATATGATATTAGAATCTTGAATAATGACATTCATAATGTCTCAATCAAAGTTTTCTTTAATTAGTATCTAAAGGATAATAGAGCACTTGAGATGTTTCCTTGAATATGCCTCTGGCAAAGATATGCATGAAATTATACAACATATGCAAGTCCTCCCAAGGAATTTCAAGATTTTTATTGGTTGGATATCTGCAAATACAATTGCAGGAAATATATTATTTCTCATGTTTGGGATGAAACAAACCAAATTCTTTAGTAAAGATTTTTTTTTTTGTTTCTTTTCTAATAACTGAAAAATGGAAGGAAAGAAAAAGTATTGCCATTGAAAATCTCCGAAATGTTTTGCTCTATTATTCATGAAAAGTCACAAAACTTCAACTTTCTTAGTCTACTCACTCGGATCTTAAGGCCAGCTAAAGGTGTCTTCTAGATGCAACAAACAATTTGTAGCTTCCTTCCAGCTGAACTTAGTGTATTTTATGAGCAAAGGCTTTGCCATACATTCCTTGTGAAACGTTCTTTACGGTAGTTTGTTCCTTACACATGAATTTCTGATTTTTGTTGCTGCTTTACCACTATCAGTAACAAACTTGATTTAGGATCTTTTAGATCTAATGAATGGTATTGCAAAATATATCAACTGGTCCTTTGGTAAGGCATCGGTATGTCATAAATAGGGGCAAATAAGGCGTCTCTTGATTTAAGTAACAAACTTGATAGGTATGTCATAAATAGGGGCAAGTAAGGCATGGAGCATGGATAACGGTATTACAGAAAAGATACGAAAAGTCTGTGTATTATATCGTTTGTGAGATACTAGCTATCTATGAAGCTTGGATATTTAGTTTTCATCATCAATATTATATCTACATTGGATATGGGTACTCTTGATACTTGTTGACACCTATATATCTTGAAGGTTTCTAGTTTGGAATAACTGAAAACTAATACAAAGTGGAATATACATGACTTGAGGATTCTTACTTTATTAAATATATGGAAATTTAATGCATTGGCTCTGTTATATTGTTTTTTCAATTTGTGTTGTTACTCTCAGTCAGTTTTTATTTCAATTATTGATATTACTCTTAGTCTGTTATATTGTTGTCTTTAATCAATTGAATCATGAAAGAAGTGAGTATAGATTGAATCTTAATGTGTATTCTGGCACTTGTACACACACACTCTTCCTAGTATAACTTTTTTCTTACAAAGGTTTTGTAGATGTAATGTATCTTAGTGTGTATTCTGGCATGTAGTTAACATATATAAATTGATACCAGATTGTTAGAAAAGTAGGAGGAATATTGAAATACAAATGCAACAAAGATAAATGTTTATGGAATACATGGATACATGATCTTGTGTGAACTTATTTTTTATATAATAATGCTAATGTGTTTTCTTTTCAATTTTGTGTAGGTTGGCCTGTAATTTTTGATGGTTGTGGATTTAAGCTAGAAGAAAAGAGTCGATCGAGCTGCATTTTGGCCTACAGATATTTTGTATGAAAATAAAATGTTTTAGCTGAATTTTGGACTAGCGTTAGGTTACAAATATTTTGTACATCTTGAATTCTTTTTACTTGGAAAATTTATTTGGGACTACTATTTCGATCACTTTAGGTGTACAACAACTTTTTGTACATCTTGAATGTTTTAATGAAAAAAGTATGAATTTATTTATTTTGGGAAACCTTTTCTATATCTTGATTGATCGAAATGGAAGTTGCGATTGAAATTGTTGAAATCAAAATTGTATTTTAGCATAAATTTTTATGATGCACAGGTTAATTGTATGTGATACAAAACAGGTTATTCAGATATGAAATTGTGTAGCAGATTTATGGCACTCAAAATACTATAAAAAATCGACAGCATTGAGAAACGCTATAATAAATCAACAGCATTAAAGAACGCTATGCACCATATATAGCATTCATGAAAGCTATTATTCATCAACAGCATTCAAGAACGCTATAGACCATCCACAACATTCACGAACACTATAATCAATCTACAGCATTCATGAATGCTATAAACCATCGACAGCATTCATGAATGCTATAATCCATCTACAGCATTCAAGAACGTTATAATGTTATAGCATTCACATACTATAGCGGGGGCAATTATTGTCACGCCCCGACCTAGAATCACCCGAATCATCGTCCTCGTAGGGGGGCATGATGTCGTACGAGCCTGGAGTTGCGTTCATGCAAGGCAAGATGACAAGTTCTCAAAATGGTTATCTTTGATTTGATATTAGCAAACGGAAGAAAACAGAGTATACGAAATAATTCTCTTTGTTGATAATGAACTGAGATTACAAAGGCTTTCAATAGCCTAACTGAATTTGCCAGATTGGCTACAACACTCAAGTTCTTTCTTGCCCACAAAGGATTTCACCATTTCATACATTATGCCTTTTATATCTCGGTCACATCAATCTTGTTACAAGTCCGAGCGTTAATGTGATCACACGCTTCAAACGCTATGACATTCTATGCCTCTGCGCGATCAAGTGAAGCTACATCGCGAGCAATCCATTCCCTGCACCCTGCATGAAAGCTGGAGTGAGATCAGTATGTTCGTCCTCGCATGTACTAATGAAAAGACCCACTTTCTAAACCGACAATTAGTATTTATGTTGAATCATGCAACTTAGATTATGATCTTGCTATATTCTCCTTAGGGTCGATTTCATGGCATATTCGAAAGTGTAAAGCATATTATCATAGAAAGCATGTTATTCGAATTGAGTAGGCAAGCAGGCAAGCAATCTCGTATTTGTTTTGTGGCGCGACTTCTTATCAGTATAGACACACTCGCCCTTGCACCGACGTAAGGTGAATACGTCCAATTCCTTCCCTGTCATAAATATATGTGCTCTCTAGGTAGGATCTTTGTGTACAGGATACATACGTGCCTGCACTTTCAACCCATCATTCCTTAACTATATGAAGGTCATTGGCGTATCCGCGCCAGAATAGACTAAATGTTTCTCTTTTCTTTTCTTTCTTTTCTCTTTTTCTTTTCTTTCTTTCTTTTCTTTCTTTCTTTTCTTCTCAAATTGGGTAGCCTGACGCCTCTCGTAATGGGTTGTTATCCCAATTATGGAGAGACCTTTCGTTGCATATAATCATTTATGGCTTTTCACATCTCGCTAAGTAGTCGCTAATCGTCTTACGGATGTGCGTCTCTCAAAGATTACATTCCTCCTAGGCCGAACGGTCCCGGTGCCCCAGCGTAGCCTGTTCGAAGGGAACACCTGTGCACGGGCTCATCATTTTCTCTAGTCCATTCGACCATGCAACGCACTATTATTCAAACAACCAAACATAGTCTTGAGTTCGAGACTCAGACTTTATCATCTCGTATTTCTTTCATTAACTTTCTATGTTCGCACATTCCATACTTCGTTTCAATATTCAATGGCATCATACCTCAACTCAATGTTCGTCAATCGAACGACCCGAAGGTCCTGAACACTTTTTGATGTATCATGTCACATCTGACAGTTCCATCACCTACATGCCACAACTGTTCCCTTCGCAACAAAGCTATCTTTTATGGTTCTCGTGTATGTAGGCACGCTTTGACACAATTGTTCTCATTTCTTTGAGTCGTGCATACGATGCACGCCTCGATACCGTAATTCTATGTTCTTAGCCTTAATGTTCAATATTCGTGGCTTGCACGCTAGGGCGCTCGCCTTCAAAATCTTTCAATGTGCTAGCCTTTCTAACTCGTGCACGAAGGCACGGAATGGCTCATGTACGAAGGCACTCGCCAAATACAGTTATCCTATGTTCTTGTGGCTTGCGCACCGAGGCACTCGCCTTTGCGATATCCAATGTTCCATAGCGACTCGTGCATTTGATGCACGTTTTATTTCAATTGTTCTAACTAGTGTTCGACACACACTATGATTTATCTTCCGATCGGACCACGCCCGTGGCGTCGATAGGTTAACTTACCATACAATGATACATTCTTACTTAGGCATAAAGGAGTAAAAAGAAGAGTCAGTCCTCCTACCTTAAGCCGATATGCCTTGTTGTTTACCGAGCCGATGCGACTCGATTTTATAACTTTGTTGCACGGCCAAATCTTCTGACTTAGTCATTCGAGCACTTCTTGTTTCATTGAACTACTCGATTGATTCCGACCTATCGTGCCCAAGTCCCATCCCGTTGCGAGATAGGAATTTAGTTTTGTGGATCCGTTGTGAATGAGGCAAAATGTCGACCTCTAATATTTCAGCGTAAACGGATAGCCTGCACATGAAACCAACTAAATTCAATACTTGCATTGATTCGGACATTGCGCCTTGGGTCGATTCGATTTCTTAGAATCTTCGAGTCGACTCGATGCACTTATCTTTCGGGGCAATGCAGCGCTTCGCGTCGATTTAACTTGATGCATTCTTGGGACAATGTAACTCTTTGCATCGACTTAGTTCGATATATTGCTCGGGACAACGTAACTCTCGTATCGATTTGCATCGATACATTTTATTCGATCAATGCGACTCGTTGAGTCAATATCTCAGCGTAATGCGCCGTGCGGAGCGGGGCATTACAATTATAACGGACAAAATACGCTATATAAGGCTTTCTACAGCGTTTGACGTATGCTATTGTAAGCCATATTTATTGTAGTAAAATAAATATTATATAAATTACTATTTCTAGAAAATAGTCATTATTGCAAGGAGGGACTCAATTATCAGTATGTACTCCTAAAAACTTTCCTTTCAGCTACAAGGGTCTATTCTGGAATCAGACATGGATCCCTTGATCAGGTTGCAACCCTTCAACCTTGTAGAAACTATTAGATAAATTTTTGAAAAATACATTTACACCATTACATGGATAAAGAGAACATATGAATTATTATGTGCAACTTTAAAGATAAAACATGAACACAAGATACAACAATGATAGCTTCCACCTCTACCCAAATTCCTACAAGATTTAAATACCTTAATAGTACTATTATGGCAAATTCCAAACCTCTTCACATCTTAAGAAACCATACCATCTCGCCACTCTTTTAAAGGAGAAAGCATATGACTATGTGTTTGGTTGTCTAGGTCAGGCAAAGTCAAGCATAAGTACCAAAGAAGCACACAAAAACTTATCGAGGATGATATATTTTTTATCTTAGAAAATTTTAGGATTACTAGATAAATAAGGGGGCCTTAAACCATGCAAACTACTCCAAGTTGTTAAGATATAAGCTAAAAAAGTTGCATGCTTTTATACAATATCAGTATCTTTTTTATATAATTATTGGCCATATGCTACTTTTACAAACAAATCATAGGAAAATGTTCTTGTCTGTAAGATCAAGTCTACAAAAAAAAATTAACCAACATTATGTACCTAGCTGAAATGGCTTCATAAACAAGAAGCTACAAATGAAAGAGTAAGAAAAACTGTGGGAGGTATGACACATAAGGTCGACAGCTTTTTGTGCTGATGCCAGCACAAAATGGTTCGTGACATTCCGTACCCAACCATGGACTTTGGACTTAGTGCAGATTAATTTTTTAGGCCCAACTAAACATAAAATTATAAGGAACTAAACTCTAATAAAATGTAAGTAGTTCATAATTACAATATTCTCGAATTACAAGTCATCCAATTAGTTGTTATAGATTGGACTAAAACAATTTCCAATTTCCTCACTTACACAACAAGGTCCCTAACATAGTTAATTAATCTACAAGTGATTAATAGAGTTATTTTCTTAAATTTATTTAATCACAACATTAGGAACTTCTTAAATATGATTTAATCCCATGACATGTTGAGAAGTAAAGTAAATAAAATTCTTAATTAAATATTTGGACAAGACTTTATTATTTAAGCTTATCATTTAGTTTAGCTTAGGTCTTAGTCATAATGCTTAAAGGAGTTAGATAACTACTAGACTCTGGTGTATAAAGGGTCTGGTTGCTCATATGCTTATAGATGAGTTCTATATTGTTTAGAATTAATTGACCAAGGTCGGATGATGTAATTTTAATCTCTAAGTAATTTATTCCCTAGTCCATTCTTTATCATAATCTCAAACGCACTCTAGGCAAAAACCCAGCAGCACAACAAAAGTAATTCTTCCAAATATCCATAGTATATCCACAACCAAATCAATATACATCTTTTAGACTAAAGAAATTTAGAAGAATTTTGAGAGGAGTAGAGCTTGCAACAGAAATTAAAAGAAAATTTTGAACGAGAAAGGGAAAAGGGCTTACGGGACTTGCTAATTCATGATTGACGAAGGTGACGACGCTCGCGGAAGGGACTCTTCCTCTAGCTCGAACACCACTACCACTGGAGCATTCTCTCCTCCCTTCATGGCTGACCCAAGCACCACACCAATTCCCCCTCTTTCAATAAAATCCAAAAATGTCGAATAAAATTCATTGCGTACATCATAAAAAAGGTAAAACAATTAGGAAAAAAATTAGGGTTAGGGCTAAGAAACCCTAACCCTAAATTCTTGGCCTAACAAACCAAAAATATTCTATATTCAAGAAGCATATCCCTAAATTTTTGACATAGAAAATTGTGTAGCACAAAGAACCTTTCCTGTGAGGATCTATCGGCATCGAGCTTTCCTGTGAGGATCCATCAGCGTCGAACTTTTCGGTGAGGATGGACGGAGAGAAAAAGAGCTCTATAGGGCTCAAACTCAGCTCTGCTGCAGCAGTCGAGAAGGGAAGGGGGAGGAGGAGAAGGAGGGAGGAGGAGAGGAGGAGGGAGAAAAAATTAGAGCGAAAGTGAAAATGCGAGGGGGAAGAGAGCTGGCTGAGTTTACGCCTTTTGTTCCTCTTCGGGGGGAAATGAAAAAAAGAGAGGGAATGTGAAAAAAAAAAAAGCAAAGTTTTTGGACCTTTCATAACATTTCTATTTATAACTGTTATATACATATAAACTATATACAACATTTATATGTGTAAAACGTTAAAATAGGCCAAAAAATAGTCCAAATTGTCATATTAAGTGGGAGTTTTGAAATTCTATAATGCTTATGTATAATTCGTTATAATAACTTTTTTGCAAGCGTTATAAAAATGTATTTTTCTTTTAGTGGCAGTCTCCATGATTCACATAAATGGCTGCAGTGCGCATCTACCTTGCCATAGTAAGTCATCGAATATTCTTTCAACATTATCCATAAGAATTTTCAATGGAACCTTTAGAAATTTAAACAAGTTCCAAGTTGATCATGATACAAAAAAGATGTCTGTATCTGTTATTTAAGTGTATGTATCAACTCTTGAGAATCAAATAATCGATTAGAAAAAAATGACCGAAGCCAAGTGAAGTATATATTTCCAATTTCCTAGTTCTTTGATATTCAAGGATTGAGGGAAAAACATATATATCTTGAATTTTATCAAAACTGAATCGATCAGGATTAATATGTGGATTAATTGAATTAGGTTAGGTTGGGCTCAAAACTCGATAAATAGAAATAATATTGACCCTTAGGAAAAATAATTTCTTATGGCTAATGGGAAATAAACAACTAATACGGATTTTACGATATGATGATGTTTAGAGAAGAAAAAAATAAAATATTTGAACAAATTATTAAGTTTCGGGCTTGAATGCTAGAAGGTTCTAAGTTAGACGATTTATAGATAGCTAGATAAATAGGAAAAATAAGATCAAGAAATACAGTTAGAGGAGTTTGGCCTATATAACATCCCATTAGTGTCCTAGCCTATTCCCTTGGTCAAAATCTAAAAATTCTATCAACTCTATAAATCATTCATCCTTGAAAATATTAAAATAAAAATCCTCAATTTCAATTATTCAATTTAATTCAACAATTCAATATCCAAAGTTTCCAAATTCATATAAAATCTTATCATAATGTTTAATAATTAAATTCTTCAAAATGTAAATTCTTTATATATTCTTTCATAATCTCATCAATATTTTAAATTCAATAAATGTCAAATTTCTTATCATAATTTTATTTATCGTTTATCAAAAGAATCATTTTCTTCTAAAATCTCAACCTTATCTTAGCAATAAATTCATATTTACCAATCAACATAGAAATTTAAACTTCAAGCATCAAAATTTTAATATTCAACAATTAAGTAAAGAACTAATTTACAAATTGAATAGTCTACCCACCTTTGTTGATGCCATCTTATCAAAACAAAATAATTATCCTCATAGGAAATTCTTTTCAAATTCATCTAACTTTAAAATTCAAGGTTTATGAATATCTTAACCACATAGCCGATGTAACAACTTTAACTATCCTAACACTCAAATTGAGTAAGGGCTTTCCTACTGTATACTTAATCCTAGTAATTCTCCTAAAAATTAAATCAATCCAAATTGTGAATAATCACTTTCTAGCCGCAGGCTCGCAGTAGTATGACTAATATAGCTATTAGTACGAGTTCGCAATCTTTTACAAAAATGGACCTGTATGGACGACCAAAAAACTTGTTACGGCCCGCAACCACTTTTTGGTATAAGTTGGAAAAGAAACGCGGAAACCTTTCCCCAAACCGGAGAGTACCTGCGAGAGGACCGAGCAATACAACGCACGAACCCAAAAACAACCACACAAAACAATCCACGCAGACACAGAGAATTTTTGACGTAGAAAACCCTTGCAGAAAAAAACTACGGGACAATCGGAGTCCAACCCTGAGAAGCCTCCACTAATGGAATAGAAGAATTACACCCTCTACAAACTCCTCCCGATCCAAATCGGATCCCCACAACATTCAGAGATAAGAACAATGATTACAAGGCTACGAAGAGCGAGAACGACGAGTAGAGATTACCCGAACACGATCTCCTTCGAATAGCGACCTTCAATCCTCCGTCTTCTTCTCCGAAGTTGTAATGGCACTCTTGCCTCCTTCCTCTCTCAAAGTTGTGTTGCCTTTGCGATATGTTGCACACAAAATTAGGGTTGGCAAATCCCAATATAACTCCCTAATCCCGCAGCAAACCTGGACCGTTGGATTAGATCCAGTGGTGACAAATCACCCGAAAATCCGCTTCAGCCCCGACGACACAGAGTTCGGCCAGAACTCTGTGTCGAGCATCCAGCACCTACTCGCCAAACCCTGGAGGAGCCAGACCGAGTTCGGCCAGAACTCGGCCTGGGACCGAGTTCGGGCCGAACTCGGCAGGCCCAGGCCAGAAACTCCTTCAGGAGCAGCAGCAGCAGTAGCGACTCCAGTCGCCTACTTCCCGAGCTTCTTCGACACACGAATGGCGCTCGTCGCACTCCGGGGTCTTCTCCACATAGGTTGGGAACCCCACCCACTCCAATAAATCTCCCCCTTCATAACTATGGGGAGGATGTCGTCATCCCGACGACCTGTCTGCAGTACTCAAACTTCCCCCTTGGTAGAATCTTCGTGAACATATAAGCTCCGCGTCCTTCTTCTCAACCACATCCCGTATCCAATGATACCGGGTCTCGATGTGCTTAGACCGGCTATGAAACGTCTGATTCTTCACAAGGTGGATAGCACTCTGACTGTCGCAAAGCAAAGTATACTGCTCTTGCTTCAGCCCCATTTTCTACAACAGCTTCTTCATCCACAACAGCTCCTTGCAAGCCTCCGTCGCTGCAATGTATTCCGCCTCCGTCGTCGACAAGGCAACACACTTCTGCAACCGCGATTGCCACGACACCGCTCCTCCCGCAAACATCATCACGTAGCCCGAAGTCGATCGCCTCGTGTCAACATTTCCAGCCATATCAGCGTCGGTATACCCAACCAGCTTCGGCTCGTCACCACCAAAGGAAAGTCTCCAACCAGCAGTGCCCTGAAGATATCGTAGAATCCACTTGACCGCACTCCAATGTACCCTTCCAGGATTTGAAAGATACCTGCTAACCGTACCAACTGCATGAGCAATATCTGGCCTCGTACACACCATGGCATACATCAGGCTTCCCACAGCTGAGGCATATGGAACCCGCTCCATATCTTCCTTTTCGTCCTCGGTAGATGGATACTGCTCCTCAGTGAGCTTAAAGTGAGCCGCAAGAGGGGAACTCACTTTCTTCGACCCGTCCATCCCGAAACGCTGAAGTACCCAGTGAATGTACTTCGTTTGGGACAAGTGTAGCAGCTTGGACTCTCTCTCTCTCGGCTGATCTCCATCCCAAGAATAGTCTTCGCTGCGCCCAAATCCTTCATAGAGAAGGCCGCGCCCAGTTGGCGCTTCAGTTCCGCTATCCTAGTGGCATTCCGACCCACTAATAGCATATCATCAACATAGAGCAGTAAAATGATGAAATCATCATCGGCAAAATACCTCACAAATGCACAATGGTCCGACGTCGTCCGTGCATAACCATGCTCCCCCATAAACGATTCGAACTTCCTGTACCACTACCTCGGAGCCTGCTTCAGAC
The DNA here is from genome assembly GCA_029216955.1 of Iris pallida. NCBI lineage: Eukaryota > Viridiplantae > Streptophyta > Magnoliopsida > Asparagales > Iridaceae > Iris > Iris pallida. The sequence continues at coordinate 12,811,704 of JANAVB010041814.1, forward strand.
CATACAAGCTCTTCCTCAACTGGCATACCAAATGTGACTTGCCCTTCTCACAGAATCCCTCTGGCTGCTCCATGTACAACTCCTCCTCAAGATCACCGTGGAGAAATGTCGTCTTCACATCCATCTGCTCGACCTCCAAGTCGAGACTGGCTGCTAATGCTAGCACCACCCGAATAGACGAATGCTTGACGACAGACAAAAAGATCTTATCATAATCCATGCCTTTCCGCTGACCGTAGCCTTTGACTACCAGCCTCGCTTTGTATCGAGGGCGAGTAGCATCATTTGTCTGCTTCACTCTGAACACCCATAGATTCTTCAAAGCCTTCTTGCCCTTTGGCAACCGCACCAGATCATAAGTGGAATTGGTGTGCAAGGAACTCATCTCCTCTTGTATAGCCACCATCCACTCCTGTCTGTGTTCGTCTTCCATAGCCTCTGTAAAACTTTCGGGCTCTCCCCCGTCAGTCAATAGCACATACTCATCTGGTGAGTATCTCGTAGATGGTCGACGATCCCTGTCACTCCTCCTCAAAGGAACCACTGGTGCTGGCTGTATACCGACAGCCTCCTCCCCTTCAGGAACTACCTCTCCGACATACTCATCCTCCTGAGGGATACCCTGACCACCATCAGCAGGCTGATGATCAAGGTTGGGAGCAACTCCATGTACTGGCTCCCCCATAACTGGATCCTCTGCGATGTCCTCTGGAAACTGCTCGAAGCGAAATGACTCTAACTCAGGCAATTCCTCAGCCTCAGAAGGCGTCTCGGAATCCTGAGTGTTGGTCATGGTCTGATCCTCGACAAATACCACGTCCCTGCTTCTGTAGAGCTTTCCTTCCACTGGGTCGTAGAGTCTATAGCCAAACTCATCCCGACCGTAGCCGACAAAGACGCATCGCCTCATCTTCGGCTCAAGTTTGGTCCTCTCGTCCTTCGGTACATGCACGAAGGCCTTACAACCAAATGCCCGCAGGTGATTGTATGACGGCTCTTTGTCGTACCATACTTTATCAGGCACATCACCCTGCAAGGAGCACTAGAAGACAAATTAATAACATAAGCAGCTGTGAGAAGAGCCTCACCCCAATAACTGCCCGGCAAGTTTGCTTCTGACAGCAAACACCGCACCCTCTCCATCAGTGTCCTGTTCATGCGCTCCGCTACACCATTGAGCTGAGGTGTCTTTGGCGGAGTCTTCTGGTGTGTATCCCTTGCTCTCTGTAATACGTATCAAAGGGACCGATGTATTCGCCGCCATTGTCGGACCGAACACACAATAACTTCTTGTCCGTCTCCCTTTCAACAGAGGCCTGAAACTCCTTGAAAGTAGGCAGCACCTGATCCTTGGTCTTTAAGCCATAGACCCAAACCTTCCTGGAACAGTCATCAATAAAAGTCACAAAGTAAGAAGCACCACCAAGAGATTTTACCTTCATAGGACCGCAGACATCCGGGTGAATCAACTCGAGCAACGCCGGCTTCCTCAAACTTGGGTGACTTTGGAAAGACACCCTATTTTGCTTTCCAGCTAAACAGTGCGTGCACTTCTCCAACATTGTAGACATGAGCCCCGAAATTACTTTTCTGTTCACCAAGTAGCTCATCCCCTTCTCGCTGATATGGCCGAGCCGCCTGTGCCACAACTCGGTAGACGCATCACTGACTGCGTTCACCTCCTGTGCCCCCTCTGCGCTCCCCTCCATATAGTAAAGATCGGACTTCTTGCTTCCTCTGGCAATCACCATCGAACCCCTGGAAAGCTTCCACTGACTGTTCCCGAAGAGACTGAAGAATCCCTCGTCATCCAACCTTCCAATCGACACCAGGTTGAAACGGATATCAGGGACATGACGAACATCCTTGAGAACAAGAACCGCGCCCGTCTTTGTTCTCAAATGCACATCTCCAACGGCAACCGCCTTCGACACATCTCCATTGCCCATCTTCAACACTCCAAAGTCGCCTGTAGTGTAAGTGGCAAACAGTGCCCTGTTGTGAGATACATGTGCTGAAGCCCCTGAGTCCACCAGCCAAGAATTGTCATCGCAGGCGAGGTTAGTAATGACCTCATCACCTACGACGATCACATCGCCTCCATGCACCGAGGCCGCCACTGTAGTGTTCTCTTCTTGCTTCCCCTTGTCGCCCTGAGAATGTCTCCACATCTCTTCATTCAATACCCCGCTCTTGGCAAACTCCAGACTGACCACGCCCTCTGGAGCAGAAGCGATCATAGATACTCGTACGGTCTCCCACGAGTCTGGCAAAGTACACAGCAGCCATAGTCCCTGAACTTCGTCGTCGAACTTGACTCCCATAGAAGATAGCTGGTCAACCACGCCCTGGAACTCACTCAAGTGATCCGAAATAGACGCCCCATCCTTGTACCGCAGACCCATCATCGTCCGGATCAGGAACAACTTGTTTACCCTGGTCTTCTTCGCATACAAGGATTCCAGCTTATCCCACAGCGTCTTTGCGTGCTCAATATTGGCAACATGGTTGTACACGTTCTCATCAACAAACTGCCGTATGTACCCACACACCTGTATGTGCTCGAATGTCCAGTCCTCCTCGGATTTATCACTGGGCTTCTCGGATGCAAACACAGGTAGATGCAGCTTCTTGACAAATAGCAAATCCTTCATCTTGCTCCGCCAATAATGATAGTTTGTGCCATTAAGATTCACCATACGCACCGGCTTCGCGTCCATCTCTCATATCTGGTTTCTCTGTCAACTACTGACACTCCTTTCGAATTCCAGAACCTGGCTCTGATACCACTCTGTTGGAAAAGAAATGCGAAAACCTTTCTCCCAAACCGGAGAGTACCTGCGAGAGGACCGAGCAATACAACGCATGAACCCAAAAACAACCACACAAAATAATCCACGCAGACACAGAGAATTTTTGACGTGGAAAACCCTTACGGGAAAAAACCACGGGACAATCGGAGTCCAACCCTGAGAAGCCTCCACTAATGGAATAGAAGAATTACACCCTCTACAAACTCCTCCCGATCCAAATCGGATCCCCACAACACTCAGAGATAAGAACAATTATTACAAGGCTACGAAGAGCGAGAACGACGAGTAGAGATTACCCGAACATGATCTCCTTCGAATAGCGACCTTCAATCCTCCGTCTTCTTCTCCGAAGTTGTAATGGCACTCTTGCCTCCTTCCTCTCTCAAAGTTGTGTTGCCTTTGCGATATGTTGCACACAGAATTAGGGTTAGGAAATCCCAATATAACTCCCTAATCCCGCAGCAAACCTGGACCGTTGGATTAGATCCAGTGGTGACAAATCACCCGAAAATCCGCTTCAGCCCCGACGACACAGAGTTCGGCCAGAACTCTGTGTCGAGCATCCAGCACCTACTCGCCAAACCCTGGAGGAGCCAGACCGAGTTCGGCCAGAACTCGGCCTGGGACCGAGTTCGGGCCGAACTCGGCAGGCCCAGGCCAGAAACTCCTTCAGGAGCAGCAGCAGCAGTAGCGACTCCAGTCGCCTACTTCCCGAGCTTCTTCGACACACGAATGGCGCTCGTCGCACTCCGGGGTCTTCTCCACATAGGTTGGGAACCCCACCCACTCCAACAAGTACGTGGCCAAATCCAGCCTACGTCGCAGCATCCGCAATAGTACGTTGTCCAAACCTTACTATTAATATTAATAAAATAAATAATTTTTTATCACAATTTCATATATTTGCTCATTCACAATAATTCCATTAATCTTCAAATCAAGTAATACATCAAAATAATATTCGAAAACAAATCTGCTAAATGTTTAAATTCAAGAACCATCTAATCTATCGTAAAATCTATGTTTGGCCTCCAAAATGACTCTACCTCCCCAGAAAGGTCCGTGGTGCGAAATAGCAAGTCACCTGCAACGTATCGAGTCAGAAAAGGTGCAAAGTATAACCCTATTGCAATAATGTAACTCAGCACGAAAATAAAATGAGAAAAATAGAAATGCAATATAACAATACGAAAAATATGTACATGAACTGGTAACAGTTAACACGTATAAGAAACCACTGGCAAGAACATGTATGAACAAGACATTTGGACAATGAACATGAACAAGTAAGACTACAGACAGTGTGTTTGTGAAATACCTTTCGACTTGTGAACGACTAGGCTAATACGACACATCATATAGATGGCTATCCACATTTTAAGATACGGCTAACATATACTTGAGGTGTATGACTTAGCTATCCATATTAACATCAGTTTAGGGTTTGTTCACATACCCACTGAGTATTTTCCCTTCCGACTCACGAAACAACAATAACAAGCATGGTACAACAAGTCTTATTGTGTCACAATCGTGTCTCAAACTGGATACTAAATGAACACAGTAGAGAATAGCATTATAATATACTAAGAACATAAAGCAATAGTATACTTGCCTCAAGTTAAGTTGCATTCGACGTGTGCGACATGATCAAGTTGGCACAAAATAGGTCAAAAGATATAGTCTTAATTGGTTTGAAGAGATAATGATGTCGAGATCCACAACATCTAATGATTCCCAAATAAGTCCAATATAGAGAAAGTCCAAAGTCGTCGATTCGGCTCAAAATGGTTCAAACAAAAAAATGGTGGTAAAATAGAGTCCGGAGTTGGTCGCAATGGCTTCGCAAAGTTGATATAGATTCTGAAAAATGAGGCTAAATTTATGATAAATTTTAGCCTATTTCGGACGAAAAAGAGAGGAATTTTGGAAAAGAAAATATGAGAAATGTTCATAAGTTTAATAGATATGTATAATGGGCAGCAATTATTTAATTATGATTAGATTAGAAGGAGAAAGGCTTTCATTAAATAGATGGAGATTGACTCAATTTACTAATCAGGAAATGATCAAATCTAATGAATAAATTTTTTCCATAAATTTAAATCAAATAAATATTTAAGAATTAATTAATCAAATCTAATTCAATATTTAGTTACCATAAATAATTTTAAATCATATTTGTTTCCATAAAAAATAATTCAAAATATTTGCATAGTCTAAAATCTTCTTTTAAATAATTTAATTAGATTTTTATTGGTTAATGATAATAATCAATAATTTAAAACTAAATTAATCAAATCTAAATTTAATATTTGATTAAAATAATAATTCAAATTGATATTTAATATCATCAAAAAATCATAAATAATATTTTCGTAAATCCAAAATCTAATTTTGAAAATATAATTTGGCAAAACCTTTTTGTCATTCAAAAATACCTATAATTTCTTTTATATGAATTCAAATAAAAATTTATTTTCTAACACAAAATATTCAACACAAATAAAATAATAAAAAATTTGTAAGTTCGAAAAGAGGGATTATAGGTGGCTGGCGTCAGGATGCAACTGACTGGCAATGCCCATTATTGGTGGAAGGCTGAAAAATAACAATTGGGTCCTGATCACGTCACCTGGAAGGAGTTCTCCAAACTCTTTAAGGAGGCATACATTCCAGCCACAGCACGAGCAGAGCTTGGAGACCAATTCCTACACCTCAGCCAGGGCAACATAACATTAGAGGAGTATAATGTAGAAATTTTGCGTTTGTGTCACTTACCGAGAAGTAGAAGGCGAAAAAGTTTTATGACTGGCTCAACTTCAAGATGCATAGACTGGTGGGATCAGAAAAGTTTTACGACGGGCTCAACTTCGAGATGTAAAAAAATATATAAATCGATCACCATCGGTACAGACCAGTATGTCAACGGTATATCATTTTGAGACCATAGAAACTCTCTATGATAGGGCCAAAATTGGCATACTATCAGTACAATATAGTATACCGTCAGTTTGTCATTTCTGGATTAAATTCTTAGTAAACCCATAAAATCAGATTTTCGGAACCAAAATCCACCAAAAACAATTTTAGGAAGAAACTAATACTAGGGTAAGTCTCATATAATATACTAATATCACTCCCGATACCGAGTTTTCCAACTAAGTGAAATAACAAGACTTTGTAAGAAATCAAACCTAGGTCAAACCAAATTCAGAAACATGTACATAAACGAAAATTACGAAAGAAATATATTTAACAAAATATGTAGTAGACAACATTAAGCATTCAATACCAATTAAAAAAAATAGCAATAAAATAATATAGTGTAATAGTTCGACAAGATGTAGTTGCCTAAAAATAAGATTCCAATCTAAACCTTCAACTCCGCCACTAAAAGGGGTTTAGAAACCACACTCTTAAGCTGCATGATCAAGCTCCAAGCTCACAGAAAATGGAGAGGGAATGAAGAGAGAGAGAGAAGAGAAAAGAGAGAAAGTAGAAAAAGAAAAAGAAAAATCAAAATAAACCGAAGGGGTATATATAGAACGGGTGATTGTGAACTTCGGATCTGCCTCGTCAATGATCCACAACTCGATTCCATCCATAAATAAAACCAAGAAATCAATGAATAAAATGGTGTTTCAGAACCAAGAAATAAATGAATGATAGCGAGACTGAACTATATTCATGAAAATATCTAAAAAATATCGGATAGTGTACTTTCGGTATAGACCAATGTACCATCAGTATGCTGGTCAGGCTGTCATTTTCCAATTATAGAAAAAAAAAATCCAAGATTTCGTTATATGCATGAGTCCTAGCACAAGTCTATGAAAATGCCAAAGGGTAAAATACAAGTCACTGGTAGTCTGATAATAAATATGTCACCAGGAACTCAATTAATTATGAGTATCACATGATACAACAATCACAAAAACCAAAAAACTCAACAAATAGTACATGCTCGTGTATCTGTATACAAATATTGATATTGTAAAACGAGTCTCATGTGTTTTTGTCAATAGCTCTGTGTGTGTGTGTGTGTGTGTGTGTGTGTGTGTGTGTGTGTGTTCGGAGGAAAAAAAAGGCTAGCTACGAGAGGGAGATAGGGTTAGGGTTATTACCTGACCAAGGAAGGGGGTTGAAGGCGATGGGGAGCCGGAGCGTGGAGGGGGGTCACGACGGTGGGGAACTGGAGCACGGAGGGGGTCACATGGCATTCAGGAGCCGGATTATCCATGGGTCACTATGTGCAATTTGGAGCTAGAGCGCGGTGCTACGACCCGCACCCATTTTTTGAATATGAGTACGTGCCCAAGTCCAACCTACGCCACGGTATCGACGGTAGAACACTGTCTAGATCTCAATAATCAAGGTGTTCATAAAATAATCTATTTTGCTCATTCCCAATAACTAAATCAATTACAATGTCCAAAGTTTATATTTGTCTAAAACTACAATATCACATTGATACATCAAATTTGGGAACAACTCATTAAACTCCATGATCAATAATCTATCTATCTAGTCTCTAGGTTTGGCCTCAGCATATATCCATATCCCTTCCAAGATCCAAGTGCATGGAGTAGCAATCGACTAAGCTAAAAAAATATGTTTCTAGTCGGGAATGGAACGTGTACAATTCATTGCATGCAGTTCCAAATATATGACAACGACTATAAAATAGTGAATAGTCATAGCATACAAAATAAACTGTAAAACATGGAAAGTAAAGTAGAACAGTTAACATGAGTTATAAGACAAGTAGAACATGGAATAATGAAACATAACCATCTAAGTTATTTGAAGTATATCTGGGATATTACACCGCACGATCTACATAGGATTTGTATCCTTACAGTCTAAATAAGCATGTAGAAAATAAAGTACGATCTAAGGTCTGAGCACATATTTACTTAGTACTTTTCCGTCCGACTACTACACATATCAAGTCACGACAATAGGTCACGAACACGATAATAAAGCATGGCCAACATGAAAACATGGTATCATGAATAAAAATCCATGTCACTAATCTGTGTAACGAGCGTGTTAAAAATCAAGTATAACATCACTAATCATGCAAATATAGTAAATATTAATATTAGAAACAAACAATAAATGTACTCGTCTGGGATCCCTAACTGGTGAAACAGATAATTATATTGAATTCAAAATAGTCCAATTACCCAAGCACCATATGAAGAATTCTGAATTTGTAAGGAAAGTAGGAAGTACGATTAGTCACGATCAAGACTTTCTAATCTAAGAGAGAATTTGAAAAGGGAATTTCTTAATATGAAAATATATATTTATTTAGAAAACTATTCATAAATTATTTATGATATTTGAAAACGATATTTTATTACATAAAATAATTTAGATAAGTACGTTTGAAAATATAGTAAATCATTTTAGGTAAAATCCTTCATTTATCAAAATACCTTTAGCTCAAAAAATATTCAAAATAGCATAAAATAACACAATAATATATTTAACTTCTAAGCCAAGTTTGAAATTATATGTACACCCAATACTATATATAAATATGTATATATAATAAAAAATGTATATACAACAAAACAATAATACTTAATGATAAAAATAACATTAATAATAATATCAACAATAATAATAATAAACAAAATAATAATGATGTAATAGTTAATATAATAGTATATATGTACATGCTAATACTATAAATAGTATAATATAATACATATACTTATACAAGGTTTTTATATATAAAATACAAATTAATTCCTTTTTTTCTTCGGTCCAGCGCAGAACCATGGCCCGTCGGGTCTGGCCTACTGGCCTCAAGCTCAAAACTGAGTCCATAAAATAATTTCTATTTAATAACCTCTAAATCTTTTCCAAAAGCCCATAAGCCAATAGTTCAAATAATAAATTAAAGCCCAATAATAAACATAAAATAATAATGGGTTGTTGTTCCCATTCAACTTAATAAATAATGATAATAAAACAATAAATAGGAAATTTAGAAGACAGAAAGAGATAGAGAGATAGAGGAAGATAGAAGAGTATTGGAAATTGAGAAGCTCGGTGAGCTCTGGTGAGGTGATCACCAGCACGAAAAAAAAGGTTTCGACAGAAGAGATCGGGCACGATGAATTGACGCCTTGCTAGAGGCATCTAGTCGAGCTCGTCCAGGTGTCGCTGCTGGAGTGGTGCTCGGCCACGACGCTGGCATGGAGGTATGGTCTCGACGACGGCAATGCACGAGGCAACGCAGATTCGAGGGCACCAAAAGTGAAGGAGGCGGGGAAGAGTCAGATCTGGGCCGCGCATGGCTGGGATCTAAGCGGCTGGCATAGATATGGCCATCACGGGGTCTCCGACCACGGCATTGGGTTCTCCGCGC
>JANAVB010041814.1:12931795-12954295 GCA_029216955.1 Iris pallida
TCGTCCTCGCGCATGGAACAAGCCAGCACTCATCGGCAGCGCTGACGAGATGCCGAGTCCGAGAGCCCCTCCGAGCGGTGAGCCCCCTCTCTCGTCTTCCTCTCTATTTCTCCACTTCCCTGTACACCCTCTTTCCTATATTGCTGATTTGAGAGTAGTAATGTTGCCTGGGCCGGGTCTGTAAGACCGTGGCCGGGCTGGTTTACTTTTGTTTCTTCTGTTTTATTTATATATTTTAGATGAGTGAGCCATTAGATGGATTTTGGGCATGTTCCAACCTAAATAGGATTTGGTTCAGTGGAGCCAGGTTTTAAATAAGCATGTTCTAGGTTTTACTATATATATAAAGTGGGTTTACTATTGGGCTTAAATATTCATATAGATGTTTTAGTTAATTAATGAGCTACATATAATATATAGTTAATAGTAAATGTATTATTGGGCTTGGGAGAAAGGGCTTTTGGGTTTTCATATTATCTTTATACATAAACGTTATAAATGCTACTAAATAGTTATAAATGTATTTTCTGAGTATATATCTATTAGTTTATTTTTAATGGGTTCTCATGTAAAGGATTTCTATTAGCTTCAAAATAATTATCTAAATATTATTTTGATTAACACAACTAGTTTTAAAATAGTATAGAATATTTTCCTAATTAAATTATCATTTATTGTTAGTATAATAAGATATCTCTAGAATATATTATGGTACTCAGTAGGATATTTCTAACCATATAAATTATTTTCTTAGCTTTCAAGAAATACCTAAAATTGGCTAACTAGTCAAATATAGTTTTCTGATATCAAGGGTATTTCTCAAATAGATTACAAGTATTTATATATATATAAGCATTCTCTTATTAAAGGTTTGCTTTTTATATTTTATTAATTATAATTAAACGTATACTCTTCGACTATCAAATTTTGACCATAACGAGTCATACGTTCCTATTTATTGTGATTCTGACCACTCCATATCAACCCTAGGCTAACTGGACTACTTTGAACGCAACGGGATTATCGGTTTCACCAGCTAAGGACCTCAGGCAAGTGTACTTTCTGATTGCTTTTCGATTCATAGTAGTTGATACATTTCATGTTTATACATATATCTTGCTGCTTGTTGACACGCTCGTCACACGGAGTAGTCGGGAGGAAAAATATCTTAGTAGACATGTGGACTACCCAGAACTATCCCCCGTGTCTTTCGTGGAGAATAGCAGCTGCACACGACACGTGCAGGGTGCCGGATTTACCCCCTAGCCATTCACATGTCGAAATGGATATTTTATACCACATAGGTAGTTGTCTTTTATTTATTTTTCCTTGTCTTCTTCACCACTTGCCATGTCATCAGGTACTTCTAGTTTTCATATTTCATATGTTATTTTCATGTCTTGTTAATTCTATTGTGTTCTCGTATTGCCGTCGGTTTGTGTACTTGTTCCATTCCTGACTGGAAACCAATATTTTTCAGGTTAGCCGTGGATTTACTTAGCTTTGGGAGATACGGGTGTAGTTGCAGACATAAACCTAGAAATAGATAGCAGTGACATTATTTTCATTAAATGTGTAAGAATATTGTATTTTCTTTCCAAGGTAAATCTTGTAATGGTTGTAATAAAATTTAGAAGTGTGAATGAGCAATATTTGTTATATTTTATGATTTTGAGCATCTTGGCCGTGACAGCGTTCTACCGCCGACTCTGCGGCGTAGGCTGGCATGGACACGTCTCATATCCGGAAAAGCGGATGCGAGTCGTGACAAGTTTTTGTGGTGGCCCATACAGGTCAGGTTTCGCAAAATATGCGAACTCGTGATGGTGCTTAAGTTAGTCGTACCATTACGAGCCTGCGACTAGGAAATGCTCATACACAACTAGGAGTAAATCAATTTTAAATAGAATGGTTAGAATTAGGAGTCCCTAATTTAATTTGACATTGGGTAGTTAAGGTTGCTACAAGGTCTCACTAGATGACTTCAGGATACATTGTCACATTTTGATTCGACGGTATTTCTAAGGAGGGTAGATTCGTAACATCTTCCTAAAATTTTGAAAATAGCATTTATTCCTTTTATTTGAATTAAGATGTGATTTTTGGAATTGTAGAATTATTTCATTAAATTTTGGAGTGCCAAATGACTAGAAGTAATGGCACAGATAGTGCAGTGGCGTGCTTTGACTAATGTATTAGTTATGGTAGGAAAGACCGAGCCATAAGTGTGTCCGAGCTAGAAAAACCAGACAAAGTTGTGACTTGACCTCTATAAATAATTTAATTAGTTATTTAATAATAATACGACTTTTAGAAGACCTGGTTGTTCTAAACTAGCCCGAACGTAACCTAAGTCTTGGTAGTCATGTAGTGCGACCAACGACGTCCATGTAGATATATGGATGTGTATACATAGTCTTGTGAATCATTTCTATAAAATCGTATATTGAATATAATATATGTATTATTGCTATTTAAATTTATATTTTACTTGAAAATAGGATAACCTTCCCTTAGAATGATATTTTGGATTTTTCGGGATTTACTTAGGCGATACCTATATACTTGTGTATAAACACATTCATAATAAATAGACATAGTGTTTTACACATATTTCCCTCGATCTTGAATATTAGAGAAGTAGAGATTAAAATTTATATTTCTTTTGCCTTCGGTCCTTTCCTTCCTGATCTTATCATTTATACAACTTTATCTTACGTCTTCTCTAAACATTGCCATATCATGAGTTTGTATCACTTATATTTTCTTGGACCCAAAGGATTTATCTTTTAAATAATTTTTCACTCAATTGTCTATACCTTAATCTTAAGATAAGTTTTGGATTCAAGAGTTATCATTCCTAACTAATTATTTTCTTTTCAAAACTTGATATTCATACTGGAAGGACAGATACTTACACCCTCTTAGAACTTGTTTGAAATTCTAGAAACCCCTTTGAAATTTTATAAGGTATAGTTAACAGAATGCTCGTTGACTTGCAATGGCAAGACAGCAGCGCACTGTCGCCACTTATTTGGATTATCGAGACTACGGGTTCACTGCAGCCAGCAGCGTACTGGCGTGGCATGTCCCCCAAGTTAAAATAATTTCAAGTAAGCGTGAGTTATCGAATGTCATTCAAGCTATAGCTTAGTTGCCCTATTTTTCCTTGAATTATTATGTCAAGATTGGATGGAGTTGATAGAGTATTCGTTACCGTATCCTCATTTGAGTCGTGGAACCAAGAGTTTATTGCAGCTAGCTGTACACTGGCGAGACATAAATTCTCGGAAAAACGACTTCAGATATGTTTACGATAATCGAATACCATATAGACTACGCCTTTTATTGGCATACGATTATAAAGTTTCTAAATTGATTCGTGCATTTTTCCTAATTACCAACTTCTCAATAAACTGATTGTTCTTTTCCTCCATACCTTCCTATTTTTGAATCGTCATCCTTCAAACCTAATTTGATTTCCTTCCACTAGATTCATAATCACCCCTAGATTACGATTCTATAATCATGCTTACCCAATCAATCATGTTAGAACGGTTTCGATTTGGACCATCCTTAACGACCTTTAGATCACGACTAGACTATTCGATTCTATTTAAATCGTTCCAATTCGCATGTCATCCTAGAATTCGATTCTATAATCGTGCCTAAATAATTTTGTTTAGCTATCTGTTCGTACCATAATGATTTCAATTTTGATCGATCTTGAACAATTTTTGTTCATGACTAAATCATAATCGTGCCTACATTTTTAACTAAGTTCTATTTTATTCTACCGTGATCATGACTATTGTGATCTTGTTCATGCTCGTACCAACTTTTAAATTTTGATCATGCTTGGATGACTTGCATGCATCTTAGTTGTACCTAAGTGGCTTTAACCATGCTCGGACTTTATCTAAACTTTAATCTTTGACCAGACCTATGTAATTCCAACACTAGTTAGTCGTGCCTAACGACTCCTCCTTGTTTAACTAATCTCATTTTGATTATATCCTCGACCACGGTAACTAGACTCTCTCGACTATACTCTAATCATGACTCATGGCACCTTTTCTATTCACGATCTAACTCTTGATCATTGGTCACACCATTTTGATTATAATCGTAACGATGACTAATTCGATCGTAAATCACAAGATTCCCTTGATTATGTCAAGTATCATTCTTATTCATATTGATTGAAATTTCGTTTCTTAATTATAATCGTAGCTGTGCTAATCGTGTCCTTTGAAATTTCAAGGAAGAATTTTTCTAAGGTGGGTAGTCTTCGATTGGTGAATTATCCTTGAATCCATTGTTAGTTTTTGGGGTTGAATTTTGAGAAAATTTTGAACATTTTAGGATTTAAGACCATAGCCTAAGACGCCAATGCCAAACCATACCTATTTACCCCTTTCATTTCCACCATAGTTGATCGATGCCCCTATTAAATTTTATTTTCTTTTCTTTCCAAAATTTTCTTATCATAAATTACCATCTCTTTCGCCGATCAACCTTGTCCATCTATTCTAGTAGTCCTAAAATTTCGAGGACGAAATTTTTCTAAGGTGGGTAGATTTGTAACTCCTCTTTCTGGATTTTTTGATATTATTATTATTATTATTTTAGTTGGTTCAAATATTATAGTTAGAGAATATGTTGTCTTCATACAAAAGATATTTTGATTAATAAAGAGAAACAGCTTTATATAACTCTATCTTATAAAGAGTATTTTGAACCTATTAACTATTTTAAGATTTAAAAATACGTTTTAATATTTGAATATTGTCTCAAGGAGTTATGTTAAAATATTATTATTATTTACAAAGTAGTAAGTTAGATTGGGTAAATATATGTGAAATATTACTAAATACTATCTAGTCTTATTTTTAAAATCAATATAGATTGATTCTTGAAGTAAATCTAAAATTTATTTGATTTAGTGTTTAATTGGCTTGTTCAATGTTTTAAAACAGATTCTTGGATTTAGGAAAGCATACTTTTAATTATTTGATTTATTACCCGCAGTTACGTTTAAGAATTGAATTTATAAAAATATGTTTTTAAATAGTATTTAATAAATATTGAGAATATTATGAAGACTGAGATTTGATTATCTAGTCTTAATTCAGAACCATAAATTGCTATGTTGATATTATTAAATAATAATTTGAACTATTATGATACCGAATATTATATTTAGTTTGACTAAATACGAGTTTAAATATTTAATTAAGATTTAAACTATAGAAGAGATTAAATATCATGAGGAAATCCTTACTATCTTTCCAATAAATTCAAATTTGGATCCAACCCAAACAAATCCTTCGTTGTTATCATCATTGAAGCTTATGTTCGGCCTTATCTGTCTACGCAAGTTTTTAATCAACTACTTATATATATCTAAACCTCAATCTCTACGCTACTCCACGAAACATCCCTCCCCCGCACCTCAACTCTGTCCTTCCCCGCAACCATCGGCAACACCCAGTACCACAGAATCACCACCGCCACTCTCCCTATCAACCCCACCTCCGCTGACCATCGCCCTCGCGAGCCCTCCATCACCCCGCTTCCTCGACCATCAGTCACCACAAACACCGGCAACACCACCATCAATACGAGAAACCGACCACTATTATTTTCCTGCCAACCAAACCCCATGCTTCGACAACCCAACCCATGTCCGGACCCGTGCGTCCGTGTCCAAATCCATCTTATTCCACCATTATAATTCAATTACCGTGTCCAAGCCGACAGGCCGACTCGGACGTCCCGACAAACACCAGAAACAGAAGAAATACCCGAACCTTCGTTGACGCCGAGGCCCGACCATCCCCGCATCCTCCTTCCGGATCTCCGTCGCCGCAGCACACAACGGCCAGAGCCGCCATCTTCGCCCAGAGTCAGCCGCCGGGTTCCAGTGCCCACGCTCCCAAGACACCACCTCGGCGCCATCCCCGAGGCTGGCGCTGTCGGTGAAGTACTCAGCTCCCGTCAGTTCCTCTCCGACGCAATCGTCTGTGTCAGCAACCGCGATCGGATTCTGACAAATTCGTCGCTGGCTTCGACCACAGCCCCTTCCGTCCACACCGCGGGCTCCTCGACCCACCGGAGCCGTACCGCTCCTCCGAGCGGGCCCCACCCCACGGAGAGTCAGTGCCACACACGCGCCTCCCCACTCCGGCGCCGCGCCCGACGCTGCTGCCTCCGCTGCTTCCGGCGATTTCTCCGATGAAAACGCTCTCGATCGCTGCCTTTCTAGAGATCGAAACCCCCTCCTTCCGCACCACCTCTTCTCTGGCTGTCCGACCAGCGCAGAGGTCGCTGTACCGCATGTGCGACTCTCCGGTGTCGGTGAGAGCTATCGCCGCCCACTCGCTCAGCTGTATCGAGCCTCGACAAGCGGGCAAGGCTGATCGCCTCCAGATCTGGAGCAACACCACGGCTGTGTCTCTACCGTCTTCTCCAGCATCATTACCGCCTGTGGATGACCGCTCCTCCGTACAGCCTTCACGCGTCGTCCTCGCGCATGGAACAAGCCAGTGCACATCGGCAGCGCTGACGAGATGTCGAGTCCGACGAGCCCCTCCGAGCGGTGAGCCCCCTCTATCGTCTTCCTCTCTATTTCTCCACTTTCCTGTACACCCTCTTTCCTATATTGCTGATTTGAGAGTAGTAATATTGCCTGGGCCGGGTCTGTAAGACCGTGGGCCGGGCTGGTTTACTTTTGTTTCTTCTGTTTTATTTTATATATTTTAGATGAGTGAGCCAGTACATGGATTTTGGGCATGTTCCAACCTAAATAGGATTTGGTTCAGTGGAGCCAGGTTTTAAATAAGCATGTTCTAGGTTTTACTACATATATAAAATATGGGTTTACTATTGGGCTTAAATATTCATATAGATGTTTTTAGTTAATTAATGAGCTACATTAGTATTTATATAGTTAATAGTAAATGTATTATTGGGCTTGGGAGAAAGGGCTTTTGGGCTTTCATATTATCTTTATACATAAATGTTATAAATGCTACTAAATAGTTATAAATGTATTTTCTGAGTATATATCTATTAGTTTATTTTTTTATGGGTTCTCATGTAAAGGATTTCTATTAGCTTCAAAATAATTATTTAAATATTATTTTGATTAACACAACTAGTTTTAAAATAGTATGGAATATTTTCCTAATTAAATTATCATTTATTGTTAGTATAATAAGATATCTCTAGAATATATTATGGTATTCAGTAGGATATTTCTTACCATATAAATTATTTTCTTAGCTTTCAAGAAATACCTAAAATGGGCTAACTAGTCAAATATAGTTTTCTAATATCAAGGGTATTTCTCAAATAGATTACAAGTATTTATATATATATATATAAAATATATATATATATAATATATATATATATATATATATATATATATATATATATATATATATATATATATATATATATATATATAAGCATTCTCTTATTAAAGGTTTTCTTTTTATATTTTATTAATTATAATTAAACGTATACCCTTCGACTATCGAATTTTGACCATAACGAGTCATACGTTCCTATTTATTGTGATTCTGACCACTCCATATCAACCCTAGGCTAACTGGACTACTTTGAACGCAACGGGATTATCGGTTTCACCAGCTAAGGACCTCAGGCAAGTGCACTTTCTGATTATTTTTCGATTCATAGTAGTTGATACATTTTATGTTTATACATATATCTTGCTGCTTGTTGACACGCTCGTCACACGGAGTAGTTGGGAGGGGAAATATCTTAGTAGACATGTGGACTACCCAGAACTATCTCCCGTGTCTTTCGTGGAGAATAACAGCTGCACACGACACGTGTAGGGTGCCGGATTTATCCCCTAGCCGTTCACATGTCGAAACAAAAATTTCACACCACATAGGTAGTTGTCTTTTATTTATTTTTCCTTGTCTTCTTCACCACCTGCCATGTCATCAGTTACTTCTAGTTTTCATATTCCATATGTTATTTTCGTGTCTTGTTAATTCTATTGTGTTCTCGCATTGCCATCGGTTTGTGTACTTATTCCATTCCTGACTGGAAACCAACATTTTTTAGGTTAGCCGTGGATTCACTTAGCTTTGGGAGATACGGGTGTACTTGCAGACATAAACCAAGAAATAGATAGTAGTGACATTATTTTCATTAAATGTGTAAGAATATTGTATTTTCTTTCCAATATACATCTTGTAATGGTTGTAATAAAATTTAGAAGTGTGAATGAGCAATATTTGTTATATTTTGTGATTTTGAGCATCTTGGCCGTGACAGCGTTCTACCGCTGACTCTGCGGCGTAGGCTGGCTTGGACACGTCTCGTATCCGAAAAAGTGGATGCGGGTCGTGACAGGCGTGAACTGGCACCCTTCTATGCTGAATGTGGGAAGATCTATAATATCAAACTCTATTTTTGAGTATTGGTATTTTAGTCCCACATTGGATAGGAGAAGAGGTGAAGTCTCACTCCACTCTATAAATAGTGCCCCTTAGCCTCCTTTGAAAGATGCACCAAAAAAAGAGTTGAAGGAGTCCGTAAAGTTCAGGAAGCCCATTCAAGTCTCAAAAATTGACTAACGAGCGTTCCAGAAGTTCTCTAAGAACTTGCTGGTTCCTGGAAGCGGATCATATATAGGCGAATCTTGCTTTGAGCAACGGTGATCTGATCCCCCAGCAAAGCTTCCTCTCTCTTTCTTCTTTCCTTCTCTTCTTCTCTGATCTAATCAGAAACACCTTGTGGGCTTTCGTCGCTGCTGCTGCTAGCAATTCGATTTGTACCTTCTTTTTAGAAGCATTACATTCATTTGCTACAGTAACGAAATCTTTTTAGATATTCGTTACACAGAATCCTTCAAGGATCTTTGTAATATACCTTCTGTGATGAGTTGTTACGAAACATTCTTTTTACAATCGTTTCATTTCTCAGTTTTCTATCGAAAATTATGCCTCGGGAATAACCCTTAAAACATAAGCCACAATGGACCTTCTTCTTAAAGGGGCTTGGTATGACAAATATGAAGGCTTTTTAGACTTTGCAACCAAACCAAACCCTAGGGGAAGCCCATGGCCGGCCAAGACACTCTTTCCCCTACCTATTAATAGCCTACATAGCCTCCTTCTTTCCTCTTTTATTATAAATCCTAACCCTAATTTGTGTTCTTCCCCAAATTGCTTCCAACATCCAAATTGAGTCAAAATTCCCTCAAACGAATTGCAAACTCTTCCCCTTGAAGAGATGAAGCATCTATTGCCTAGCTTGAGAACATTTAGAGCAATTTGACCATTGGAGCTTGGTGAAGATCTAGATCTATAAGTTTTTCATGGAGATTCCAACTCTTAATTAGTAAGATCCCTTTAAACCCTCTAATTTCCATTTCCTTGTTGTAAATGCATTCATTTAGGGTCGCCCTTGCATTAGAAAGGTTTTGGGTCAAATTCAAATTCATTTGATGTGCGTATCATGAGAGTATCAGATACGCACACCAAATGTTCGATGAAATGACTCTTAGGGTTTTTACTTCCCTAATTTCAGTTTTAATTGGATATTTGTATCGGTTATGGGTTGTGTTAGGGATGTGAGATGTTAGCAGTGATTTGGTTTTATTTTGGTCGATTATTTTGGCTGTGGGGACTTGGTTCATATCTTAGCTCCCTGGTTATGTGCATTCGTTTTGCCCTGCAAATTGAGCCTCTGATTCAGTTCCCTGTGTCAACAAATTGGTCGACCCCTTACTGATCAGTCCATATGTGAACTAATGTTCAGTCCTTGACTTCCTTAGTTCATTTTCTTGGGTGATTCCAGTTTCATGTTCACCGAATGGATGTTCCAATCCATTCATGTTTAGTCATTAATTCTTTTTCTAGTTTGACCCTTTGTATCAGTTCACTAATACATGAATGATCCGCCTATTGGTCAGTCCCATTAGGAGTCAACCCAGTTCTTTTTCCCTTCAAATATCAGTGATGTCCTGTATCACCAAGATACCTGTCCTAATCGACCAATTATTTCAGTCAGTCCCAAAGCTGTCCTGCAGGTTGGACAATGTACAGACCTTCTTTGTACAGACCTTGCATTGTGAAGGTCATATAAACCCCACTGTCCCTAGCTTGTGATTCACTGCATTCCTTTTATCTGTTCTGCTATTACCATGATATATCGCCATATCCATATGACTGTCCATTGATCTCTGCCACACCTGAATGTGTCCATCCCTTCATAGTATAGGCCATGTTCTGTCCTGTATATGGGTCCTAATTAAGAGAGTATCAGATGTCTTTGAATGCCCTGCATACTCAATAGGTCCAGTCTCCTTCACATCTATGGGATCAAATACCCAACTGATTTACTGCACTGCTCTCTCTTATACCCTCTACTCACATGAAGTATGCAGCCTATATTTAATCTTCCTGTACACTTATCATGGAATACCCTACATTCTTGCAACTGTTCTACATTCATCTTGCCTTGTCTATGCCATATGAAGGTTTCAACCATTGCATTATGTATAAGACCCCCTCTCATCAATTGATAATCAACCTCCTCATTTAAGTATCAGTTGAGGGTTATGAGATGGAGAGTTCGAAGGGGAAGGTTGGGTACCAACCACATATTTGAGTATCAGTACTAATAACCTCATACCTGCATACCTGTTTTCTCATATTACTCTCTCTGATACTTTGAGCATTGTCCACATACACTTGAACCAATGCATCAGGTTACTTGTGTCAGTATATGCCTACAGGATTTTATCAAGTGCAATAATTCTCTATTTAGATACATATCAGTTGTAGGTAATCTATTGGTATCATTGGTTTGGAGTCGAGAGGGAATTTAGCTGTAGCTTAATTGGTCAGTTCATAATTCAACATCTGGGACTATCCCAACTTTAACCTTAGGTTCCATATCCCCACCACATGTTCTGTCCTGTATTCACCACTATTCAACCCTTCCTTTTGACTACCCAATGTCAGTCCTCATTCAACACCTATCCCAACTTCAACTTAGTTAAGTGGCTAATATTCAGAAATTTGCATGAATACCAGTCCCCTGCATCCATTCAGAGTTCAATCCTCATTAGGTTCAGTTACTTATGCATAAGCCCATTCATTACCTACTGTCCTGCAATTACTCTTGGATGTCCAGTCCATTTAAGTTCAGTATCAGTTGTGTGTATGTATAAATTTGTATATATATATATATATATATATATATATATATCCATAGGAGGTGTAATTGTATATGCAGTTCAGTTGGTAGAAGGAGAAGGGGTTCCAGGTTAGAGGGAATGAATGTGAGGGAGAGAGAGGGGTGGATATGCATATGGCATACCTTTTCTCTGATCACTAATTGAGGTTAGGTTAGAGGTGATTATGCATATGAAATTAGAATGTATCAATTGAGTTGGGATGTGAGAGTATATGTTAAGGCCACATCAGTATTGTGTAGGGGCCAAGTGGTTTATGGGTTAGAATGAATAGAGGATGTAGCAAGAGTATATGTATAGGGAGAGGTTTGTCTGAGCAATCCACATTTAGTCCCTGTCCTGCCCCCAAAGTTCAGTCTCGAGAGGAGGAGGGGTTCTTTGGGTATCAGTATATGTAGGATGTAGCAAGCCTTACTCAATTATCTGTCCTTTCCTCTTTAAGTTCGTTTGGAACAATTGATATGAATTTGTGTTAGCAACCATCACACTTAGCCCCTATCCTAATGTGTTATTTCAAATAGATGCATATTAATTCAGTCCCTTAGAGTTCAATCCCTTGGCCTATACCATTACTAGAGTCAGTCTTTACAGTTGTGTGAAGGAGATGGGTTCATGGCCATTGGGAAACAACATTCTTGTAAAGAGTGTAATATATATGAGTGTATTCATGTGTGTCATGAGAGTAAGAAAGTGAGGGGTTCTCTTAGCAGCAAGACAGAAGTGAGGTCAAGGCCAATTAGCCTATCTTCAGAGCAGAACATGGGTTATGAGGGAGTGAGAGATGAGAGTGCTATCTTTGTGTGAAGTAAAGAGTATGTGTTTGTGTAAGGTTATGGGCATGCTTATAGATAGTAGAATGCTAGGATATGTTAGATATTGAATGGGAATAGGTAATGACTAGGAGGGTATGTCTTGAGTGTATAGCATATATAATTGACAATAGAAACCAGTGTGTATATATATGAGCATTAGTGATAGGTAAGTGTAAAACTATAAGGTAAAATGTTATGTAGGATAAGATAAGAGTCTATATATGAAGGTAGGTAATTGTTGGAATGAAGAAACACATTAGCATATGTGTGTAGGCAATAACCTAAGGGTTATGAGTTAATGGGTGAAGTAAAGAGTATGTATAGGGTAATAGTAGGAGTCTAAGGTATATCAGTTGGAGGAATGCATATGCATTATAGGGTATGTACATAGGGTATTGATCTAGGTGACTTTTCATGACCCAGAAAAGGCCTAGAAGTATGTAGTTAACTCATATTAGACTCATTGTTTACTCTAGAACAATAAATAACCTTGTATATCTCATTTATAGATTTGTGCGACACAACTTTGGGCTTTGGGCATCGATCCTTATTTATTACTCTGGACGACAGACGAGTACATTCTCTGATAGTTCTTTCATTTATTTGATGATTACTGTGATTCAGCTTCTAGTATAGTTCTATTTGATTCTCTGTCACAATACACATTAGTATTCTGGATTCATTCTCTCACAACACATGTATTTGACTCGTCTAGCCTCTACTACTTGAATCGTTCACAAGAACCACCTACTCGAAACACCTACAACTACTAATTATTCCAATCATACAAGAACTATTACTGCAAGCAAGATAGCCTTCGTCGTTGGACCCAGCGTGCGATATGCCGTATTCAACAAGAACCACCCTACAAGAAAGATAGCCGTCGCCGCTTGGCCAAGCGTGAGATGTGTCGTATTACTCGTCTAATCGTGAAAGATAGCCATCGATGCTTGGCCAAGCGTGCGATGTGCCGTATTACTCATCTAATCATGAAAGGGCCATCGCACGCTTGCCAAGCATACGGTGTGTCGTATTTACTCGCTAGCCGTTTACATGTCAAAAATAGTATTTCAAAACACATTGGATTAGTGTCTTATACTAGATTCACATTGTCTCATGTTTTAAAGATTGGACTCGTATCACGTTATTCTAGTTAGCTATCTCTATTTACAGTCTTCATTGCCATGCTCTCCTGATTCACTGTATTTACTTTTCTTGTTCTAAACTGTTGTTCTATATTCATTACCTGTCTCAGCTTCCATGATTCATAAAGTATAACTGTCTATAACTGCTTTATAGTCTTTTTTATTTATTTGGGATTGCTAGAGGAGATGTGTTTGTTCCATCCTGACTGGATATATTTTTTAGATGTTTGCCCAGAGGATACGTGTCCTACCTTCTATGGATTCGACGAGGGGATAGCTACCTTGGGTCCCGATTCTCAGGAGTGACCGAGAGACTAGTTTAGTGGACTTATTTTAGATCCTCTGTTTAGAACTTGAATTGTAATAATTGAATATTTTGACTTTGTATTTGAGATTTGTTTCAGATATTAATTAGTTGTTGTTTGTTGAGTCTTTATAGTTATTTAGACTTCTGTGATATCTTATAGTGTTTTAGACAGTGATGAGTATTATCATATCTTATATTTGTCCTCTATTCGGAGTTGAGATCTGGGACATGTATATTATATCATTGTGTGAGTTGATAGTTAGCGACCTAGAACAACGTTCTACAACCGATTTGGGAAGAGGGGTTACAGATCTACCCACCTTAGAAATAATTCGTCCTTGAATTTAAGGACTACTAAGATAGAAGGAATTGATGGATCGGTAAAAAGATAGGAAAGTTTTTGTCTAAGAAAATATTGACCAATAGGTGAAAAGAAAAAGGAATTTTTTAGGGTTAGGATTAGGGTTTTAGAATTTAGGGATTAGGGCTAGGGTTTGACTTTGATTGTATGGGTTGGAACAAAATGTCGGGGGTGTGTCCTACACGAAAAAAGAACTGCAATTTTGGGTCTCCTAAAAGTCAAATAATCTTAATAATAATTAATTAAATCATTTATAGGGGTCAAGTCACAACTTGACTGGTTTTTCTAGTTAAGACACCGCTATGGCTCGACCTTCCCTACCACGGCTAATACACTAGCCAAAGCGTGCAACTACACTATCCGTGCCATACTTTCTAGTCATCTTGTATTCCAAAACATAACCATGCTAAGGCCTTCTATAATAATAATTAATTAATTAAATAGTTATAAAATTTCAAAAATTACTACTTAATTCAAGTAAAAAAAATATTTCAAAATTTCGGGGAGAGGGCTTACTAATCTACCCACCTTAGAAATATTCCTACCTCGAAATTCTGAATAGCACGACAAGGAATATGAACAAAATTTTAATCGGTATGACTAAGAATGACAATTGATATAATCAAGAGAATGATATGATTTATGTTCAATTTAGTCACGCATAATCACGGACAAAATCAAGAGAGAGTGTGATTTGGCACGATCTAAATATATTCAAAGTGATTGAGTCACGATCAAATTTTGTTTAAGGATGATCAAGAAAATCGGTTTAACACGAACAACCGTTTAGGCATGATCAAAATACAACCAAATTATATAGTTAAAGGATCCAGTCACAATGGTCAAGGTTATAATCAAAATAGTTTAGTTAAACAAGAAAAGTTGTTAGGCACGTTTAACTACTATTAGACTTATGTGGTCAACGATCAAAATTTTGACAAGGTCTAAACAAGATTGAAATCACTTAGATACAGCTAGGAGGCAGTCACGATCAAGGTTAATCGTGCAAGTCATCCAAGCATGATCAAAATTAAGAAGTTGGCACGAGCATGAGAAAGATTAAAAGTCTCATGATCATTGTGGAATAGAAATGTAAACATTAGCAGTACTTGAGTTGAAGTATGGCACGATTATGATTATAGCCAAATAGTTTGGTCACGATCAAAGTTGTTTAGGAACGATCAAAATTTTGATTTTTGTTTTGGCATGATTAGCTCGATTAACTATTTAGGCAAAATTATTTAGGCACGATTACCAAGTCAAAATCCAAAAAATATGATTGACTCGATCGAAATATAATCAAATTAGTCTAGTTGCGATCAAAAGTCGTAAAGATGATCCAAATCGAAATCATTTTTAGCACGATCAATTACGTAGGTATGATCATAGAATCATAATCTAGGTACGATTATGAATCTAGTGGAATAGAATTTAAAATCTACTAATATGCTTTAAATGAGGAGGAGTCAAATAACGACTCGAGATTAGAAGATAAGAAAGAAGATAAGTAGGGAAGAATTACAAGCTTTATTTATAATACTTTAATAAAAAATAGGGTATCAATTAGTTTGGAGTGAGAGTGCAAGATTTTACGGATTATGAAAAACTGATAGTCATAAGCCAATAAAGGATATAACCTCTTTGGTATTCGAAAACCGTATGCATATTTGAAGTCGTTTCACCAAGAATCTATGCCTCGCCTGTGTACATCTGGCTGCAGTAAACCCTTGATTTCATGACCTAGATATGATATTGTATCAAATATTCTATTAGCTCTATCAGTATTAGCATACAACTCAAGGGTCAAAATAGGGCAACTAGGACATAGTTCTATTAACATTCGATAACTTATACTTACTCGAAATTACTTCAACTTGGGGATCATGCCACGCCAGTGCATTACTGGCTGTAGCGAACCCTCAATCTCCATAATTCAAATAAATGGCGACAGTGCGCTGCTGTCTTGCCATTATAAGTCATCAAAATTATTTCAACTATATCCCAAAAATTTCAAAGGAGCTTCTACAAATTCAACAAATTAATCGTGATGGAAAAAGTGTAAGTATCTGTCCTTGAATGAAAGTATCAATTTTAAAAATTAAATGATTGGTTTGGAAGGAAATGATCGAAGAAAAGAGAAATGCAAAAATAAATATAAAATCTAATTTTTGTTTCTAATCTTCAAGGATCGAGGAAAAACCATATGTCTTGAATTTCAATAAACCTGACTCGGAAGTAATATATGGATAATGAAATCAGGTTATGATCAAACTCAATGGATTAGAAATAAAATATTGATAAAAATAATTACCTATGGCCAATTAAGCAATAAGAATTTTTACGATGATGAGATTTAGAGGAGAGAAAATAAAATTACGCAAATGGTCAATATTTGGGGTTGAATCCTAGAAAATCCTAACTTACCAGACGAATCGTCTACCCACTTTTGATTAGAGTCGTTCTATTAGACACAATCAAATAGGGTATCACCAACTTAACGTATATCACTACCTTAATCATATGGTCTATGTAACAACCTTAAACTACCCAATAGTTAATTTGAATAAGGGACTCCTATTCCTAGTCATCCTCCTGAATCCTAATTGCGAATGAACATTTCATAGTCGCAGCCTCGCAGTAGTACGACTAACATAGGTACTACTATGATTCGTACAATTTTGAAGACTGACCTGCATGGGCCACAAAAAAACTTGTCACGACCCGCACCCGCTTTTCGGGATACGAGTGCATGTCCAAGCCAGCCTACACCGCAGTGTCGACGGTAGTACACTGTCAAGCCCGCAATAAATAATGCTCATAATTAATAATCTTTATTGCTCATTCACATTGCTAAAAGTTTATTACAACATTTATATAATTATAATTGAATGGAAGTATAAAGTCTCACAAAATCTATTACAACAAAATTTAGGCTATCTAACTAGCTTCTAGGTTTTTGGCATGCAAGTACACCCGTATCTTCCAATGCTAAGAGAAGCCACGGCTAACCTGAAAAATGTTGGTTTCCAGTCAGGAATGGAAAGAGTACATTCTAACAATAGTTCCAATAATTTGACAAAATCTATAAAACAGTAAATAATACTGAAATACATGATGGGTGTGTAAACGTGGAATCATGGTATGAAACATGTGAGTAAAAATAGGAGAGCATGGTAGTAAAGATAAGAAAGTAACAGTAATAAAGCAAGACTGCATCTAACTAGTGAGTTGAAATACACTTTCGACATGTAAACAACTAAGGGGTAAATTCGGCACCCCGCACGTGAATTGTGCGACTGCTATCAGATACGATCAGACAAATAGGATGTTTTTGGGTATATTTACATGTCTACTAATATATTTTCCCGTCCGACTAGTACTCATGGATTCAACAAGTCACGAACAGGGTAAACATGCAAGTCACAAAAAATAATCATGTAAAGAATCCATAACTACTAACCATCGTGTCGAGGATCAAGAGAAAATCAATATAAGATAATACTAGATACACGAATCATAGAAATTATCAACTATAAAAACTATCAGGAATGTACTCGCCTGGGGTCCTTAGCTGGTGGAACCGATAATTCCATTAAGTCCGGAATAGACTGATTGGCTAGGGTCGACGTGAAGGAGTCCAAGGTTGGCAAAATAAAATAAGAATGCGATTAGTTACGGTCAAGGATAATCTAATAATTTAAAGGAGAATTATAACTTAGAGAAAAGTAATTATTTAATTAGAAAAATATATTTAGAGAAATATACTTATAATTTTAGTTATATATTATATATATATATATATATATATATATATATATATATATATATATATAATATATATATAAGTTTTCATCTGGTATGAACGGCGATCCGTGTTCCTCCTGCTCCGGCGCGGGGTCCCCCTAGCCCCCCTCTCCCTTTCCGTCCGGCGATGGCAGATGGCCCCGCCCCTCCCCCCTTGGCCGGCCGGATGTCTCTCTTTAGTTGGGTTAACTTCGTCCTCCTCGGATTCCCCCTCCGACCCCCTCTCCTCCCCCTCATTACCGTCCAGCTCTGCTCCTTATTCCCTTGGCTCCTCCATCCCCCCGGCCGGCGCCCCCGGGCTCTCCGGCACTCCCTCCTCCGCGTATTGGACGCCCAACGCCGATCTTCAGCCTCTCTTGTCTTGGGACGGGAGCTACTCGGTGGAGTTCCCGAGGCAGTCCCACCTCTACTTTCAAAATTTGAATCGACCTGCCATCTCCTCGGTTTGGGATCCAGCCAGCTGGGATGGCCTCGGGCATCCCTTCACCAGCTACCTAGGGTCCGGTGTTAGAGGCACAGACACCGAGGCTTTGACCCACTTTTCCCCTGATAGAGTGCGCAGGCTGCACTATGCCCCTGCTATTTCAGCCTATGGAGGCCTCCCCCTTGCGCAATCCGCTCATCAATTCTTTGCGCCATCCCTTTACTCCCCTGGCTCTGCAGCGCTCGTGGGCGGGCCCCCCTTTTCAACGGACTGGATGGGACAGCTGGCGCGGTCCCTCTTGCGGGTCCCCACCCCCATGCGCAATCCAACCGGTACTTGGCGAGCTGGCGCGTGCCTTCCGTACGCTGCTTGGAGGCCTCCCCCCTGCGCAGTTTGGAGGCAGGATCCCTGCGCAATTGGCAGGAGGGTGTGGAGGGTACCTCCCCCTTGCTGTTACCCCCAGCGCAGGAGCATGGTGGAGGGTCCGTCCCTCTTGCTGTCATCCCCTCCACTCCTTCTGCACCGGCCCCCTTTGGTGGTTCCATCTCAGGCTCTCCGGCTCCTTTCGCCGGGGGCTCTTCTCTGCCCCTGTGCCCTACGATCCACCCTCCCTCACATACCGCAACCTCCCTGGCTGGCGTCAACCCGCCAACCCCTTCCGCCCCTTCCTCCGCCCAGCGTCTCCCGGCGGACTCCCCTTCTTGCTCAGTCGATCCCCCCGCATGTTCAGTGGTCCCCCCTCGCTGTCGCCCTCTGCACCTCCCCTGCCGTCTGTCTCCGGTACCTCCTCCCCTGCTCCCCTTGCGGCCCTGCCCGGCGCAGGCGCCCCTAGACCTCCTTCTGCCGGAACCTCGGCGATCGCCATTGTTGCAGCGATTGGGAGCCCTTCCGCCTCCCCCCCTCCGCTGGCGTCGTTTCTCCCTTGCCACCTCCAGGGTCATCTTCTGGCGCCCTCGACCCCCTTAACCCCGGTCCTGCGCCGACCCCTCCTCTCTAGCTCGTTCTTAGCGGGGCTCAGCACCCATCCTCCTCCACTGCTGGCAAGACCTCCTACGCCGCCACCCTGCGCTCGGTTTTAGTGCCCCAGAAGGGTACCCTTATCCCGGACGTCATTCTTTCGGATATCGAGTACTCGCAGGAAACCATAATTCCCACAATCCCATTCTCCGATTTGGAATTGACCTCGTTTTCATCCTCCTTCCCCCACACCTTTGTCCTCAAATTCTCCTCAGGATGCCCCAAATTGGCCAAAGTGTAGGAGGTTATTGCCAGCTGGAGACTCTCAGTGGAATACCGCATCGCCCCCCTCGACCCCAGACATATTCTTCTCCACCTCTCTTCCGATGCTGACCACAGATCTGTATGGGCCAAAGGCACCTGTCGGGTGGACTCCCTTCAGATGAAGATCATCCGGTGGTCCCCCGACTTTAGTACTCAAACAGATTCAGCGAAGGTCGCAGTTTGGGTGTCGCTGCTGAATATTCCCCTCATCTGCTTCGTTCCAGCCGTTATTCGGCGCATTGCCAACTCATTCGGGACGTACGTCGCCACAGCACCCGAAACCAGCAACCTCACCAAGGCCAACTACGCCAAATTTTGTGTGGAACTCGACCTTACATCTGAGCCCCCCAATTTCATCAGTATCGAACTCAGCAACCGCACCCACACCCAACAGGTCGTATATGACAATCACATATTGTTCTGCAACCACTGCCAGCTACGCGGCCACACCCCAAAATACTGTCACCGTCTTCATCCTGAACTCAAGAAGAAGTCGGCCCGGAACGATCGCTTGGAAATTGGAGGGAGGACTCCAAGGTCCCCTCTCTTACCACTACCAAATACGCATACCAGGTTTGGCTCCAGTGACGGCTATTCTGACAAAGACGGAAGCCCAAGCAAACTCTTAATCCCTGTCGAAACCCAAGCTCTATCCCTCTTCAATAAGTTTGATTCTCTTGGATCGGAAGAAGTGGGTTCTTCAACGGAGACTACCTTAGTGGATAACACTAGCAATGAGGGAGGCCAGCAGGATCCTGTCTCACCCCGAGTTGATCACAATATTACCGAGATTATCCCTCACTCGGAGGCCATGTCAGAGTTCAATGACTCCATTGATGCAGAGCATCCTATCAGCATTGCTGATCCTGTGGTAGAAGCATTATCGATCCTCGGACCAGACCAGGTTCAGAGAGGAATCAGGTTCAAGCCGCAGGTTACTCTCTCCAGCAAACCCTGTCATAGATTGATAGCATCAACGACGCCCTGGTCATTCCTCCGGAGGACTCCACTCTGGATTCTGCCGGAGATCATATCGACCACCCCAGGGAGTTCACACCCGAATTCCAACCGAACTCCAGCAACATACCAATTGCGACAGTGGCAGATAAATCAACATCGAGCAGAAAAACAGACAAGACGGGAATCGCAGAAACCCCTACTATCCTTACCAGATCCGCCTCCAGGCGGAACAAAAAACACCGTCTCCATCCTCATTAATGATTAACATCCTATCCTGGAATGTTCGCGGACTGGCCAACAAACCCACTCGGAGGAGAATTTCCACCCTTCGGAAGCTTCACAAAATCGATATTCTCATTATTATCGAACCCAAAATCCCCCCAAAAGATTGAAATCCATCCAGCTGCAGCTCGGTCTCCCCCAGGCCATAGCCGGTAGTAACGACATCTGGATCCTCGGCACGGAGGACGTCAACTTCGGAGTCATCCACGACTCCGGGCAGGCCCTCTCTTGCTGGATGGAACATCCTTTTCTTCCTAAGCGCACCATCCTCTCAGCAGTGCACGGCAGCTGTGTCATTGCAGAACGGAAACAACTTTGGAGCGATCTTCTCGACATTCACATCAACCATATTGCCTCTCCTTGGCTTTGCGTGGGAGACTTTAACACTATCACCAGCAGAGAAGAGAAAATTGGAGGTCGTCCGCCGCCGACATCAGCGATGCTAGATTTCAACAACTTCATCTTTAATGCCCACCTATCATCCCTCCAGTTTATCGGCAATGCATTCACCTGGTGCAACATGCAGGATGGAGATCGCCGTCAATACTCCCGCCTAGATAGGGCCCTCACGAACGTCCATTAGGACGGAATGGGGATCACTACTAGTCTAGCCTACCTCAACACAACAGAATTGGACCACGCTCCCCTGTTGATTGAAATAAATAACTCTTGCAACCCCGTCAAGAAGAACTTTCGATTCCTCAATTTTTGGACTGAGCATCCTTAATTTTTGGACATTGTCTCGGACGCATGGAATCGGGTGGAATCACCCGACCCCCTCGTTCGGGTGAGCAACAAGCTTAAAGAAACGAGGAAAGCCCTGACCATCTGGAGCAAACAAGCCTACGGAGATATTTTTCAAGCTGTGCGGGTCGCAGAGGACGACGTCTCGCGGGCCGAGGCTAGATTCGCCTGGGATCGCTCGACGACGGCGAGAACGGCCATGAATCTTACCAAAGCCATGCTCAAATTCAGGATCAAAGTGGAGACTGATTTCTGGAAGCAAAAAGCGAGATTGAAATGGGACAACGATGGGGATAAAAACTCTAAATACTTTCATGACTGCGTCAAAGGCCGTAGAAAGAATCTATCGATTCATCAAATCACCGACGATATGGAGAACATCATCACAGACCAAAAGAACAGCCAAGAGGCCGCTGTGGGATTCTACTCCAAGTTATTCTCCAAAGAGACCGTCCACAAAGATAACTCCTTCCTGAATCACATACCACATCTCATCAGTGACACCGACAATGTTCAGCTGGAATTGCCACCCACCGTGCAGGAGGTGACCGATGCGGTTTGGAGCCTGGATGCGAATAGTTCCCCCGGACCGGACGATTTTTCGGGGGTGTTCTTTCACACCTGCTGGGACATTATCAAACAGGACATCACGGAGGCGGCCATCGCATTCTTCGAGGGAGCCACTTACCCCGAAGCCATCTTCAGCGCCAAGCTCATCCTTATACCGAAAAATCCCAACCCTGAATCATTCCGAGACTTTCGCCCCATCAGTCTATGCACTTTCACCAACAAGATCATCTCCAAGATAATTGCAACCAAGATGGCCGGACTACTTCCTAAGATCATTTCTGAGGAGCAAAGCGGCTTTGTTTACGGTAGAAATATTCAGGACAACATCATGTTAGCTCAAGAATTAATCACATGCATGAAGTTTCCAGCAAGAGGGGGCAACATCGCCATCAAACTCGACATGGAGAAAGCTTATGACAGACTGGATTGGCAGTTTATTATCTAGGTCTTCAGAGCCTTCGGATTTTCGGAAAATTGGTCCAACACTGTGTGGAGATCCATTAGCAACTCATGGTTCTCCACGGTTATCAACGGTCAGGTCGATGGGTTCTTCAAATCCACTTGC
>JANAVB010041814.1:12959295-13162750 GCA_029216955.1 Iris pallida
GAGTGTGGCGTGCGGCGGTAGTAGGTGAGGTGCGACACGAGAGGGCATGTTGGAACAAGACGATCTCAGCCCAGCAAAGTGACATGCTCACACGGAGGTCGCCTGTGCACATGACACACCGTTCGAAATGTGTGTCTCGACGAGCTCGAGGAGGCCGCAACGGTGGACCCTTGACGGGTCTGGAAGCCGTCGAGGTAAGTGCGAGGTCGTGTGACCTGTCGACGGTGTTGCGGCACTAATGGGTTCAGAGCAGAGAACGAGGAGTGAAGGAAGCGAGTGGTCGATGGTCCAGCGATAGTTGGTAGAGACAGATCGGGGCTACTCAGGGAGTAAGAGTAGGGGCCTGTGGTGAGGTCCGCTTGACTCGTGGGGTACCCACTGGGGATTGCTCTACAAGGACACGCACGACGACCCTTCCGCAATGGTCGTTCAAGGAGGATGGGGTCAGTTGTATGGTCAACATATAGGGGGGTCGGGCATGGATGACGCTTTGAGGGTCGGCTATGGTGATGCCCCTTGGGTGTTTGTTGTCTTGGTGGTGGTGAACATCTAGATGATGATGGCGGTGGTGTTGATTGGTGCCACGATAGTGGGTTCGGAAGACGAAGATCAGAGGCTGTGGTTGTGTGGTGGTGATAAAGGTGTTGGGGATTGGTGGCAGAGGCGCCGCGGCACGATGGAGTGAAGGTCGGTGAAGTTGGGGAGGAGTAGAGTTATTAGGGTTCTAGATGGGTATTTGATTGCTAACTCTAATTTATAGGTAGTTAATTTTGTGGGAACAGATAAGATGAAGTTGATTTAAATCAGGTGGAGTAGGTGTTCGATTATCAAAATGATTAAGGGAAGTCCTATTTGAAATCCTTGTACAGGTTTAAATATAGGGGTAGTCGACCAAACAACACTTCCCTAAAGTCTTTTGTAACCTTAGTTTTGCAAAAGCCTTATTTTTCCTGTGTTACTAAATAAATATTTAATGCCTCTAAAACATATTTAGTAAATCTTTATCTAGCAAATTAATTACCATAAGAATGTAAGGTAATATTAGTATCATTTAAATATATTTTATAAAACATTATATATATATATATATATATATATATATATATATATATATATATATATATATATATATATTTGTTATCTTGGCGGAATTGCAACATATGAAATTGAGCACCATTTTGCAAAGAAATACCCCACTTGTTTCTCGAGAAGGGATGGGAAACATGCTCAATATCATTTGATTGAATGGTTGCCTCAGCTCCTTCTTGTTTGAAGAAACCCTCCCCTTCAATTGGTCTTTTTTCACGAAAAGCAGACATGAGATAACAAATCAAGTCTTTCCCTAAGATTTCAAATAGCTATCCCGAATTCAAGTTGATTATGTTTCGCTTCTTCCTCGGAGAAAGACGATCAAACAATTCCCAATAAACTTATTAAAATTGATTAGAAAAATCATTAACTTTTTTGTTAAAATAATTTTATGGTCAAAAACTTTGGTTTTTAAAACCACCTTTGAAACCAATACCTATAATAGGTCAAAATAATAACATATTTTAAATAACAACATTTTCATGGAAATAGTTTTTTTATTTGTTAAAACTAATTATGATTTTCAAACCATAAATTTTAACTAGATTGTGAAATACAAAAATAACGTTCACACATTTCAAAGAGCAATTATTTCAAGACAAATAAGTAAAATTAAAAAATAAAAATTCGAGAAGAGGGTTACAGTTAGCGACGTCTGTGATACATGATAGAGACATTCGGATACACGTTTTGCGACGTCTGTCCTCGTCGCTAGCCATCATTGAACGTCGCTAAACTGCAAATGAAAAAAAAGAATTCTGTTTGCTTATTTTACATCCAAAATCTACCTGTAGTTTAAATTATAGTTTACAAATAGTAGACCTGGAGCAACCCTCCGTAGAATTTTCTGGGTTCGTCGACCCCTTCGGTATAATACTCAATACCGATAAAACAATTTAGAGAGATGGTAAAAATCTACTAGCAAGAATAAAATAAATAGAATCAAATGATAAGAAAGACATAGGGTGGAGACAAATCCACTACCAAACGGCTATAAAATGAGTTTGTCTAATAATGTTCCAATAATGATAACACATACTGTCACTAAATGTATAAAATAAATACATAAAGACCCATGAATGGGTCAGCAAACCACAACACAACATAACACAACAATATGTCCAATGAAGGACTATGGCTGGTCAGCAGGAGGAGAAAGAGTACAACCCTGTATCTGGGACAACATGAACCTATACTGCTCCGGTGTCAACGTCAAGGGTGACGACTCATCAATAGAAGGAGGAGAAGGCAGTAGAATCGATACAGTCGGTGTCGATATCGACGCACGATCAGGAAGCGTCTGCTCATGGCTAGCAGTCTAGAGTTTTAGGAATCCACAACAACTGTCAGCTTTGAAAGCTGATCGCCCATGGCCAGCTGTGTCCCCTATACCACCTGAACGACACGATCCATCCTCTTGCTCATCCCTCTCATGGTGTGTTCGAGCATATCAAATCGTGCGGTGAGCGCTGTATCGTCCGTCGACGTCTAAGACTGGGGCTGCTTTACAATCCTCTGCAACATCTCGTCATGTAGCTCAGCAACCTGGTGACACAAGCTCTCCTCGACTCGAGCCGAATCCTTTGAGGGCTGTGGGAATGCACACTGTTAGAGGGGGCCTGGATGACTGCATCGTCACAAAGGCACCGTAGGAGCTTGTACCGTAGTACGTATCCCTCTGAAGACCACCAACGGCGATCATCTAGAGCTCGTCCTCCTACTGAGGCCAAGAGGGCTTCGAGGAAGTACCAATCCCTCCCTCTGCAGTTGCACTAGCACTCGCACGCTCACGTAGCTTAACAAACTCATCCTAGAAATGTATGCATCTCGATAAGCATAATATTCACTATCCAATATCTAAGTCGTAGTTGCTAATGTCTAAGGTACTTACTAATAACTATATGGATATCTATTGCATATTTTCTAAGTTTCATTAAAGTTAATGAAACGTAAAGTAATACTTACATAACTCTACGTGGCCCTATCATTGATGAGCTTTTCGTCCATCTGATGGGTGGCTAGGAAGACGGTCATAATGTTGACGTCTTCACCCCTCTGTATCTGTTATAATAATTTATTTGTTATTAAAATTAAATATTTTATTCCTACTTTCATTAAAATAATATATATTTAGTAAATTCATAACAAGCGATGAAAATATTCCGTCATGGGATTCGAGCCACCACACCACTTTTTTGCCCTCTTCCTAGCTGCCTTCGCCTTCTCCGACCGTTTTTTGTACCTAGGATCGTTGAATCTAGCCCTCATCGCAGTCCAATAATAGGGCATGATCCAGCCTTGGATCGGTCTTCCGAAGCGCTGTTGAGCCTTCTGGTTGTCGATCGTATCACGGATCCACTTGACAGAAATGGCAGGAAATTATTTCTCGATCATCTCAGCCCAGTGTGGTAGATGAAAATATATTTTCTACAAGAATTAAAATAGTTAGTTATATAGTATGCATAAAAGATGATTGATACTAAAATCAATATACTTTAGTTAACTTGAAGTGGACAAACTAGAATGCCTTCCGCTTGTCTGAGACATCCGAGTAGTTGATCCAAGGGCCACCATAGTTGGACCTCAGAAAAAGCCCCAGTGCCCTCTGAACCGACGGAGGACACGATATATATACAACGATAATTATATTCATGAATATATAGATATATGTATAAATTATTGTTAATTAATTAACTTACTTTGTAGGCCCGTCGGACCAAATCTCCATCCTTATCTCGTTTGGAGGGACGCATGGGGGATCGCTCTAATATGGAGACAGAGTAGGTTCGACCTCCGCCGTCTTCTCCTCCATCTCCATAGGGTCGTCTGCAAGAGGATCGCTGGACGGGATAGTGGTCTCACGCCTGGAACTGCCCGTTCCAGGAGTACTGTCACGTACCATCGACGCAGTCGGAGATGTGACTTGTTGGTACACTGGAGTACTCGGAGATTAGGCTTTCATCATCCGATAACGGAGGAGCACTTCATCCACCGGTGGAACCTCTACTTGGACGGGGTGCTCCCCTACCTCGGGAATGACCAAGGTACGATCCTCTTCGTCCTGCCATACTTGTTAATAACATATGATAAATATATATATATATATATATATATATATATATATATATGTAATATATATATATATGTAATATATATATATATATATATATATATATATATATATATATATATATATATATATACCCGTCGGTTCTTCCCCCTTTGCTTGCCGCCGCCCCTGCCAACCTGGTGGCCGGGTGGCTCTGGTGGCTGAGCGGCCCCCTTGGCCTGGCTGCGACGCCGGGGCTCTTCTTCCCCCTCGGCGTCCTCCCTCCTTCTATTTTTCCATCCCGTCGCCACCCTGGTTGGCCGGGGCCCTCATGGCCGGGCGGATCCCCGCCGTACGGCCTTTTCCAATCCTTCCTCCCACCCCATCATCCTCCCCGGCGTCGTCGTCCCCGGCGGCACCACCGGGCGCGACGCCGAGCGACTGGTCCTGATCCTCCGCCGCCGGTGGTCCCCCTACCCGCTCCATCTCCTCCCCTTGGCCCTCCGCCTGGCCGGAGGCGCGCCCCGGAGGACCCCCTCCGCCCGGCGTCCCTCCCTCTTGCGGCTCCGCTGTCGTGGCCTCCGGCCCCCGCTCTCACAGCTCCCAAGCCGTGCCTCCTCTCGCGGTGGCGACCCCCATCCCCCCTCGTTTCCCTCTCTCCCGTGGTCGCAGATCCAGGCGACTCCCAACGGCTCTGAGGCGTCCCCCGCCTCCGCCAGCCTTGCTCTGCCGGCTCCTCAGGGATCCGAGGCCCCATCGTGGGCGGCGGTGGCCGCGTCGCAGCCCTCCGTGCAGTGGCCATCGGGCAGCTTCTCCTCCGTCCTGACGTCTCCTTCAGCGTCGATCGACGGCCCCGCGGCGCTCTTCTCCGTCGCCCTCGTACGGTGGCTTTCGGCTCACCCCTCCCCCGTCCCTCTCGGAGCGCCTCCCCCTACGTCGACGCTTGCTGGCCCCGTGGCAGCGTTCTCCGCGTCAGTGCCGCCGTCCCCGGCCCTCGATGATCCGCCGTCGTCCTTCGGCCTCCGGCGCTCCCGTCGGATATTGCTGGAGGATCTCTCTCGACGCTGACCGGCTTCGGGCCCCGGCTGCTCCCCCCCTCTGGACTCCCTTCTGGGTTCCCTCCTCCTACCCCGGTTCATCCTACCCCTCCCCTCGACGGCGGCGTCTCTTCTCCTCCGTCGTCTGACCTCCCTCGTTCCGGTTCGACGCCTCGCGCCGGCCGTCCCCCCCTTCCCTTCTTCTTCCCAAGCCCTACGCCTCTTCCGGCGTTCCTCGGCTGCCTCCGGTGCCTCGACTCCGTCTGGATCCGACGCCGGAGCCCCGTCCAGTCCCCCCCTCCCAGCTCCCTAGTTCCGTCTCCCTTCCCCCCCGGGTTCCTCCTCCTCCCCCGGACCGTCCTCCCCCTCTCTCCCTCAGCGGTGGTTGGCCGTCCTTCCCCGCGCAGGGTCGTCGCCCCCGCCGCTTTGGAGGGCGGTCCCCTCCAATGGGCCGACGCTCTTCTCCGGCGTAGGGCCCCCCTTCGGCCTCACCGCCGACGCTCCCGCCCCCGGGAGTGGCATGGGCCTCTCCCGCCACCGGGCCGCGTGCCCGCCTTGGGCAGCGCGCCCTCCTCGCATCGCACGTCGCTTGGGTTTGCGGGCCCCCCTCTCGGGCAGTGGAGCCGCCCCCGCCCTTGGGCCCAGCGCCCTGCGCCTGGGGCTCTATTCGCAATTCAAAATTCGAATTTTTTCGAATGTCGGTTTGCGTGTTTCTCTTTTCCAAAAAAAAAGAAAAAAGAAGAAGAAGAAGAAAGACAAGAAAATGAATCAACCTAGTCAGGGCTGCATGCCCACACTCTTCTCTTTTTCGAATTTTTTCGAAATTTCAAAATTTGCTTTTTAAATATTTTGTATTTTCTACTTTGCCTCCAGGGCTTTTGTGTTTTTCGGACCCTGGCACTTGTACTGCTCGCTTCGAGCCACGCTTTTCATTCAATAAAATTGCTGTTTCGATTAAATATATATATATATATATATATATATATATATATATATATATATATATATATATATATATATATATATATATATATATATATATAATGTAATACATATTCTAAATCAAATCTGCATACATTTAACAAATCACAGTTTATAAAAAAATAGACCCGAGCAACCTTCTTTTGAATTTCTAGATAATAACCAAGTTTAGATAATAACATCCAGAAACATCCAAGTCTAGATAATAACCATAAAGTCATCCAAAAACATCCAAATTCTAGATAAACATCCATAGTTCTACAAAAACATCGAAGTCTAGTCAAGAAATAAGCCTACCGGAGAAAAATTCGGTCAAAAGACATATCATATAACTCTATGCCCTACGCTGGGGTAGATACCAGTCCCTCAGCCACTGTGCATAAGAAGGGTCCAGGCGATCAAGATCAGCTATAGGAGCTGGGTGACAGGAACTCTCGGTGCCACTGCCTTCTGGTGTCAATTACTCATTCATAGCAATCGCGGCTTTAGGAATCACTTCCTCCTTAAATAGTAGGAGGTGGCACTTCTTCCTTTAGGAATCACTTCCTCACAACAATCGAAGAAGGACGATTTTCCTTTGTGTTTCAAACGAACAGCCTTCGTGCGGTCTATGCAGTATGGATATGAGAGACGACCATAAGTGCTCCATTCCAATAATATTCCATAGGCCGAAAAGTCGTTAATGGTCCACATAAGTGCGTCCCTCATTTGAATGTTCTGCATTCTGGAAATATCATACGTGTTGGCACCTACTTCCCACAGTTGATTCAACTTATTTATCAATGACTGTAAGTATACATCGATGTTCCTCTTCGGATTGTTCGGACCCGGGATGATAACGGTTAGGAACATATAAGGAGTCTTCATACAGATCCACGACAGTAGATAGTACGGAGTGACAATCACAGGCCAACATAAATATTAGGAACCCAAAGATCTGAACGGGGTAAAACCATCAGAGGAGAGCCCCAATCTTGCATTACGTAGATCAGAAGTAAAATCTGGATACTCTCGATCAAAGTACTTCCATGATTTTCCAACGGATAGATGATCCAATACTCCATCGATCTGTTCCCGCCTGTGCAAACTCATGTTCTCAGCAGTCTCCTTCACCATAAACAACCTCTGCAACTGCGACGTCAAAGGCAAGTAGTGCGTTGAATTGGTCTGCTTCTTTGTACAGGGAGTCCTACTTGTATTTGTTGCATTGTAGCGACCAACACCACAAAATCTGCACACGACTTCATCCTTGTCATCCTTTTAGTATAACATACATCTGTTGTGACATGCATCAATTTTATTATATCCCATCCAGAGTGATCTCACTATTCTCTTAGATCGGTAGAAGTTTATAGGTAACTTGGCACCCTACGACAAGATCTCTATAATCAACTCGATGATTCGACTGTAGCATTCTTGAGACATATTGAAATCAGACTTGATGGTCAGAAGTCTTGTAACCACCTCCAACGGTGAATGATCCTCACAACTAGGATACAAATGAGTCCTCATACCAGCAACTCCATGAACTTTGTAGCATTGGCTTTCGGTGCCTCCTCAGCCGTATCATGATTGTCCGAATCGAAACTAGGCCCCATAGCATCGAAAACTAGGTTCACCACCCTTTATTGTAATCAGCATAGTCGTAGATATCTATATACGGCTCCAAATTAGGCTCCGACTCTGATGCTAAAGGTACAAGTTCTCCGTGTCAGGTCTACTGATAGTAATTCGGCATCAAACTCCTCGAGTATAAATGATATGTCACGTCCACTTCTGGATGATATTTCAAGTTATGACATCTTACACATGGACACTTAATTTTGGTACGGTCCATGTACTAAGAAAATGCCTTGGAGAACTATAGGAACTGCTCTACCCCTGTATAAATTTATTTCGTACACCGCATATGTCATCAGGATGACGATTGCACATCCACGAACGATACACAAATAGTAATTCATATTAATTTGAAGATAATTCTGCAAAGATGGATACACATTATTCGAGTATATTGTCCAAATGGATGCGATACACTTGAGTATTAAATGAGTGTCATCATGTGTTCAAAGTCAGCCCTTCTCTTCGAAATTTTTTTACTTATGCAAGACTTTTAAGGCTTTCAGAGTTATACAAGATTTCCCAAAAATACTAAAATGGCCAAGTATTATAATTTTTTTCTAGGATTTTTCATTCTTTGTTATTTTTTTCTATTTTTTACTCCTTTCGTTCTTTATCTTTTCTCATATTTTTCAGAAATCTGTATAACTCTAAAAGTCTGAAAAGGGCTTACAGATGTAAATTTACTTTTTAGAGAAGGGCTGACATAGACACTTGACTTCGGATCGACACGGACACTTACCTAAGTATCTAAGATACCTAGCTAGCAATTACCTACATATCACCTTAACCCTATGTATTTGTGTATCATGTGGATATCATGTACCATTGTACACAATATCACATTGATACTCTCTTGTATCTTGATACTAGGATACAGTTTCAAATACCCATGACACTAACTATACACACGTTCAACAAAGTACCAACATACTTGACACTTGGGCGTTGTCATGTGCTCTTTGTAAGCCATTCTCTAAAAAGAAAATTTACTTCTACAAGCCTTTTGAGGCTAGTAGAGTTATACTATATTTCCAAAAAATTCTATAAAAGACTAAGTTCTTAATCTTTTTTTTGGTATAATTCTAGAAGCCTCAAAAGACTTGCATAAGTGAATTTGGTTTTCAGATAATAACTCACATGGACACTTGATTTCAGGCTAATACGGACACTTAACATAAGAGATAATGATATCTCTGTCGTCATGTGTTCCTTGTGAGCCCACAAGGAAAACTTGACCTTGGAGTCTCCAAGCTAGCACTTACCTAGCTAGCACTTACCTAGGTAGCACTTACCATGAAATATTGGTACTCGTATTAACATCTTTATTACAACTCGTCTATCCATCTAAAAAGAACCCTTCTAAAACCAAATGCCCTTTCAGAAGAAACTAAGATATATGGTATAATTTATGTTGCATGGACACGAAAAAATGATGCTCGTATTTGTATTATGTCCTTATCTGTGCCCCTATTTTTGTAACGTAGGTAATTGCATTGTACCTATTGAAAATGACCATATCGTGTATCTTTATTGCATCCTTACCTGTATCTATGTCCATTTTTTATGAGAGACAATATCAATGAACATGTCAGTATAAAGATAATACTCGACATAGGATCAATCTCTATTGCATCTAAAAAGAACCCTTCTCTAAATTGAATCTTGGTAGACAATTCTTACAGAACAACCCAAACCACCTACAACTGAAAATAATACTCGACACAGGATTAATCCATACTTCCATATCAACAAATGTTAATTTGTGTACATAATTCAAGAACCTCTCCAAAATACAACAAAGAAATAGATTTAGGTACTGAGCAAGGGAGTACAAAATAATTAGAGACTTTACATACATGTTGAGAAAAAGAACAGTGTGAAAAATTAACTAAATGTAAAAAATTAAACTGAAATTAAATTAACTAAATGTCCATGTCAATGTCATGTGTCATGTGTGTGTATCCATGTGTCGTGTGTTTGTGTCTATATGTCCGTGTGAGTGTGTCCTGTGTTTCGTGTTATGTGTCCTTTGTGTGTGTCCATGTGCATATATTTGTGTCCATATGTCTGTATCAGCGTGTCATGTGTCCCGTGTCCTATGTGTGTGTCCAAGTGTCATGTATTTGTGTCCATGTGTCCTTGTCGTGGGGGGAGCACGGTCATCAGAACCCTAACCCAAACCTAACTCAAATAATAGAGAGATGGCGGGTTATGGTTTACCTGAGCCGGAGGGGGTCGAGCACCGTCGGAGCCGGAGGGGGTCGCGGGGGGAGAACCGTCGGAATCGGAGGGGATCACGGGAGGGAACACTATTAGAGACGAAGGGGGTCGCAGGGGAAGCACCATCGGCCGGAGGGGGGAGCATCGTAGGGGCTGGAGGGAGCGTATGTGGAAGGAGGGGAGAAATTGAGGGAGAAAATTTTTGAAGGATGGGGGAAAAATAAAATCGATCTGTTAGCCTATATGGACAAAGTTAGCAACGTCAAAAATAAATGTCGCTAATCATCGCGGACTTTAAAATATTTACCAATGTATGCTATATAACGTTGCTATTTTTCGACATACGACAACATAGACTTTCGTAATATTATATGTAGTCGCTAATCGTCACAGATAGTCCCTAATAGTGACGTCCTACGACATACTTTTAAGACATAGCTAAGCATAGATTACAGCGACGTCAGATGATAACGTCGCTAATAACGTCGCTTTTTCAATGTATTTTGGTATTAAGGAGACGTCAGAATCTATATTTTTGAAACAGATCTAGATGGAGAACGATCAGAAAATAGTAACCTTCCGCAAACAAGAGTTTTGACTAGAACGATAAGAGGAAAAGACTTTTCGCAAATAAATTTGCTATCTGTTTTGAGTATTAGGATTTCAGAGATTCTGGCAAACAAGTTCGCCCTCCAAAAGATCCTGAAGCCACTGAACTACTTCCTTTTATACAACTTTCTCTCTCAAATACAAACTGATAGAGAGATAGTGTTCTTCCTTCCAAAAGTGTTACAATTAGGGCAAAACATATCACAAAAGAGAAGAAGAAAGTAGAAGAAGAGATAATAATAAATTATTATTCTTACTGGGTGGTAAAGACCGCTATTCCATAAAGTAAGATTCGCCTGCTGTAATCTGCTCTTAGGAACTAGTAAGTTCTCAAAGAACTTATGGAACTGTCACGTCCCAGTCCCAAATTGTTGGGTCGAATCGGATCATGCCCAGCCTGCACCGTTGTGAGACGACGGCAGTAAGCTGTATCCAAATGCAGGTAATCACAACAACACAATCTATTTTGTCACAACATCTAAATTTTGAATATTTAAAAAACTTTGTCCAACAAAATACAACTGAAATAAAACTGGATTAAACTGTCTTTTTATTCAAAACATCAAACTAGAAAGGAAATAACATCGTCTAGGGAGTTGGCTCGTCAGTCACAGGATCATCGTCCTCCAAGTGGGACTCTGGCAGAACAGCTGGATAAAGCACCGGGTCGTAGTAGCTATTTATCAATAGCTCAGCTTCATCAAAGAAACCTATTGGGGGTGGGGGATCCAGTCAGGAAAGGAGCAAAGTACAATTATGAAAATTTAACAATTTAATTAATAATTAGAAATTTACAGTTTAAACTGTTTGAAATACTTGAACAATATTTTCCAGCAATTTTCCACAATTGAAAACAATGTGATTTGAGTATGTAATGCTTATGACCGACTTGGGTTGTGCAATAGTATCCTAGTGATACGATACGGCTTATCCCCGTGTATAAGAGGGGTAAGCTCGCACAATCAATATACAATATGAGGGGTATTGGTCATAATACACTACACTACTCCTCCAATCCCACAATCAATAACAATCAATACTCTAGGAGAGAGTTCGTATAGCAATGTGGTTTAATCTTGTAATATTACAATTATTAACTAAATTGAAAAATAAACACAACCGTACTTGCCTTGGTTTATAACTGGATTTTGAGATGGATACCGAAAAAGGATTCAAACTTGTCCTCGAAATCCTACAGCTGAGAAGTTCTGACTTAGAACCATATTTGAACCAGATCTAGGTGTTCTAGTTATAATCTCTAAAATTTATCCTAGTCAAGTTTTATATTAATCTATCATAACACGCGTATCGATGCGGGTTTGTAAACATTAATTTTAATGAAATAAAAGTCAAATTAACTTTTATTGAGAAAATTCGTATTTTCCTATTATTTGGCAAAATTTTGTATTTTGTAATATATATATATATTTTTTTTTTTTTTTTTTTGTAATATATATATATATATATTATATATTTATATATATATATATATATATATATATAAATTAGTTACTTTTCTTTTAATGAGAAAACATGAAATTTTCTAAGTTACAAACTTATATTTTATTATTAACTAAATGTGAAAATTTACTTAATTTTTCTTTATAAAATGAATATTCAATTTATTCTTCTACGCGTTTATCGATAACTAACGAAACCAGAAAAATAACCAAAAAGAAACCAAAACTAAAATACGCAATTATAAAACCACAGAGAAAGAAATAAAGACTGGGCTTATGCCCTTACAATACTTTACATAAATTACACGAATTTAAAGTAATTGAAATTTGCTGGTGAACTCTGAACGCCGGGTAGCGGTCCATTCAGCAGGCCGAGGCCCTGCACCCAAAATACTATTGGCCAGTAACACGTTCTAAAATGATTTTAATTTAAAAATATATAAAAATATGGTAAGTCTCAGACTTGGTCTAAAATGTCATGTTGCATACTAGCTCATGCCTCAACGTCCGGAAATTTCGGTTTCGTTTGCATTACGCTAGTACCCAATATTATCCAAAAGCCAAGCTGTTAAATGACTATAGTTAAACTCAAGAATAAACCGAAAGATTTTCAATTAGTTTAGAAAATCGGGCAACATCTCCTTTGTAATCGGGACAACCCAATAATGGAAAAATACAACGAACATATCCCAAACCAGGAATAATGCCAACACCAAAATATAAAACTGGAAAACCAACTAAAATCCATCTCAAAACCATAAACGTATATATATACCATAAAGAAATACACATAGTTAAAGCCACCAGTATATGAGTTCTTAATAGAACTCAATCAGAAAATCTAAAACTATCGAACTCGAAATCGAAAACAAACCCGACAATTCCAAATCAAATTCGAAAAATCAGATCCAACTCCGAATAGGAATCAGAATATGAAACCCGAAATCACAGCGTATATTCCAAAATTTAATCGGAAACGCAACGAACCAATTCTGATTTAAAAATCAGAACCAACTCTAACAATCTAATCCCATTGCGGGATGGAGACCGTGTCATCAT
This sequence comes from Iris pallida, assembly GCA_029216955.1. Classification (NCBI taxonomy): domain Eukaryota; kingdom Viridiplantae; phylum Streptophyta; class Magnoliopsida; order Asparagales; family Iridaceae; genus Iris; species Iris pallida. Next base: position 12,972,423 of record JANAVB010041814.1, read on the forward strand.
CGACACTAAGAGAGGGATACGAAGATACGAAAATTATACCTCGGTGCTCAGCTAGAGCTCTCAGATGAATAAAGAAGGAAAATAAATTCCATGTAGACAGCGAAAACGACTCAGAACAGCACGCACGAGAACGCAAAAACAGCAGATCGGGTCCCGGAGGTCATCGCACGGGAACGGCTCTGGAGCGGAACTGCTGGAACAGAGCCGACAAGGCTTGAGATCGTTGGAGAGGACGGATCGGGACCCAAGGGTCTGGATCCAACTGGGCGGAGGCGGCGTCAGCCGCGGAGGCGGCCTCGGCCGAGGGCGGATTGGCGCGGGCGGCTCAGGACGGACGCTGCGACGTCGAGCGGATCACTGGCCAAGGGAGGTGCTGGCCGGGTGGGGCTCGGGGACGGCAGTTGGCTTGGGCCGCAGAGGCAGCGACTGCGGGGAGGACTCCAATCGCCGGAGCTCGGCTAGGGCTGGGGTTTGGGAAGGATGGATGAGGATGGAGGATGAGATGGGGTTTTATATGGGTGAAGTGGGGGTTTTGGAAAGAAAAAGGGAATAGTCGGGGTTTCGTCGGTTTTGGAAACCGAGGGGTCGGCCGAGCGTTTGGCCGTGGGAAAAAATGAAGTGTTTTTCTTCTCTGGCTAATGAATGAGAATAAGAGAGAGAGAGAAAGAATGAAAGTTAATGAAAGTTTATCAGAATTCTTTTGTTGATATTAATTTATTTATAAATATAAACTAAGGAACTTCCGAATTAACTTCGGAAAACTGAACTTGAGTTCTAGATGGGTTCGGGACGGGTCAGGCCCAACATTCAAAATTCCAGGATGTAATAATTTTCTGAAATATGGTTTTCCTAAAATGATAATAATAATTAATTTAGCAAACAAATTATAATAAAAATTTTACGGGTTTGACCAAACACTAAAATTCTAGAAATAATAATTTTTCTAAAAAAACAATTTTCCAAAATTAACAATTAATAATGAATATAATACTAATTTAGTAAATAAATTATTTAAATAAAAACTAAAATTTACGGGTTTCACAGGAACGCTCTAGTAAACTCTTTTTGTGACTCGAACAGACTCCTAGGATTCAATAGACCCTCCAAACTCCTTTTGTATTTCACTTTTAGAGTATTCCCAAAAGGAGGCTGGGGGCTCTATTTATAGAGAGGTATGGATACTCCACCTCTTCTCCTAACCGATGTGGGACTAAAATAACCAATACCCAAAAAATGAGTTTGCTATTTTAGATCATCCTGCAATTAGCGGAGTAGTGCATGAATTCGCGCCTACTCCCGTGCACGAGCCCATGCATGCACGACACGCTACTTTGCGTCCATGAGCCTGTGTCCGAGTCCGAGCGACAAAAAGCAACATGCTTTCTTGAGGAGTTAATCCAATTTTCTTCTAAAAAAACCCCCACATGGCACACACATGTACCACACTCCATGTGCATACCTCAATACATGCAAAGCATTATATTAAGATATCCACTTGGTGGTGTAGCTGATGTAGAAATATTTTACACTAGTCCAATGTAATATATATATATATATATATATATATATATATATATATATATATATATATATATATATATATATATATATATATATGTTCTAAAACCACCCGGGTGGTTTCATATTATGGAACCACCCTATGTCATGTGGTTTGAATTTGGATTTTCTGGTTGAGATTAAAAGATGTGGACCCCACCAACTATTAATTTCATCCAATCAATTTCAATTTGACATATATATATATATATATATATATATATATATATTCCTTCCATCGTGGGCACATGGCCCCAGCCCCCTGTGGTGGGCGCATGGCCCCAGCCCCCTGTAGTGGGCGCATGGCCTCCTTCTGCCGTTTCGGAGCCTCCGCCGCCTCCTCGTGCTGGGCATACGACCGCCTCTTCGGGTGTTGGGCCCTCTATCGCCGCAGGCGCGTGTCCTACCCCGTCGTCGTGTGCTGGCCTCTCGGGCGCTTTGCCCCCTCCATGAGCGCCCCTCCTTTGCTCGTGGGTTATGGGGCGACGGGTATGCACCTTAGTTCTGCGGCCATCCCAGTCGTCGCTGCTGGCGCTCACCTCCACTTTCTGGGATCGCCTTCAGTTTCTGGCCGCGAGTTCCCGGCTGACCTTCTTGCTCTTGGGCCTCGCATGCAGGACCCGGCTCCCCTATCCGAGCACCACCCCTGGTGTCGAGCCTACCCTCTCCGACGCCCCACCCCGGTCCTCCTGCTCTTCCGCCTCCCCAGAGGCCCCGTAGCCCCCTTTCGGAGCTGGCTGCCAGGTTGGCTGCTGCTTAGTCCTCCCTGACCTCCTCTGTGCCTCCCCCTCAGCGGCGCCCCGGATACCCCATCTTCGTCTGGTGCCCCGATGCCTTCTTACGCCGACAAGCTTCGTCCGGACCGTACAGCCAAGAAGGGTTTCCGTTTGCCAGACGTCCCATTACCCGATGTTGTGTACCCTTCAGAATCTCCTGTGCCTAAGATCCCCTTTTCTGATCAGGAACTGTCCTCTCTTTCTACCTCCTTCCCCCACACCTTTGTCCTCAAATTTTCCAACAGATGCCCAAAACTTGACCGGGTTAAGGAGGTTATTTCTAGTTGGCAGCATTTAGTAAAATACAGGGTTGCTCCCCTGGACCCCAAGCATATTTTGCTGCACCTCTCCTCCAAGCTTGACCACAGGACCGTGTGGTCCAAGGGTGCAGGTAGGGTTGACTCCCACTAGATGAAGATTATCAGGTGGTCAGCGGACTTTAACACCAAAGAAGACTCAACTACGGTTTCGGCCTGGGTGACCCTTCCCAACCTTCCCCTTATCTGCTTCGTTCCAGCGGCCCTTAAACGGATCTCCAACTCTTTCGGGACGTATGTGGCCACAACAGATGAAACAAGCAACCTTACTAAAGCTCATTATGCTAAAATCTGTGTGGAACTCGACCTTACTAACGAGCCCCCCATCCACATTCTCCTTGAGCTAGAAAACCAGACGTACACTCAGCGAATAGTCTACGACAACCACATCATTTTCTGCAAACACTGCCATTTGCGAGGACACCTAGCAGAATACTATTTTTGTCTTCATCCTGAGCTCAAGAGGAATACAGTCCGAAAAGATGCCTCGGTTAAAGCCGACAGGAATCAACAACTGCAGCCCCATCTCCCCCTGCTTCTGCTTCCAAATACCCATGTTAGATTCGACGAACGTGAAGGCACGCCAGTCAAGGAAGCCTCCCCTAGCATAGCTGTGGCTCTTAGCACCACCCCATCCCTACACCTTTCCAATCAGTTCAATGCCCTGGACCCGGAAGCCACTGAGCACTCTCAGGCACTCGCTGTCCTCGAAGACTTCCACGAGCCCCTCGCAACGAGCTCAGTGATGGTATCATCCATAGATATCCTCTTGGATGCTGTTGCGGAATCCTCCCAAGACTCCATAATAGTCCCAACTGAACTCAGTGTCAGTCATCCCTCGAGCGAGGTGATCACCGTCGATGAAGCCCTAGCGATCCTGGGACCAGATCAGGTCCTTAGAGGAAAATAGGTCATGACCGCAGGATTTCCACTCCAGTAAGCAAGAGAGCTATTCGAAAGCGCAGAAGACACCCTCATTATCCCCCCGGAGAGGCCATCCTAAATTTTGCTAGAGAGAGGCTCGAACTAGCCAAGGACAACTCCCTATCACAGCCAAGGAACCAATCCTTAACAACTCTATGGTCACAATGGCAACCACCAAAAAACTGATAAAATAGAACCACAGGGCCGTCGACCATGCGCACCAGATCTGCAGCCAAGCGGACAAAAAACTGCCCCCACCAACAACATTAATGCTTAACATCCTCTCATGGAATGTTCGAAGACAGGCGAACAAACCCACCAAAATGTGGCTTACTAGCCTCAAAAAACTCCACTAGATTGACATTTTGATCATCCTTGAACCCAAGATCACCCCCCAAGAAAATCAAAACCATCCAGTTGCAGTTAGGATTCAATACTGCCATGGCAGGCAACCACGACATTTGGATACTCTGCTCGACGGAAGTCAAGATCGGAGTTATCCAGGATTTAAGGCAGGCTCTCTCGTGTTGGATAGAACACCCCTTTCTCCCCAAGCGTACCATTCTGTCTGTGGTTCACGGCAGCTGTGACATCGTCGAACGCAAACAGCTCTGGAACGACCTCCTCGACATCCACCTCAACCACATTAACCTTCCTTGGCTTTGTATCGGGAACTTTAATGCTATCACCTGTAGAGATGAGAAGTCTGGTAGTCGGCCTCCTTTCCACTCGGCCATACAAGATTTCAACAACTTTATTTTTAATGCCAACCTCTCTCCGCTCCACTTCACAGGCAATGCGTTTACCTGGTGCAACATGCAGGAAGGTGACCGCCGGCAATACTCCTGCCTAGATAGGGCCCTCATGAACACCCTTTGGCATGATATGGGGATCACCTCCAGACTATCTCATCTCAATGCCATAGAATCCGACCACGCTCACCTGCTAGTTGAAATTAATAGCGCTTCCATCAGATTAAAAAGAACTTCCGTTTTCTCGACTTCTGGAGTGAACACCCACAATTCAAGCACATGGTTACGAAAGCTTGAAACAACACGGATTCTGCCGACCCGCTCATCAGGGTGGCCAACAAGCTAAAGGAGATGAGGAAAGCCCTTGCGGCTGGGAGTAAACAGGCGTATGGGGATATTTTCCAAGCCGTTCGCGTCGCCGAAGATGATGTCACTCATACAGAGGCCCTATTCACGACTGACCGATCGCTAGCAGCCAGGGCCGCCCTAAACCTCACTAAAGCTATTCTCAAATTTTGGCTGAAAGTCAAAACTGACTTCTGGAAACAGAAAGAGAGGCTTAAATGGGACAGCAAGGGGGACAAAAACACAGCCTACTTCCACGCATGTGCCAACGGTCACAAACAAAAACTCAACCTCCATCAGATCAATGACGATTTCGGTAACCTCATCACTAACCAACGGAGAATCTAAGTGGCTGCCGTAAAGTTTTACTCTCAGCTATTCACCAAAAATAGGGTCCACAGAGACAACAACTTTCTGGCTGAGATCCCCCACCTTATAGATGACATCGATAACATCCAGCTAGAACTCCTTCCGTCCGAGCAAGAGGTGAAAGACACGGTATGGACTCTCGATGCCCACAGTGCGCCAGGACCAGACGGATTCTTGAGCATTTTTTTTCAGAACGTGCTGTAATCTTATCAAGATGGACATCTATGAAGCGGCAACTGCCTTCTTCCAGGGAGCTACTTACCCCAGAGCCATATCTTCTGCCAACCTCATCCTCATCTCGAAAAAAGATAATCCAGAGACTTTTTGTGACTTCCGCCCCATCAGTCTGTACACCTTCACCAACAAGATCATCTCCAAGATCATCGCCTCCCGTATGTTAGACTTGTTTCCCAGGGTCATCTATGAGGAGCAAATCGGCTTCGTCCGAGGAAGAAAAATCCAGGACAACATTATGCTAGCTTAAGAGTTAATCACCTGCATGAAACTTCCTGCTAGAGGTGGCAACATTGCGCTCAAACTATACATAGAGAAAGCTTACGACAGACTGGATTGGTAATTCATGATCTGGTTTTTAGGGCCTTTAGATTTTTGGAAAACTGGACCAATACCATGTGGAGGTCGATCGGCAACTCGTGGTTTTCTACGGTTATCAACAGATAAGCTGACGGATTCTTCAAATCGAGTCTCGGCGTCAGGCAAGAAGACCCCTTATCGTCCACCATCTTCATCATCACGACGGATGCCTTGAGTAGAAATTTAAACAAGATGGCTTGCACCCCAAACTTCCAGCATTTCCATACAGCAAGCGGCTGCCCGAGCATCATCCATCTGGCATATGCTGACGACATCCTTATCTTCACATCCGGGGATATCGGGTCGGTATAAGTGGTCCACAACACCCTTCAGAGATACTCCTCTTGCTCTGGTCAGAAGGTCAATCCCGCCAAGAGTGCCATCTATGCCCACCATAACATCAAGAGAGAGAATGCGGCTAGCATCTCCAATATCACCTCTTTTTCTATTAAATATCCTCTGTTCCAATACCTCGGTTGTCCCCTCGTGTACGATAAATCTAACGCTGGCATTTTTGATAGGCTGATTAACAAAATCAGGAGAAAACTGGAAGTGTGGCACAATACAACCTTATCCCCAGGCGGAAAGATGATCCTCATCAAATATGTTCTCACATCCATACCCATATATACCCTGGCCGCGTGCTCTCCTCCCAAGAAGGTACTCTCCTCGATTGAGAGCATTCTTAGCAACTTCTTTTGGGGGGCACAGCGAAGGCCACATCAAGCATCATTGGGCGAGTTGGGACACCATGGCTAGGCCCACCGAGGAAGGGGGCATGGGCTTTGCAAAACTCTCTCACATTGTTGATGCCTTCTCGATGAAGATGTGGTGGAAGCTTCGTACGAGTCAGAATTTATGGGTTAGATTCATGAAGGCCAGATACTTTAAGCAAATTCACCCGTTATAGGCCATCTCCAAAAGTAGATCCTCATCGACGTGGCAGCGTATCCTCATCGGGCGCACCATGGTCGAACCAGTAATACGCCTTCATTTGGACGATGGAGAATCCTCGACCTTCCTAGAACGTTGGGCTGGAGAAACCTTGCTTCCCAGCCTTCCAGCGGCCCGGGGGAACAACAGGATCATGGACTTGTGGGATCCCTCTGGAAACGACTGGGATTGGGGCAAGATCTGTGATTGGGCCGGAGATGAGGCAGAAGATTGCATCCGTCGTCGAGGTCTGAAGATCGGTAATGAAGCAGATGACCTGCGGTGGTCGGCCAATCCCTTGGCCGGCTTCTCAGTGTACTCGATCAGTCAAGTGGCCCGCGGTCGCGAGATGCCATCCCCGATCATCGACGCCTTCTAGCAGACTTGCATCCCCAAGAAGTGGTCTATCCTTATTTGGAGAGCCTTTCGAAAGAAGTTACCCACTGATGACAATCTGCACACAATTGGATTCAGTTTAGGCTCTGCATGCAACTGTTGTTCAGAGCGTCAGACGGAAACAGTTGACCACATCCTCTGTCAGGGGGAATTACCCGTCAAGGTATGGAGAGTTCTGTCCCAACATTGCAGACAGGCTGTCACGCCCCAGAACCAGAATACTGGAGAGCAGGGGCAGACATAGCCAGCTACGTATATTGAAATAGAATACATCTCAACTATACGGTCACGGTTGTCTAGATATGAGGGTTTACTACAAGCCAGCAGTCTCTTAAGGTCAAGCCTATTGTCTCAATCTCAAGCAATTAACAGAGTTACAAGATATTAGAGCATCAAATATATATATATAAGGCGTCCCAAATATTACATATTGGATGATCATGAAACTAGTCGTACAAAATGATAAGACTAGCAAGAGTTCAGTCATACATGATCAATCCTAGGATTTGTTAATCATGTTTTACAGCCCGTAGGCAGACAGTAAGTAAATGTGCATCGAGCTAACAGGTACTCGTCGGCTAAATGCCTCAAAAGAATAAATTTACATATAAGTGGGTGAAACAAAAAGGGAAAATCCACTCGTAGCCCGGGTTCCGTCTAGTGTTCACCATTGGGCTGGAAGCTTGGTAGATCCTCGGGAGCTGCTCCGAAATCTGGCCACACAAAACCAGCTGGGTCAAACCCCAGAAAGAGCAAGTGCCACAAAGGAGGCCACAAATAAGAACAAAAGCTAGCATATCAGAACATAAGAATAAGAGAAGTACAAGTAGTAAAGTACACAGGGCGATAAACGACTAGGGACGTGGAACCATTCCGGGAGCCAGGTTACAATTCTTAAACCAGACAAGGACCGGGGTTGTAACCCTTCGCCTGAATAGCTCACTGTCTCTACTCATTTATCGTTAAGATAAGTAAAACAAACATGCTCAGGAGATAGCAGGTACTGGAGCTAGACAAGACTTAGACAAGGCTGGACACCATCCATTCGCAATCGGCCAAACAAACACTACGGCTTACTACTTTAACTAACTAGGGTTATCACAAACCTAATTACTAACAAGATGCAAGTAAGAATTCCAGTCCCAAGCCCTGCAGACTATCCAGGTATCCTTCCGCGGGTTGAGAGTTATAGGTGGGTACATTGCCCGGGAGACAAATATACCCTTAGGTGACTTAGAGGGTGCAACACATGACAGTGTGCTGGAAATGTGCTCTACTCGTCGGCAAGCTACAAGTCCATTAAAGCACCCAGATAACGAGATTGCCTGTGACGGGGAATTCTCCATGTTCTAGTTTGATCTAATTATTAGCCTAATCCAATTTAGCGCGAGTCCCTGGCCGTGGTACCCAGGAAGTCACGTCCTAGACATGATGCAAGACAAGACAAGTGGATTGTACAAGCAAGCAAGTAGGAATACCCACGGTGTCAAGTTGATTATACGAGTCAAGTTACAAGTTACAAGTCAAGTCAAGTCAGGAGTGCGCCGCCAAGGGCCACTATCAAGTTATCAAGATAAATCATGTCAGGGTGCTTGTTAGGAGTGCGCCACGACGGGCCACTATCAAGTCAGGTTGGTCATGTCTGGAGTGCACCACTACGGGTCACTGTCGTGTTTATGCTAGTTCCTTGTCACGCCATGCCATGTACAATAGTCATTCCAAACATATTAAGTAAAATCAAGTTCATGGCAAAAAGGCGTAAGGATATAAAATGGACGTAAAATATCTAATAAAATACCAATATATATATAGGACTATAGAAGAGCCAAGCTTAAAGAAATAACAATTCATCATAGACAAGTGGGTTGTGCAAGGGGGTCAGGGGTTGGGCTGCGCAGGGTATGTACTGCGCATGGAAGAGCTGCGCAAGAGTTGCCTTGCGCAAGGGTTACCTTGTGCAAGGGTAGACTGCACAGGGGTGGATTGTGCAAGGGTGGATTGCGCAGAGGTGGATTACGCAAGGGTGGATTACGCAGAGGTGGATTGCGCAAGGGTGGATTGCGCAGAGGTCGGCTTGCACATGGCTGGCTTGCGCATGGATGGCTTGCGCCAGCGCAATCCAGCGCAGCACAAAGTACTGGCTGAGGTCATGCGTAATCGGCCCTGCGCTAAAGAGCACAGGCCGGGGGTGCGCAACCGTCCATGCGCTAAAGAGCGCAAGGCAGAGGGATGTTCTTCCTGGCCGAGAGCAGGTCCAAGAACACCAAGAACTTTAATTCTTCATAACTTTGTCAAATCAAAACCAAATCTAGATTTTCAAAGTTCTAACTTGAGTAAAATCGAATTCTCTTCCACATGGAAGCATCAAAACATGCAAAAATCGAAGTTTAATAGATCAAAACCAAGGATTTTCGAAAATGGTTAAAATCTAGATCTAGAAGAATGAAAGCTCCAAATCATAAAATGTCAAGTTCTAAAGTTGTTCTCCATGGCCTAATCTAGTTAATGGACAAATAAAAAGTGGTGCTTATTTGATGGCAAGGTGCACTTGCCTATGGGTTGGGGAGTTGTGTGGAAGAAGGAAGAAGAAGAAGTTAAAAGAAATTAATGGAGTTATGGAGGAGAAAGAAAAGGTTGGTAGATTTTAATGAGGGTGGTTGTGATGGAATGGAGGTGGATAATAGGCTAAGGTGTTCCACTCATGATGAACCAAACCAAACCAAACCAACTCCACAAAATAAAACCAAGTCATGGTCCAAAACCCATTTACGAGAACCCGAATCCACAAGTCGAGAAAATAAAATACGTGCCAAAAATCAAATTACGAGTATAAATACGAAATACAGGAAATGGGGGTGACAACTCTACCCACCTTTAAAGAATTTCGTCCTCGGAATTTAATCAAGGTGCTAGAGATTGCCATGACAAGCTATGCTAAGCACAGACAAGCTACACTAAGCAGTTCAATCATACAATCATACAATGCAAGCAAGAAAAGGGAAAGCGTAAGGCATAAGAAAGACATTATACCTCACGAGTCAAACAGGTAGGGATATCGCGATCGGATGTCGTCCTCACGCTCCCACGTTGACTCACCTAGAGAGTGATGACCCCAAGCAACACGGACTAAGTTAATAGTCTTGTTCTTGAGCGTCTTTTCTCTCCGGTCCAATATAGACACGGGCCTCTCCTCATACGAAAGGTTGGTACCAACAACCAATTCCGAATGATCTAAGATATGGCTCGGGTCCGGGATGTACCATCTTAATTGGGATACATGGAATACATCATGTACCTCACTTAGCGACGGCGGAAGAGCGAGACGATAGGACACATCGCCTACTCGCTCTAGAATATCGAACGGCCCTATATACCTAGGTCTAAGCTTTCCCCGTACGCCAAAACGAATGACGCCACGGGTAGGCGAGATCCTAAGGAATACATGGTCGCCGACGGCAAATTCTAAGGGACGCCGATGAGCATCGACCCAATGACGCTGGCGATCCTGAGCAACTCGGAGGTGATCTCTGACTTTCCTGACCACTTCAACCGTCTGAGAAATCAATTCTGGACCGAGCATCTGCCTCTCTCCGACATCGTCCCATGCTAACGGGGATCTTCACTTCCTTCCATATAGATCCTCGAAGGGTGCCATCTGGATACTGGCCTGGAAACTATTGTTGTACGAGAATTCCACCAGGTACAGGTGATCCTTCCACGAACCACCGAAGTCAAGGGTACACGACCGCAACATATCTTCGAGAGTTTGTATAGTACGCTCTGACTGCCCATCTGTCTGCGGATGATACGCTGAACTGAACTTGAGACGAGTCCCCAAACTTTGATGAAGACTGCGCCAGAAGTGCGATGTGAATCTCGTATCCCTGTCTGATACTATGCTGACTGGCACTCCGTAAAGTCTGACGATCTGCCTGAGATACATCTCTGCTAGCTGTGCCATCGACTGTCCAACTCTAAATGGAAGAAAGTGTGCCACCTTGGTAAGCCTGTCTACAATGACCCAAATAGCATCTCTGCCTGTCGGAGATCTGGGTAACCCAGTCACGAAATCCATGGTTATGCGTTCCCATTTCCATTCTGGGATCGGCAAGGGTTGAAGAAGTCCAGTTGGCCTCTGATGTTCAGCCTTGACCTGTTGGCAAACCAAATATCGAGAGACATACCGGGCTATCTCTCTCTTCATACCATTCTACCAAAAGTGTTGACGAATATCTCTGTACATCTTCGTGCTGCCTGGGTGGATAGAATACTGCGAACTGTGAGCCTCTGCCATGACTTCCTGTCTGATATCTCCACTGGGTACACAAAGACGCGTGCCGTGTCGAAGTGTACCATCCTCATGAATACATAACTCTGGCCTTCTCCCTGCCTCGTACTCTGCTCTGAGCCGCTGAATCTTGGAATCTGTTAACTGTGCGGTCCGGATCCTCTCAACTATGGTGGACTAAATCTGTAGGCTGGCCATCAAGGCCACATTGGAAGGGAGGACAACTTCTATACCCATCTTCTGAAGATCCGACAATAACTCTGGTTGCGCCGTCAGGAAATAAACTCTGGCTCTCCGGCTCAACGCATCTGCTACAACGTTGGACTTCCCTGGATGATACTGCAAATCCACATCATAGTCCACCAGTAGCTCGAGCCATCTTCTCTGCCGCATATTAAGATCCTTCTGGGTAAAAACATACTTCAGGCTCTTATGATTAGTAAAGATCTCCACTCTATCTCCGTACAATTAGTGCCTCCACAACTTAAGTGCAAATACTACTGCTGCTAGCTCCAAGTCGTGGGTCGGGTAATTCTTTTCATGATCACGGAGTTGACGTGACGCATAAGTAATTACCTTCCCATGCTGCATCAAAACACATCCCAATCCTCTGCCTGAAGCGTCGTAATAAACTGTGAATCCTCCGGTCCCATCTGGAAGGGTAAGAATGGGAGCCGTTATCAAACCTCGCTTCAACTTCTCAAATGATTCCTAACATTCTGCTGTCCAAACGAACGGCACATCCTTGTGGGTCAACTGGGTCATCGACGCTGAAATCTTTACAAAATCAGAGACGAACCGCCGGTAGTAGCCGGCCAATCCAAGAAAGCTGCGAACTTCTGCCACTGAGCTGGGTACTGGCCATGCCTCGATAGCCACAATCTTCTGGGGATCCACTTCCACTCCTCCTCTGGTAATGATGTGACCCAAGTAAGAAATGCGATCGAGCCAGAACTCACATTTACTGAACTTGGCGTACAACTGGTGCTCTCTGAGAATCTGGAGGACAATTCTGAGATGCTGCTCGTGCTCTGCTTCACTCTTGCTGTAGACCAGGATGTCATCAAGGAACACTATCACAAACTGATCCAAGTAAGGCATGAAAATACGGTTCATGAGGTCCATGAACACTGCCGGCGCATTGGTCGCTCCAAAGGGCATAACTAGAAACTCCCAATGCCCGTACCTTGATCTGAATGCCGTTTTCGGGATGTCCTGCTCTCTGACTCTGATCTGGTGGTATCCTGACCGCAAGTCTATCTTCGAGAAAACTGAAGCCCCCTTGAGTTGATCAAACAAGTCATCTATCCTCGGGAGAGGGTATCTGTTCTTGATTGTCACTGAGTTCAAGGTACGATAATCAACACATAGCCTGGACGTACCATCCTTCTTTTTCACAAGAAGCATCGGGGCTCCCCAAGGCGATCCACTTGCACGAATGAATCCCTTAGTCCTGAGTTCTTCAATCATCTTGTACAAAATCTCCAACTCTGAAGGCGCCATTCTGTAGACTCGCTCTGATACTGGTACTGTCCCGGAAATCAAGTCGATGGTGAACTCGATCTCCCGCTCTGGTGGCATCCCTGGAAGTTCCTCTGGGAAGACATCTGGAAACTCTTCAACTATCCGGGGCAACTGCACTGCTGCTACTGCCATCCGCAATACTGGAGGAGATGGCTCTACTGTGCCTCTGGAAAATGAAAACTCTGGCTCTCCGGGAATACTAAAGACAACTCTGCCAACATGGCAGTCTATCCTAGCATAATGGTTCCTCAACCAATCCATGCCTAGGACTACATCATAGTCTGCCATAGGGAACTCTATGAGCCTAGCGAGGAACTCTCTACCGCTAACTATGATCCGACACGAGGAAAATACTCGATCTACTCCCACAAGACCATTACCAGTAAGTATATTGAGCCTCACTGATAATGACTCGGGCTCCAATCCTATCCGTGTCGCGAATCGTGCAGACATGAATGAATGCGATGCACTAGAATCAAATAATACAGATGCTGGAAAGGTATTGACGAGAATAGTACCTGCCACTACCTCACCTGGTGCAACTTCTTCTTCCATGGTCATCATCATAGCCTGACCTCTAGCTGCGGGTCATCTCTGCTGGAAACCCCTCTGTCGGTTCTGTGCTGGAGCCTGGGTGAACTGCTGCTGGTTCTGCTGCTGAAAGGCCTGGGCCTGAGGCAACAATGGCCTCGGGACTGCTGTTGCTGCTGCTGCTGGACTGGAACTGGGGTTGGTCCTCTCACCGAAGAACTAGAAAGGTTGGATGATGATGGACCTCCCCTATTCGGGCAGGTCCCTATCTGGTGGTCTGCTCCTCCACAAGCCAGGCACAATCCCTGTGCCCTACGACACTCTGCCACTATATGGCCCGGCTTCCCGCAATGCGAACATCCTACCGCGGAAGACTGCTTCTGCTTCAGCTGCTGCGGATACGTCGGGATTGAATGCTGAACCGACGTCACTAAGGCCGCCCGCCTCAGAGTTCCAATGGTCAATCCCCTAGCTGCCGGGGCTGGAGCTGATGATTGGTACATTTGACTGTGGGACCGCTTCCTGCCTCCGGTTCTGTCCACAATTCTCCGGGAGGTATACTCATGCCTCCTTGCTGCCTTCAACACTGCATCGAACGTCTGGTGCTCGAACTGCTCTACAGCCAATAATATCTCTAAGTGCAGCCTTTGTTGGAACCGCTGAGCCCTATCGAACTCGGTCGCCACCAAGGTGGGGGCGAACCTACTCAGCCTGGAAAACTCGGTCGCATAGCCATCGACCATCCTGCCTCCTTGCTTCAAGTTGGTGAATCTGGTCTGCAGGTCGTACCGTGCCACTGCATCGAAGTACTTTGTCTGGAACCTCTCTCTGAACGTCGCCCAAGTGACTGGTGCCGCTAACCCCATGGCCTGAGCCGCCCACCAATCGTGAGCCAAGTCTAACAACTGTAGGCGTACCACCGCCACCTTCTCATTCTCAGGTGTCCTAGCTGCTTCTAGAACCACCTCGATATCCTGAAGCCAAGCGTCCGCGGCAATCGCATCTTCACTGCCGTCAAAGAAGGGAGGGTTCAAGCGCTTGAAACTGTTGGCCGCCTGATTCCCTTGGGGACCTCCTCGGTTTAGTGCATCATGAACTTCCTGGTGCAAGACGTCGCCTCGACGATCTTGGGATGCAAGCAGTTCTCTGATAAGCCCTACCAAAGGTCCCTCATCCTGTCTAACTGGTTGAACGGGCGGAGCTGCCTGAACTGGAGGTTCTGAGCCTCCGGAAAGCATAACTCGGAAGGCTACTCCAGAGTGCTGAGCTTGATCTTCCTGGCGCTGGGGTGCTTGTCGAGCTTCCTCTGACTGGTTGGCAGGTCCGGGAGTAATGCAGCTGAAGAAGATGACATAGGAAACAATAAGGAAAGGACCAGGACAGATCAATGATACAAGCAATGTGATCAGGTCAAGAATCTCAGGGATTTGAAGATACGAGCAGTGATCAAGGGCGAATATTGATTGAGACATCTATTCGGTAAACCCTCACATTTTTTGAATGCCAAGACCTGTATGGGCCACCACTTAAACCATATCACGCCCCAGAACCAGAATACTGGAGAGCGGAGACAGACATAGCCAGCTACGTATATTGAAATAGAATACATCTCAACTATACGATCACGGCTGTCTAGATATGAGGGTTTACTACAAGCCAGCAGTCTCTTAAGGTCAAGTCTATTGTCTCAATCTCAAGCAATTAACAGAGTTACAAGATATTAGAGCATCAAATATATATATATATAAGGCGTCCCAAATATTACATATTGGATGATCATGAAACTAGTCGTACAAAATGATAAGACTAGCAAGAGTTCAGTCATACATGATCAACCCTAGGATTTGTTAATCATGTTTTACAGCCCGTAGGCAGACAGTAAGTAAATGTGCATCGAGCTAACAGGTGCTCGTCGGCTAAACGCCTCAAAAGAATAAATTTACATATAAATGAGTGAAACAAAAAGGAAAAACCCACTCGTAGCCCGGGTTCCGTCTAGTGTTCACCATTGGGCTGGAAGCTTGGTAGATCTTCGGGAGCTGCTCCGAAATCTGGCCACACAAAACCAGCTGGGTCAAACCCCAGAAAGAGCAAGTGCCACAAAGGAGGCCACAAATAAGAACAAAAGCCAGCATATCAGAACATAAGAATAAAAGAAGTACAAGTAGTAAAGTACACAGGGCGATAAACGACTAGGGACGTGGAACCATTCCGGGAGCCAGGTTACAATCCTTAAACCAGACAAGGACCGGGGTTGTAACCCTTCGCCTGAATAGCTCACTATCTCTACTCATTTATCGTTAAGATAAGTAAAACAAACATGCTCAGAAGATAGCAGGTACTGGAGCTAGACAAGACTTAGACAAGACTGGACACCATCCATTCGCAATCGGCCAAACAAATACTACGGCTTACTATTTTAACTAACTAGGGTTATCACAAACCTAATTACTAACAAGATGCAAGTGAGAATTCCAGTCCCAAGCCCTGAAGACTATCCAGTTATCCTTCCACGGGTTGAGAGTTATAGGTGGGTACATTGCCCGGGAGACAAATGTACCCTTATGTGACTTAGAGGGTGCAACACATGGCAGTGTGCTGGAAATGTGCTCTACTCGTCGGCAAGCTACAAGTCCATTAAAGCACCCAGATAACGAGATTGCCTGTGACTGGGAATTCTCCATGTTCTAGTTTGATCTAATCATTAGCCTAATCCAATTTAGCACGAGTCCCTGGCCGTGGTACCCAGGAAGTCACATCCTAGACATGATGCAAGACAAGACAAGTGGATTGTACAAGCAAGCAAGCAGGAACACCCACGGTGTCAAGTTGATTATATGAGTCAAGTTACAAGTTATAAGTCAAGTCAAGTCAGGAGTGCGCCGCCACGGGCCACTATCAAGTTATCAAGATAAATCATGTCAGGGTGCTTGTTAGGAGTGCGCCACGACGGGCCACTATCAAGTCAGGTTGGTCATGTCAGAAGTGCACCACTACGGGTCACTGTCGTGTTTATGCTAGTTCCTTGTCATGCCATGCCATGTACAATAGTCATTCCAAACATATTAAGTAAAATCAAGTTCATGGCAAAAAGGCGTAAGGATATAAAATGGACGTAAAATATCTAATAAAATACCAATATATATATATAGGACTATACAAGAGCCAAGCTTAAAGAAATAACAATTCATCATAGACAAGTGGGTTGTGCAAGGGGGTCAGGGGTTGGGCTGCGCAGGGTATGTACTGCGCATGGAAGAGCTGCGCAAGAGTTGCCTTGCGCAAGGGTTACCTTGCGCAAGGGTAGACTGCGCAGGGGTGGATTGCGCAAGGATGGATTGCGCAGAGGTGGATTGCGCAGAGGTGGACTTCGCAAGGGTGGATTGCACAAGGGTGGATTGCACAGAGGTGGATTGCGCAAGGGTGGATTGCGCAGAGGTCGGCTTGTGCATGGCTGGCTTGCGCATGGATGGCTTGTGCCAGCGCAATCCAGCGCAGCACAAAGCACTGGCTGAGGTCATGCGCAATCGGCCCTGTGCTAAAGAGCACAGGCCGGGGGTGCACAACCGGCCATGCGCTAAAGAGCGCAAGGCAGAGGGATGTTCTTCCTGGCCGAGAGCAGGTCCAAGAACACCAAGAACTTCAATTCTTCATAACTTTGTCAAATCAAAACCAAATCCAGATTTTCAAAGTTCTAACTTGAGTAAAATTGAATTCTCTTTCACATGGAAGCATCAAAACATGCAAAAATTAAAGTTTAATAGATCAAAACCAAGGATTTTTGAAAATGGTTAAAACCTAGATCTAGAAGAATGAAAGCTCCAAATCACAAAATGTCAAGTTCTAAAGTTGTTCTCCATGGCCTAATCTAGTTAATGGACAAATAAAAGTGGTGCTTATTTGATGGCAAGGTGCACTTGCCTATGGGTTGGGGAGTTGTGTGGAAGAAGGAAGAAGAAGAAGTTGAAAGAAATTAATGGAGTTATGGAGGAGAGAGAAAAGGTTGGTGGGTTTTAATGAGGGTTGTTGTGATGGAATGGAGGTGGAGAATAGGCTAAGGTGTTCCACTCATGATGAACCAAACCAAACCAAACCAACTCCACAAAATAAAACCAAGTCATGGTCCAAAACCCATTTACGAGAACCCGAATCCACAAGTCGAGAAAATAAAATACGTGCCAAAAATCAAATTACGAGTATAAATACGAAATACAGGAAATGGGGGTGACACAGGCTCAGGGGGGCGGATGTTTTTACGATCTCTTGGCTGGATGGGCCTCCGTTTCCCACGGACACCAGATCGTAGCGGCCGCTGCTACGTGGGTCATATGGAAGAATCGTAACAAGGCGAGATATGAGGGCCACCAGTACAATGCCAACAAGATCATATGGGAGGTCCTCAGGCAGTACCGTAAGATCAGAGACATCTGTTCACATGGCCAGACAGACTTTTGGGTTTCTCTTCTCTCCTAACCTCCAGTACTCGGGTTTGGTGGGTATACTTGTATAGGCGTCGGCATTTTGTGCCTAGGGGTATACTTGTACATGCTTCGACATTTTGAGCCTTTATGGAATAAAACGGGGGGTCTTCCAATATATATATATATATATATATATATATATATATATATATATTTTTATATATATATATATATATATATATATATATATATATATATATATATATATATATATATATATATATATATATATATATATATATAAAATATATTTATGCAAATGACCTCTAGCTCAAGTGGTTAGAGTGAGGCATATCCCACCAAGAAGTTGCAGGTTTGAGCAACGAAGGAAGCACATTTAACTTTCAGTGGAGGAATAAATGTGAGTGTGGGATAGATGCGGTACGGTGCGATGCAAGTGCGAATATTCGGACTAGGAATGTGACATTCAGACTGAATTTGTAGGGCTTCGAACCAGAAGTCTGTAACATAATTACCTTGTTCCACACACACACACACACACACACACACGCACACACACACACAGATATATATATATATATATATATATATATATATATATATATATATATATATATATATATATATATATATATATATATATATATATATACAATTATGCTATTTGGCTCCCAAAATTTTTGGGTGATGCCATCTCCCATTATGTGGCATCTGACATGGCATGTGACATGACAGCTGACATTATATTTTAACCCAAAAAATTAATTACCCAATTTTTTTTATTGTTTATGTTAATGCTAAAGATAATTTTAATCTAATATTAATTTTAATGTTAATGTTAAAATTAATGTTAATGTTAATTAATGTTAATGATAGTATTAAGATTAATATTCATGTTAATTTGATATTAATATTAATTTTAATTTTAATGCTAATGCTAATTTTATTTTAATGTTAATATTAATTTTAATGTTAAAGTTAATGTTAAAATTAATATTAATGTTAATTTTAATATTAATGTTAATGTTAATTTTTATATTAATGTTGCCATGTCAACTGTCATGTCAACGGCCATGTCATATGCCACATAATGGAAGATGGTATCATCCAAAATTTAATTTTTGGAAGCCAAATAGTATTTTTGATATATATGAACTACCAGTTCGAATACAGTAACTCAAATAGAACCCATATTAAAAACTTAATACAAAATAGGTTTATGACACGTACATTTCAGTTCCATGGATTAGAATTATCGGTCAGAGTCCGAGTTTGGAGTCATGAAGTATATGGTGCCATGACCGAGTTCACTACTCCCTTAGCCTGGGAGTAGATTATCCGTACTACCGTTACTAGCTTGTCGCATATCCTGTTTTCTCGTATAATCGGGACAAGGACCTGAGAATGGCCTACATATCTGATAAATTCCATTCTGAAAAACTTCTCCCTTGTGCTATTTTTTGGACATTGTGTTTGAGCATAAACCTTCTATGACGAGAGCGCAAATATTACTTGGGTCATTGAAATACTCATATGGATCCGAATGTGAAACCCTCCAATCTCGGCTCTTCTTGAATCTTATGAAGTTCTTTTTCATAGTTCTGGTATGTATTGGCAGCACCATCAGCTAGTATATACAGTCTTCTATAATTTCTCATCTTCATGTAGCTGACCTTGTCTTGTAGTCGTCGTCGTCTTCTTCTTCTGATATATGTGAATGTATAAGTGTAGACTATATATATGTTGGTTCTGCTGATGATAGATAGTAGACTAGTGGATAGTTTAATTTCTTAGGTGGTAACCTAGTTAATTTGAGAAACAAGAACTATTTTGTGGTTCGTTCCTCAGCTGAAGTCGAGTGCCGTTTGATGACAGTCCACGCAATTTTTGAGCTTCTATGGTTGGGAAGTCTTCTTTATGATCTTGGTTTCGCTTATTTTTCTTATTTCCTTCTATGTAATAACAATTCTGTAATTTTGAAAATCTGGTCTTCTACTAGCTCTCACCAAGCGTATTAAGGTAGACAATAAATTCATTCAGCCAGGACATGGTCAAGCTTTCTCGAGATTCAGCTTCACAATGTTCCAGCTACTTCCCAGTGTTGGAAAAAATAAAACATTTTCATCTTTGTGATGAGACGAGAATAAACTAAAAATGGAAGAAAAGAGAAAATAAGAAAGATTGCAAACACAAAAAATTTACCGAGGTTCAGCTCAATTTAAGCCTACGTCCTCCGTCCGTCCCTTCTTTGCCGTTTTCACTATAATCAAATGAAATATTACAAAGGGCCTTCTCTCAAGTTAGTACAACTTGTTAGTCCTGAGGCGTGGATATAGATGAAAAACAGGAGTTCAGCAAGCCTACACAGTAGGTGCCATAAATGAAGAGTTTAGCAAGCCTACACAGTAGGTGCCACAAATGAGGAGTTTAGCAAGCCTACACAGTAGGTGCCACAAATGAGATAGATCTCAAGAACAAAGTTAGGCTTCCCTACTCAGTAGGTGCCTTAAAACCTGAATAACGAGTTACAAAGAAAAAGAAGAAGAAGAAGAGGATGATTAAATCTGCTGGGGTGTAAAAATACCGTTGCTCAAAGCAAGATTCGCCTCTATATGATCCGCTTCCAGGAACCAGCAAGTTCAAGAGAACTTTTGGAACGCTCGTCAGTCAATATTTGTAACTTGAACGGGCTTCCTGAACTTTACAGACTCCCTTAACTCTCTTCTTTGGTGCATCTTGGAAAGGAGGCAAGGGGGCTCTATTTATAGAGTGGAGTGAGACCTCACCATCTCTCATATCCGATGTGGGACTAAAACACCAATACTCTAAAATAGAGTTTGATGTTTTACATCATCCCACAATCAACATAGTCGAGTGCTAGCCCACGCCTTCCCCTCGATCACTCCCGTGCATGCACGATGTTGGAGTTTTGGCCTTTCCTTTAGAAACTTTAGTCCCACATCGGATAGGCCAAAGAGTTTGTATCTCTATATATTAGCTTTGCTATTATTGGAGATGCACATGTGGTGTGGAGGTGCACATGGGTTTGCCATGTGGGGTTATTTTTCTAATGGAAAAAGGCTAAAATCAACAATAAAAGCATTCATGCTTTTTGCTCTTGGGAAATTTATTTCCATAGGAACTAAGCCCCGTAGATGCTTAGCGACTCGGACTCGGACTCGGGCTCGGGCTCATGGGCTCATGAGGCGTAATGTGGCGTTTTGTTGGCGCACTTTGCACTTAGCACGTCAGCATCATCGCTAGGCGCATAGTGCACTTTAGTTGCGCTCGTTGCGCTCGTTGCACGAGCCACGTTGCGCAAGCCCTGTTGCGCTGCCCAGTTGCGCATGCCCAGGTGCGTAAGCCCAGTTGCGCTGTCCATGTACGCGCCCAGGTTGCGCTGGATTGCGCAGGGTTGCACGGGTTGCTCGGGTTGCGCAGGCGCGCTGGTTGCGCTGCGTGCGCGGTGTACGCAGTGCATGCTGTGCGCGCAGTATGCGCAGTTCAGTGCGCGCTCTGTTGCGCAGAGTGCAAGGAGCGCTGGATGTGCGCAGTTGGCAGCAGAACGTGCGTTAGCATGTTCTGGGCGGTTGCTACATGTTCGGGGTAGTTATTACCACGTCCCTAACTTTGTGGCAACCGACCAGTTGCCGCAGGGCCTATATAAGGCATCCTCTCTCTCAAGGCTCATTACAGAAGAAAAGAGAAGTCACCAGAAAGTTTACGAAGTATTCTTTAGCACAAGTAAACAGAGAATTCAGACGTGTTCTTTAACACAGTTCTGATCTGCAGCCTTCGAGAGAGAGAGGAAAGACGCCGCACCAGCGTTGCTTTTGCACGGGAGTTCGTGTCCATCCGAGGAGTCAGAAGAGCAGAAGTGTTCCAAGTTCTCCGACGAACTTGCTGGTTCCTGGAAGCTGTTCGTGTAGGGCGAATAAAGCTTTGAGCAACGGTGATCATTCACCCCAGCAGGCCATCTTCCATATTTCGCCTGTCATCTTCTTCGCTGCTGTGATTACGAAATCTTTTTAGATTCTTGTAATATCATAACGATATCTTTTTAGATCTTCGTTATACTTACGCAACCTTCCTAGAAGTGTTGCGTTGGAACATTGTTTTTACAATTGTTTAATATTCTCAGTTTTCTATCGAAAAAATTGTGCCCCGGCACTAACAATCTCAAAGCTTTATCGCTACGATGGAAAACGTAAATGTTTCACTATTCAATTCTGACTTTTGCAAGTTAGAAAAGTTTGATGGAGAACATTACCAAGTCTGGAAGAGGAAGGTATATCTCACCCTTCAACTCAAAGACGTAGATCACGTGCTTCTAGAGGAAGAACCTACCGTTCCAGATACTGGGTCTGCTGCCGCAATCACTGCGGCTACTAAACTTCAGGCCAAGTGGAGAAGAGAAAATAGCATTTACAGGCTGCTTATCCTGAATGCTATAGAAGATTCCCTTGCAGAATCCTATTCTAAGAAGAATATCGCTAGAGACATATGGGAGTCTCTAGAAAAACTCTACGAAGAAGACAAGAACCGCAGTAAAATATTTGTGGTTGAAAAATATCACAAGTGGTTCTTTGAGGACGAAAAGTCTATGCTGCCGCAGGTGAAGGAGTTCCTGAAACTGCGACAGAAGTTGGAAGACGAGGCAATGCCCCTCTCCGACAAGTTTGTTGTTGGAGGGATTGTCTCAAAGCTCCCCGCTGGGTGGAGCAAGTTCTATGTAAACATGCATAGAAAGAAGCTTGAGATCAGCCTTGAAGATCTCTTGCAGGAAATATATGTTGAGGACCAGATGCGGGCTCAACTGAAGGTGGACACACTGTCCAAACAATTGGCTAACGCCAATCTGGTTCAGACCAATGAACCAAGGAAAAAGCAGGCGGCTTTTCACAGCAAGAAGAAGGACCCTGACAATCTAAAAGTTAAGGGAACTTCTATCAAGAAAAAGAAACCAAAGTCTCAAATGCCTTGCTTCAAGTGTGGCAAGAAGGGCTATTTTAAGAATGAGTGCAAAGCAAAAACCAAGGAATCAGAGCAAGGAGAGCCTAGTAAGGTATCTATGATCACTGACATTGTTGCTATGATTGCACAGGTTGATGCGGTAAGGACTGATTCTGACTGGTGGGTAGACACTGGAGCCTCCTGCCATGTCTGCTCCAGTAAGGAGTGGTTCACCAACTATACACCTACTTCTGAAGTGGTTATGATGGCGAACCAGGCACAAGCTGAAGTGCTCGGGATCGGGACGGTGGTATTGAAGCTGACTTCGGGAAAGTCTCTGACGCTTCAAGGCGTAAAGCACGTACCTGCTATCGCCAAGAACCTGATCTCAGGAGGCCTACTCTGCAAAGCAGGCCTCAGGATGGACATCAATGCTGGCCAGATGCTGATGTCTATCAAAGGAACATATTTCGGAAAAGCTTTTTATACCGAAGAAATGTTTAAAATTCAGCTTGTAAATCAGTCCAATATAATTAATGTGATTAATGAAGTCACTCATTCTGCTTATACTCTTGAGTTGTGGCATAATAGGCTAGGACATGTTCATTGAAAACGAATAAACAGAATGTCTAGTCTAGGACTTATCTCCAAGTGTGGGGGTAAGGTAGAGAAATGTGAAGTTTGTGCTCAAACAAAGATCACAAGAAAACCCTTTCCTCGGGTTAATCGAAGTACAGATCTTCTGGAGTTGGTACACTCCGATATCTGTGACTTCAAACAGTTCTCTACAAAGGCCGGGATAAAGTATTTCATAACCTTCATCGATGACTTCTCAAAGTATGCGTTCGTCTACTTGTTGAAGGCTAAAGATGAAGCATTCGAGAAGTTCAAGGAGTTCATAGCCGAAGTTGAGCGGCAGACTGGACAACAACTCAAAAGGATAAGAAGTGATCGAGGTGGGGAGTACAGGTCTCATGAATTTGCATCGTTCTGCAAAGAACATGAAATTGTCAATGAGACTACGGCTCCGTACTCTCCTCAATCAAATAGAGTAGCAGAGAGGAAGAACAGAACGTTAACAGAAATGATTAACTCAATGTTGTTGACTGCTGGTCTTCCTAAGTGCTACTGGGGAGAAGCTGCATTGACGACCACTTTTATACTAAATAAAGTGCCTCATGCAACTTCAGACGTTACTCCTCATGAACTCTGGTTCAAGGTCAGACCTAACTTGAATGTCATTCGAGTATGGGGGTGTCTGGCATATGTCAAGCTTCCAGATCTGAAGATTCAGAAGCTTAGGACAAGGACTACTAAGACGATCTTCTTGGGGTATGCCGAGAAGAGTGATGCTCGGAGATTTCTTGATATTGAGTCAAATCATATCATTGAATCTCGCGACGCAGAATATTTTGAAGAAAATTTACAAGGCACAAGAATATTGTTCTTGCGGATGTTCCGGAGAACAATGAGGGTGCGCAGGTCTTCAACGAAGATGTGGTCCAAGAAGATGTTGTTGTTGAAACAACGGTTGAACCAGAACTCGCTGAGCCGTCAACGAAGCGAGTGAGGAGGCCGAAGGACTTCGGAAGTGACTTTGTCACCTATCATGTGGAAGCAGATCCGCTTACCTATGATGAGGCGATGAAGACCAGAGACGCAGTTTTCTGGAAGGAGGCGATTGACAATGAAATTGATTCCATCACCTCAAATAACACTTGGGTGTTGGTTGATCTTTCTGAAGGAGCGAAACCCATCGGATGCAAATGGATCTTCAAGAAGAAGATAAAAGCAGACGGAACTATTGACAAGTTCAAGGCTAGATTGGTAGCCAAGGGATTTTCTCAGAAGCAGGGGATTGAATATTTTGACACGTATGCTCCAGTAGCCCGGATGACCACCATCAGAATGTTGATTGCTCTCGCAGCATACATCAGATGGATGTGAATACGGCTTTCCTAAATGGCGAGCTGACCGAAGAAATTTATATGCAACAGCCAGAGGGATTTGTCATCAGGGATCTTGAAGACAAAGTCTGCAAGTTGGTAAAATCCTTGTACGGTCTTAAACAAGCTCCCAAGATGTGGTATGAGAAATTTGACAAAGTTATAAGGTCAAATGGCTACATGGTCAGCGATACAGACAAGTGTGTTTACACGAAGTTTGCTGATGGAAGAGGTGTGATCGTTTGTCTGTACGTGGACGACATACTTATCCTGGGTACGAATATTAGCTGTGTCACGGAGACAAAGAAATTCATCTCAAGCAAGTTCAGTATGAAGGACTTGGGGGAAGCTGATGTGATCTTAGGGATCAAGATCATCCGGACAGACACTGGACTAGCGCTGTCACAGTCTCATTATATTGAGAAAATGATCACTCGTTATGGGTATCAGGATCTTCCAGGGATCGATACGCCATACATGTATGATCTGAAGCTGAAGCCTAATTCAGGGAAAAGCGTCAGGCAGCTGGAGTATGCAAGCGTAATCGAAAGTTTGATGTATGCTACTAATGCCACAAGGCCTGACATAGCTTTCGTTGTGGGAATGCTGAGTCGTTTCACGAGCAACCCAGGTGCTGAACACTGAAAAGCTGTGAAACAGGTTATGAGATATCTCAAGAAGACTCAGACATATGCAC
Organism: Iris pallida; assembly: GCA_029216955.1. Lineage (NCBI taxonomy): Eukaryota > Viridiplantae > Streptophyta > Magnoliopsida > Asparagales > Iridaceae > Iris > Iris pallida. The sequence continues at coordinate 12,997,767 of JANAVB010041814.1, forward strand.
TATACTACAATGAAGATCCGCCGGTAGTGGAAGGCTTCAGTGATGCTAGCTGGTGCTCAGAGGTGGAGAGCGAGAGGTCCACAGGTGGATTCATTTTCATAATGGATGGAGCAGCAATATCGTGGAAGTCGAAGAAGCAGACTATGCTCTCGCGGTCATCCATAGAATCTGAGTTCTTCACACTTGATACCACAGCCGAGGAAGCAGAATAGCTTCGGGAGGTCATGTATGATCTTCCAATGGTTGGGGTGCAAATACCGGCGATACCGATATACTGCGATAACCAGGCGACTGCGGCGGTAGCATCAAATAACCTCTTCAACGGGAAGAAGAGGACTGTGCGGTTGAAGCACAGGACAGTACACGAACTTATCAAGAGAGGTGTTATTGCAGTTATTGATGTTCGGAGTCAGGAGAAACTGGCGAATCCATTCACCAAGGGCCTCAAGCACCAGCTGGTTGATAACACAGCTTATAAAATAGGCTTGAAGGTATTCTGATATTATATTATTGTATTCCTACCATAAAGTTTTATGCTATTAGTTCAAAGATTTATCTACTAGGCATCTAGCTTTTGGTTCAAGGAAGGACCACTAATCGAAAGAATATCAGGAACGGTGGGTACATGTTCTATTGGGCATGAAGAGGTTACGGACCTATAACCACTGTTGTCTACTGTTGTTTTCTGCGGAAATGGTTCCTGTGGGAAGGTTGGCTTAATTGTCTTAATGAGTTCTCAGGCAGAGTGAATGCCTGGTGTGCTTTACAGGAAGCACGGTAGAGCAGCACTACAAGGAGTGAAACTCCATGCTACAGTGGGGTGCTCCCCAGAAATAGGATAAAGCCTCGGCTTTGCAGGCCATGTCACAGCGGCGTAGCACCGCAAATAGGCAGTTAGCCTAATGTTGTATGTTAAAAATAAAGAGGGGTGTAGTCAGCACTACAAAGAGGAGGAGTTCCTCATGTTACAGTGGCACGACACCACGATGAGGTACCCGGTTAGGGATAAAGCCTCGGTCTTGCAAGCCATGTCGTTGCGGCGTAACACCGCAAGGGAGCCTAAGGCTTCATGCTGGGTAGTTTGGTACTACAAAGAGGCGGTTGCCTCATGCTACAGTAGTATGACACTACGATGAGGTTCCCGGTACGGGGTAAGGCCTCGGCTTTAAGCCATGTCATGGCGGCATAGCACCGTAAGGGAAGCGCAAAGCGCTTCATGCCATGTCTCTTTATAATGAACTCACCTATAGTGTATGGACAAAGAGATATCAAGCCGTCTCTTGAGGGTAAACTTATGGACGCCCAATATTATACACCGAAACCAGGCTGGCACAGGGCCTTTAATGTGTAGCCAGAAGCACATGTAACTACATTATGTGAGTGGAAAGAATTTTAGTTATGATGCAGAATTCAAGACTTAGTCCATTCTTGTATTATAGTCTGATTTTTGACCCATGCAGAAAGATTCAAGTCGTCAGCGACATCTCTCCTAATGCATGATGGACAGTTACTGTGGGGAACACTTATACCCTTATATAGAGATATGGGGGGGATTGTTGGAGTTTTGGCCTTTCCTTTAGAAACTTTAGTCCCACATCGGATAGGCCAAAGAGTTTGTATCTCTATATATTAGCTTTGCTATTATTGTAGATGCACATGAGGTATGGAGGTACACATGGGTTTGCCATGTGGGGTTATTTTTTTAATAGGAAAAAGGCTAAAATCAATAATAAAAGCATTCATGCTTTTTGCTCTTGGGAAATTTATTTCTATAGGAGCTAAGCCCCGTAGGGGCTTAGCGACTCAGACTCGAACTCGGACTCGGACTCGGGCTCATGGGCTCATGAGGCGTAATGTGACGTTTTGTTGGCGCACTTTGCACTTAGCACGTCAGCATCGTCGCTAGGCGTATAGTGCGCTTTAGTTGCGCTCGTTGCGCGAGCCACTTGCGCAGCCACGTTGCGTAAGCCCAGTTGCGCATGCCCAGGTGCGTAAGCCCAGTTGCGCTGCCCAGGTGCGCGCCCAGGTTGCGCTCAGGTTGTACTTGGATGCGCTGAGTTGTGCTGGATTGCGCAGGGTTGCGCTGGGTTGCACGGGTTGCTCTGGTTACACAGACGTGCTGGTTGCGCTACGTGCGCGGTGTGCGCAGTGCGTGCAGTACGCGCAGTGTGCGCAGTTCAGTGCGCACTCTGTTGCGCAGAGTGCAAGGGGCGCTGGGTATGCGCAGTTGGTAGCAGAACGTGCGTTTGCATGTTCTGGGCGGTTGCTATATGTTCGGGGTGGTTATTACCACGTCCCTAACTTTGTGGCAACCGACCAGTTGCTGCAGGGCCTATATAAGGCATCCTCTCTCTCAATGCTCATTACAGAAGAAAAGAGAAGCCACTAGAAAGTTTACGAAGTATTCTTTAGCACAAGTAAACAGAGAATTCAGACGTGTTCTTTAACACAGTTCTGATCTGCAGCTTTCGAGAGAGAGAGGAAAGGCGCCGCACCAGCGTTGCTTTTGTACGGGAGTTCGTGTCCATCTGAGGAGTCAGAAGAGCAGAAGTGTTCCAAGTTCTACGATGAACTTGCTGGTTCCTGGAAGCTGTTCGTGTAGGGCGAATAAAGCTTTGAGCAACGGTGATCATTCACTCCAGCAGGCCATCTTCCATATTTCTCCTGTCATCTTCTTCCCTGCTGTGATTACGAAATCTTTTTAGATTCTCGTAATATCATAACGATATCTTTTTAGATCTTCGTTATACTTACGCAACCATCCTAGAAGTGTTGCGTTGGAATATTGTTTTTACAATTGTTTCATATTCTCAGTTTTCCATCGAAAAAATTGTGCCCCGGCACTAACACATGAGACAACCTGGAGTCCGTGTCGAGTTCGAGCCCGCAAAATAAAAATCAACTTACGTCCTTGTTAGAATTAATTATTTTTCTCTTAGTAAATTCACCCACATGGTTCCCTCCTTAGGGTCACCATCCCATGTGCATATCCCAACAACACATACTCATATATATATTGAGATAACTCATGGTTCTTTTCCAATGTGGGACTAAACTTTACAAAGCATGTTGAGAGCAAGCTCTCTTCATGTCAAGGAGCAAGAGCACCAACGATCCCCCACATATCTCATCATATATGTGTCTAGGGTTGAGCGTTCTCTACAGTAACTGTCCATTTTGCATTAGGATAGATGTCGCTGACGACTTGAATCTTCCCACATGGGTTAAATAACAATGCGATACAAGAATGGACTATGTCTTGAATTCTGCACCACAATTTTATTTCTTTCCACTCACAAAGTGTAGTTACATGTGCTTCTGGTTGTACATTAAAGGCCCTGTGCCAGCCTGGTTTCAGTGTATAATTTTGGGCGTCTACAAGTTTACCCTCAAGAGACGACCTGATATCTCTTTCCATACACTATAGGTAAGTTCTTTATTAAAGAGACATGGCATGAAGCTTTGTGCTTCCTTGCGCTACTACACCGCTATGACATGGCCTAAAGCCGAGGCATTACCCTTACCCGGGAACCTCATCGTAGTGTCACACTACTGCAGCATGAGGTCACAGCCTCTTTGTAGTGCCATTCTACCCAGCATGAAGCCTAAGGCTTCCTTGCGGTGTTACGTCGCAACGACATGGCTTACAAGGCCGAGGCTTTACCCCTACCTGGGTACCTCATCGTGGTGTCGTGCCACTGTAACATGGGGTCACCCTCCCCTTTGTAGTGCTGTCTACAACTCTTTAATTTTATCATACAACATTAGGCTACTTGCCTATTTGCCGTGCTACGCCGCTATGACTTGGCTTGCAAAGCCGAGGCATTATCCATACCAGGGAACCTCATAGTGAAGTTATCCCATTGTAGCATGGAGTTTTACTCCTTGTAGTGCTGTGCTACCGTGCTTCCTGTAAAGCACACCAGGCATTCACCCTTCCTGAGAACTTATTAAGGCATTTAAGCCAACCTCAACACAGGATCCGTTTTCCGCAGAAAATACATAGTAGACAACAGTGGTTATGGATTCGTAACCCTTCTACGTTTCCAAGAACAAGTACCCACTGTTACCTGATAGTTTTCCAGTCAGTGGTCCTACCTTGAACCAAAAGTTAGATGTCTAGTAGATTTCACTTTGAACTAGTAACATAAAACTTTATGGTAGGATTACAAAAATATACTATCAGAATGCCTTCAAGCCCATCTTCCCTACTGTATCTTCAACCAGCTGATGCTTGAGGCCCTTCGTGAACGGATCCGCCAGGTTCTCCTGACTACAAACATCGATTACTGCAATGACACCTCTCTTGATGAGATCGTTCACTGCCCTGTGCTTTAACCGCACAGTTCTCTTCTTTCCATTGAAGAGATCATTTGATGCCATCGCCGCAGTCGCTTGGTTGTCGCAGTATATCAAAATTGCCTGTATCTACGCTCTAACCACTGAAAGATCATACATAAGCTCCCGAAGCCATTCTGCTTCATCTGCTGCGGTATCAAGTGCAAAGAACTCAGATTCCATAGAAGATCGCGAGAGCATAGTCTGTTTTTTTGACTTCCACGATATAGCTGCTCCACCTATTGTAAAAATTAATCCATCAGTGGACCTCTCGCTCTCCAACTCTGAGCACCAGCTGGCATCACTGAAGCCTTCTACTACTGATGGCTCTCCGCTGAAGTACAGTGCATATGTCTGAGTCTTCTTGAGATATCTCATAACACGTTTCACAGCTTTTCAGTACTGAACGCCTGGATTGCTTGTGAATCGACTCAGCATTCCCACAACGAAAGCTATGTCAGGTCTAGTGGCAGTAGTAGCGTACAACAAACTTCCGATGACGCTAGCGTACTGCAATTGCCTGACGCTTTCCTTCGAGTTTGGCTCCAGCTTCTGATCACTTCGATATGGCGTATCAATTATGGGACTATCATGGTACCCGTATCGAATGAGCATCTTCTTAATGTAATGAGATTGTGACAGTGCCAATCTAGTGTCCGTCCGGATGATCTTGAGTCCAAAGATAACATCAACATCCCCCAAGTCCTTCATACTGAACTTTGTCGAGAGGAACTTCTTTATCTCAGTGACACAACTTATATCCGTACCTAGGATTAGCATGTTGTCCACGTACAGACAAACGATGACTTCTCTCTCGTCAGCAAATTTAGTATAGACACACTTGTCTGTTTCGCTGACCCTGTAGCCGTTTGATCTGATAACTTTGTCAAACTTCTCATGCCACATTTTGGGAGCTTGTTTTAAGCCGTATAGAGATTTTACCAACTTGTAGACTTTGTATTATAGGCCTTTGACGACAAATTCTTCTGGCTGTTGAATATAAATCTTCTCAGTCAGCTCGCCATTCAGGAATACTGTTTTCACATCCATCTGAGGTATCACCAGTTTGTGTATTGCTGCAAGGGAATTCAACAATATGATGGTTGTCATCCGTACTACTGGAGAATATGTGTCAAAGTAGTAGATCTCCTGTTTTTGAGAAAACCCCTTGGCCACTAGCCTGGCCTTGAACTTGTCAATGGTTCCATCAGCTTTTATCTTCTTCTTGAAGATCCATTTACATTCGATGGGTTTTACTCCTTCAGGTAGATCTACTAAGACCCATGTGTTATTGGAGGTGATAGAGTCATACTCATCATTCACTGCCTCCTTCCAGAAGATAACATCTCTGGCCTTCATCGCCTCATCATAGGTAAGCGGATCTGCTTCTACATGATAGGTGACAAAGTCATCTTCGAAGTCCTTTGGTCCCTTCACTCGCTTGGCTGACGGCTCTTCGAGTTCTGGTTCAAACTTTTTTTCATCGACAACAATTTCTTCTTGGACTACGATATCGTTGGAAACCTTAGCTTCCTTTGCACCATCATTATTCTCCAAAATGTCCTCGAGAACAATATTTTTGTGCCTTGCAAACTTGTCTTCAAAGTACTCCGTGTCATGAGATTCGATGACATGGTTAGACTCCAAGTCAAAGAATCTTCGAGCGTCACTCTTCTCGGCATACCCCAAGAAGATTGTCGTCGTAGTTCTTGTTTCGAGTTTCTGAATCTTTAGATCCGGAAGTTTTATGTATGCTAGACACCCCCACACTCGAATGATATTCAAGTTGGGTCTGACTTTGAACCAGAGTTCATGAGGAGTAATATCAGAAGTTGCATACGGCACTCTGTTCAGAATGAATGTGGCCGTCAATGCAGCTTCTCCCCAAAAGCACTTTGGAAGACCCGTATCCTTTATGCTACTCCGTTGGACTGAGGAGAATACGGAGCAGTAGTCTCGTTGATGATTTCATGTTTTTTGCAGAACGATGTGAAATCATGAGATCGATATTCTTCGCCTCGATCACTCCTCAACCTCTTGAGTTGTTATCCAGTTTGCCTTTCAGCTTCAGCCCTGAACTCCTTCAACTTCTCGAATGCTCGTCTTTTGTTTTTATCAAGTAGACGAATGCATACTTTGAGAAGTCATCGATGAAGGTTATGAAATACTTTATCTCGGCCTTCGTGGAGAATTGTTTGAAGTCATAGATATCGGAGTGCACCAACTCCAGAAGATCTGTGCTTCGATTGACCCGATGAAAGAATTTTCTTGTGATCTTAGTCTGAGCACACACTTCACATTTCTCCACCTTTTCCCTACATTTGGAGATAAGTCCTAGACTAAACATTTTGTTTATCCTTTTACAATGGACATGTCCTAGTCTATTATGCCATAACTCAAAAGTATAAGCAGAATTGGAAATTACATTAATATTCTCTGACTGGGTTACAAGCTGGAGTTTAAACATTCCTTCAGTATAGAAAGCTTTTCTGAAGTACATTCCTTTCAGGGACATCACCATCTGGCCAGCATTGATGTCTATCCTCAGGCCTGCGTTGCAGAGCAGGCCTCCAGAGATCAGGTTCTTGGCAATCACGGGAACATGCTTCACACCTTGAAGCATGAGAGTGTTCCCGAAAGTAATTTTCAGCTCCACAGTCCCGATCCCCATAACTTTAGCTTGGACATGGTTCGCCATGACAACCTTCTCAGAAGTTGGCTGGTACATGACGAACCATTCCTTCCCAGAGTAGATATGGCATGTTACACTGATGCTTATCCACCAGTCAGAGTCTGCCCCCTCAGTTGTGACCTGAGCGATCATATCAACGAGGTTAGAAACCAAAGAAACCTTACTAGGCTCACCTTTCTTTGATTGTTTGGGCTTGGATCTGTATTCACTCTTGTAGTGGCCCTTCTTGCCACAGTTAAAACAAGTCACATTAGACTTGGGCTTCTTCTGTTTGTAAGACGGTCCCTTCACTTTTAGATTAGTGAAGTCTTTTTCATGGTGAGAAGCCGCCTGCTTCCTCTTGGAGTCTCTCGTTTGCACCAGATTGGCCTCGGCTAATTGTTTGGACAAAGCGTCCATTTCTGTTGAGAACGCATCTCGTCCTCAATGTGGATTTCTTTCAAGAGATCTTTCAGACTGATCTCGAGTTTCTTTCGATGCATTCTTGTATAGAACGTATTCCATCCAGCAGGAAGTTTCGAGACGATCCCTCCAACGACAAACTTGTCGACGAGGGGCATCTTATCATCGTCCAGTTTCTGACAATATTTTAGAAACTCCTTAACTTGAGGAAGCATCGCCTTCTCGTCTTCAAAGAGCCACTTGTGATATTTTTCGACGAAAAAATATCATGCTCCTGTTTTTGTCTTCCTCGTACAGCTTTTCCATAGACTCCCATATTTCTCTGGCACTATCCTTCTTTGAGTAGGATTCTGTCAGGGAATCCTCCATAGCATTTAGGATCAGAAGCCTACAAATGCTATTCTTCCTTCTTCATTTGGCCTGAAGTTTAGTAGCCGCAGTTATAGCAGCAACAGACCCAGTATCTGGAACAGTAGGTTCCTCTTCAAGGAGCACGTGATCAACGTCTCGGAGTTGAAGGATGAGAAGGACCTTCCTCTTCCAGACTTGATAATGCTCTCCATCAAACTTTTCCAACTTACAGTAGTCAGTTGGAAGGAGTGAAGCATTATTGTTTTCCATCGTACTAATCTTGCTTTAAGATTGTTAGTCCCGAGGCGTGTATATAGATAAAAAATATGAGTTCACCAAGCCTACACAGTAGATGCCACAAATGAGGAGTTTAGCAAGCCTACAAAGTATGTGCCACAAATGAGGAGTTTAGCAAGCCTACACAGTAGGTGCCACAAATGAGGAGTTTAGCAAGCGTACAGAGTAGGTGCCACAAATAAGATAGATCTCAAGAACAAAGTTTGGCCTCCCTACTCAGTAGGTGCCTTAAAACCTGAAGAACGAGTTACAGAGAAATAGAAGAAGAAGAAGAGGAGGATTAAATCTGTCGGGGTGCAAAAATATCGCTGCTCAAAGCAAGATTCGCCTCTATACGATCCGCTTCCAGGAACCAGCAAGTTCAAGAGAACTTTTGGAACGCTCGTCAGTAAATATTTGTGACTTGAACGGGCTTTCTGAGCTTTACAGACTCCCTTAACTCTCTTCTTTGGTGCATCTTGGAAATGAGGTAAGGGGGCTCTATTTATAGAGTGGAGTGAGACCTCACCATCTCTCATATCCGATGTGGAACTAAAACACCAATACTCTAAAATAGAGTTTGATGTTTTACATCATCCCACAATCAACATAGTCGAGTGCTAGCCCACGCCTCCCCCCCGAACACTCCCGTGCATGCACGAGACAACCTGGAGTCTGTGTCGAGTCCGAGCCCGCACAACAAAAATCAACTTACGTCCTTGTTGGAATTAATCATTTTCCTCTTAGTAAAATTACCCACATGGTTTCCTCCTTAGGGTGACCACCCATTGTGCATATCCCAACAACACATACTCATATATATGTTGAGATAACTCATGGTGCTTTTCCAATGTGGGACTAAACTTTACAAAGCATGTTGAGAGCAAGCTCTCTTCATGTCAAAGAGCAAGAGCACCAACACAACTTAACTTGAGAATGACTTTCTCTCACAAACTCGGTTGAGGTGGATCACTTTCATCTGTGGAGCTTTACAAGTATATAGATGTAGAGAAAATTTCTTTAGCCTTCTAAAAATGTTGTTTTTGTAATATGTATTGTGTTCAAGTTATTGTTATTTTATTCCTTTTGCTCATTATTTGGTTCAACTTTAACTATGTATTATCTGAACTGATTGTTTATGAGCCAAGTGAAAATTAGAATAATGTAATATATTTGTATTAGTATAATTGTAATCAATATATTTTAACTTATAAATTGTATTTTTTTAAAATGGAAACATAATCAACAAAGTTTAAAAACTGTTGTAACATTATAACAACTTTTCTAAACATTGTAAAATTTATTTAGAATACTTTTAAATTATTGTGAATGTTATAATTACAACATCCAAATATATATTACAACGCTTGACAAACATGATTGAATAAAATATACAACATTTGTTAAAAGTTGTATAAATTCTTTTTACAATGTTTCTACATTGTTGTAGAAAATCTATGTATAATGTTTACTGAACATGGTAGATATTACTTTTTTACCACAGTTGCAAAACAATGTTGAAATTATATGTACAACACTTGTAATACGTTTTAAAAAGTATTTTTACAATACTTGCCAAATGTCGTAGAATTTTTTTATCAGATTTTATAAAGTTCAAGAATTTTTATAAATTGTTGTGGGAAGAACCAAACAAATATTGTGCAAGATAACCCCCTTTTACAATCCTGGATATAATAACTTTTTATTACACATTTTAATACACATTTTACAACGTTTTTGCAATGTTGTAAAAGAGGTTTTTTCGTATAGTGAGAATTACAAGTTGTGTGGTCAACCTTTACCATCTTTCCTTTATTTATAGAGAGAATATGCCTCTTGGGTGCACCACATTCATTGCATTGAGAAGTCCAAAGGGTATCCATCCTTCTCCCAATATTCGTTCTTCCATCTCCCAATGCATAGAGAAAGGCAATGCATCAATATTGCATGCAAGCTGAATACATGCAGAATATGAACATGTAGGCTACTTAAGATGATCATAGCTTCTTCAATGCACCTCTAAATGACCTGGTTCAAAACATGGATGAAAGAGAAAATATTTTGCTGTAACTTTCGTATTGAAGATCGAGCCAAATAATGACTGCAACAGCTTAGAAACATCCACCCAAAACTGAATCTTGTCATATAAACTGTACCAAGAAAGGGCTAAGTACATGGCCGAACCGAACCATGGGTGACCGATCTCCATGAATCAAATCCATATTAATTCATCATGGGGATGGACCTCGATCCCATCAATCTCTGCCTCTATCTTCATGAGGAAAAAGTTTTTAAACAATAGTCATACATGCCATCATTCGGCAGAAGTCATACTTCTCTTTTGGTAGAGGTTTCATCATCATATTAGACAAATTTTTGCTTGTATCAATCTTCTTAATGTACATAAGACGATTCTTCAAAGATCTTGAGAAGCAACAAGACCAAAAATAACCCAAATAGAAGACATCTTCACAACTGGAGAAAATATTTATTCATAGTCAATACCTTACTTCTAACTGAAGCCTTTCACAACGAGGCGAGCTTTGTATTTGACTAGTCCATTTCCTTCATTCTTGATTTTGAACACCCATTTGTTCTTTAAAGTTTTTCTCTTCTTAGGTAGCTCTACCAAATCATAGGTGTAGTTCTTATGCAAAGAATCTATCTCCTTTTGCATAGCTTTCTTCCACTTGGTATGATCTTCATGAACTTGTGCATCTTGGATAATTTTTGGTTCACCTGCATCTGTCACCATAGTATTCTCTGATGCATAATATCTAGTTGAGGGTTGTCAATCTCTCTCCAACCGTCTCAAGTGAGGTATTTATGGCTGATCCATATGAAGTGGCTCAGAATGTTCATGCTCCCCTACTCAAAACCCCGGGGACCTGTAATTTCTTCTTCTTTTTCTTCCTGAACATCTTAAAAGTTATTATTTTCTAGCATAGAAGAAAGAAAAACAACAGGTGTGGAGATTGAATCTGGGACAATGTGGATATTTTGTGGCTTCTTTTCCTTTTCAAAATCAGTAACTGCTTTATCTTCATAAAATACAACATCCATGCTTCTTACAATTTTCTTATTTTTAAGATCACATAACCTATATCCAAATTCATCATTTTTATATCCTAAGAAGATACATAAAATGACTTTATCATCAAGTTTTGTTCTGTTCTCCTTAGATACATGCATAAATGACTTGCAACTGAACAATCACGAGTGGAAATAAAAAATATCCTTTCCACTCCAAACCCTTTCAGGAATATCTCCATCCAAAGGACTACGGGGGACACATTTATCAAGTAGTAGATAGTTCGCATTGCTTCTCCCTAAAATATTTTGGTAATTTAGCTAAGGATAACATACTCCTTGTCCTTTCCACAATTTTGCAGTTTATTCTTTCTGCAAAGTAGGAGGTACCACTGAAGGATAACATGAAATGGCTTTTAGAACATACACCCACACCTTTCTAGATGCATCATCTATGAAGGTTACAAAGTAGGAGGTACCACTGAAGGTTTAAATATTTACGGGTTTGCATACATCAGAATAGACTAAGTCCAATATATTGATTTTCTTTTTGTTATAATTTTGCCAAAAGCTATCCGGTGTTGTTTTTCAATCAATCAATGATGATAGTAGGATAAGGTTATAACTTGCATGGATTTGTCATCTTGTAAAAGATTGTAGCCCTTTCTTGCTCATGTGGCCAAGCCGCTTGTGCCACAAATCCCTAGAGGTACCATCCCCTGTTCCAAGTATATCTGAGTCTTGTAGAGAGTGCAACACTTTTTTCCTTCCGCTAGTACAAGTACTCCTTTGGTAAGCTTCCAATATCCTTTACCAAAGTTGCTTGTGAAACTTCTTCATCAAACTTGTCGATGGAGAGAAGATTGAGACAAAGATCAGGCACAAATCTAACATATTTTAGAATCATCTTCGTTCCCAAGTAACATAAATATTTCAAATGCCAAGAATTTGAAAAGAGTTTTTGTTAACCATTTTTATCGTTCCAAGGTTACCTTTAGAAAGCGAAGTGAAGTAGTCCTTTTGGGGAGCAACATGGTAGGAGGTGTTTGCTATTAAACAAGTTGTGGAATGAACTTCTATATTTAATTACAAATAGAACTGAGTACAATATAGGATTTCGATGTAATCCTTAGAGTACACTTTTGTTTTTTTATTTGGGAACCGTGGCGATGGAGCGAGTGGTAATTCTTTGACTCCGTTGACGATCTGACGATGATCTCGAACTCTTTAAAAGTCTGGATTAGTCTGGAACGAGCAGCGACTTGAAGAGGATTGGGACTCTTGCAAGTGCTCTGGATGCTGAAGTGGTTGAAAGAATGTTCAAGAAGTGGGGACTTCGAGAGATTGAACGAAGGAATGATCCATCTATTTATAGGCAGCAGAATGATCTACTTATGCGCATATGCGATGCGCGCATAAAGAACTTGCACGTAGGGACACCACATGGCTGACTTTATTGGGCGCATGGACGATGCGACAGGGAGCTGGAGCTAAATTTGTTTGAATGTGTCACCACCACTTATTAGAGAAAGGGTATTTTGGTAATTGGTAATTTTTTTAATTATTTTATTATTATTGAAATTGATGAATTGTATTAGTATCTTATTAAGTGAAACCTTAGAACTACATTGTGTAGATGTCAGTCATGACCATAGAAAGTTGTTAGAGAGGTTAGACAACTTAAGTTAGACTCTAATCTAGCTAGCATATCATTTAGGACCTAATAATTAGCTTAAACCTTAAGTCACTTTGGACCTTTCCCTTAAGGGGCCTTAAATTACATGTTAGGAATGCCTTTTAGCCAATTTCACCAAACCCTAACCCTAGGGAAGCTTATGGACGGCCAAGTCTAGCCTCTCCTTGCCTATTTAAGTAAACATTAGCCCCTCTTTCCCCACTCTTCCTTTTGAAGAGAGGAGGTCTCTATTGGCTAGCTAGGAAGGATTTAGAGCAATTTGGCCATTGGAGCTTGGTGGGAGATCTATTCTAGGACTTTGCATTGGGATTCCAACTCCCAATTGGTAAGGATTTCTAAACCTATTAAATTTCTATTTTCTCATCATAGATACATTCTTCTAGACACCCTATATCATTTGATAGAGTTTGGCTCAAAATTGGATCTATTTGAGGTGCGTATCGAAAGAGTATTGGATGAGTATTTCAAGTGTTCGATGAAATACCCCTTAGGACTTTTCTTATTCAAATTTCAAATGTAATTACATATTTTGGTTGCTCATTACCTGGATATTGTATATGTACTGGACTGGGGTAAATTTAAAGTGTTTTGATAGGTTTATTTGGACACGGGGACACTCGGCCTATGTTAAGCCATGAACAGTGCATGCCCTGCTACTTGGGGCTCTGTTCTCGACTATTACACCTTGGTTTCACATTCTAATCACTGTTTTGGGTAGGGTAGATGACTGACACAGGGTCTGGGACTTGGAACTTCGAGCCATGGCAATCTCGAGCCATAGCATGGCCTGTAGATCCCTTTTCTGTGCAGTCGAGTGCACTGCACTGCACACACCATTCACTTTTTCACTTCCTGCATTTGACACTTCATATACACTACTATCTAATACACACACTTTTGAATGTTCACTGCATTTAGAGATAGTCCAGTTCTTTCCTGCATTCAAGCTATTGTTCTGTCCATTAAAAATGTGTCCAGACCTTGCACTCCTAAGTGTTCTAACTTGGAAACATCATGTGATGTCCTGTCCTGCATTACTTTAGTGATGATTCCACCTCTCATTGCATCAGACCACCTTAGCTATAGGTCAGTCCCACATCAATAATTCAATCCCCTGCATCTGTTAGTTCTGTATATGAACTTTTGGTTCAGTTATAAGGATGGTTATATATTTAGCTCCCATCAATTCTAGTTGTGCAGTCCACTCAAATATCCCCTCCATATGTTGTTCTCTTGTTTTCCTTTCGATCAGGCCCTGTCCTTGTTCAGAAATAAACATGAGTTCAGTTAGTATGGTTAAGATCCAACCTTATTTGGGAAGCATGAGTCCAGTTTTGATGTATATATATGTGCTTACTTTAGTATCATTCCACCTCTTTGATTCAGTCCTGTCCTCAGAGTCCTTGTTCAGTCTCATCTCTCTTAGTGCCGGTATTTAGCCTATGTTTGGGGCAGGGCATGAGTAGCTTGTAGGTATTTTAGAGAGGGGACTCGAGTTCTCTATATAAGTAGGTAGCAGTCCCTATGTCCACTTTGGTCCTTTGTGATAACTTTGTGTCGAGTCTCTACTCTTTTGTACATACCTATTAACATGTACTAGCCTTCCATTGTATCAGACCACTTTACCACAATGTCTATTAATGATTCCTCTTAATATTCATTTTCTTTCTCTAACCTTAAGATGCCCTGCAATGTGATGCAGTTGAGCAATATAAGTGCTGCCCATCTTTTCCTTTAGAAATATGTCCTGCCGGTTGGGCAATATGCAGACCTTCTTGTACAGACCCTGCATTGCGAAGGTCATGTATACCCCACTGTTCTTAGCTTGTTAATTACTGAACTTCTTTTTACCTATTCTGCTATTACTATGGTTCATTCCAGATATGAAATGGAATATCTTAGATGCTAGACTATGTCTAATACATGATCAAATTCCTTTCCATTTACTTACCTATCATATTATCCATTTTGCCTTCTTATGTGCAACCCCCTTATGGATGGAACTTGTCCTACATCCATTTAGTATCTTATATGTTCTGTCTATGCCACTGTGGGTCCTAATTTACCTTTTCTATTATCCAGATCCTTGTGCACATGTTTTAAACCCTCTGGTAAATATCCTATAATTCCTAGATGTTGTCCTGCATATTGAGCCCATGCTCAGTCCCTATAGATGGGTTGGGTGTTCAGTTTTAAGTTAGGTTGTGCAGTCCATATTAGGAGCTCAATCCAATAGCAGATGTTAGCCCATATCCCTGGTAATGTATTATGTTATGTCCTTACTTGTACTCTTATTTGTTCAGGTATAAATTTGTCCCTCTTAGTATCAGTCAAGCATGCTCTGAACAAATAGGTTCTATTTAACTAAGGTCTGTCCTATATGATAGATTATCTACCCTTGTGTTCAAATATGAGGTATACAGAGAGAGACCCAGATTAAGTGTCCTGTGAGAGAGGTGGAGGGTTACAGCAGAGGTAGCAAGAGGAGGGAATCAGTTATAGGGAGCTCTGGGTATGACCTGCCTAGGTAGAGTGAATGTGTTAGCATATGGATCGAAGGCCACACAAGAAACCCCTCTCATTACCTGTGCTTGGGTTAGCAGGGGATATAAGTATACATATAGGAATGAAGGGTTGGTATTGATCAGTTATAGGGAGTTAACTGATAGGATAGAGAGGTGATTACTGTAGCTTATTAGGTTCAGTCCTTGGAGTTATGAGTGTATAATAGGATTTATATATATCTAAGCATAGGGGTTGAATGTTGGTATATATTTATATGTGTGAGATGATATACATGTGTATGCAATATATCTACATATGATGATTATTGATAGATATTGACTTTAGGTATGATATATTATACCTATATTATAAGATATATGCAATGATATATGTATAAGGATTAAGGGTGGTTTGATATAGAGTTTGGACCATAGATGAGCTAATCTATACAATGGAATATAGTATTGATGCTACATTAGCCTAGCACTAGAATAGTCTATTTAGCCCAAATTGGCAAAACCCTAGATATAGACCAAGTTGACCAATTAGCTAGGTTTGACAAGGATGGACCAAATTGACTTGTATTGACCTAGAACAGGCCTAGAAGCATATAGTTTGTTCATCTAAATAAACTGTTTACACTAGAACATCCAACAACCCTGTATATCTCAAATATAGGTTGTGTGACACCACTTTGGGCATCGATCCTCACTCATTGCTCTGGATGGCAGGCGAGTACATTCTCTGATAGTTCTTTCATATATTTGATGATTATTGTGATTCAGTTCTAGTATAGTTCTATTTGATTCTCTGTCACAACATGTATTAGTATTCTAGATTCATTTACTCACATTATATGTACTTGACTCGTCTAGCCTCTATTATTCGAACCACTAACAAGAATCATCTACTCCAAACACCTACAAGTATTAAATGTGCAAATCATACAAGAATCAATACTACAAGGACGATAGCCATCGCTGCTGGGCCCGGTATACAATGTGCCATACTCAACAAGAACTACCTTACAAAAACGATAGCCATCGCCGCTTGGCCGAGTGTACGATGTGCCGTATTCAAGAATGATAGCCGTCGTCGCTTGGCCGAGCATGCGATATGCTGTACTCTACTCGAATCACCAATACTCGAATCACTAACTCGAATCACCTACTCGAAGCACCTACTCGAATACTAATACTCGAATCACTAACTTGAATCACTGACTGGAAATACTTACTGGACTCATACTAGAATCACACTTGGTTTACATTGTATTATCTGGACTCGTATCACATTTGCTCTAGTTTAATTAGCTATATTTTACAATCTTCATTGCCATGCTCTCATGATTTACTGCAATTACTTTTCCCGTTCTTTAAACTGTTGCTCTACTTTATTACCTGCCTAAACTTACCATGTTCATCAATAAAATTTCCTATAACTGCTTTATAGTCCTTGTCATTTACATAGGATTTCTAGATGAGATGTGCTCGTTCCAATCCTGAATGGATACGTTAATTTTTTTTACAGAGAACCTAGAGGATACATACCCTACTTGCTATGGATCCGAGGAGGGACTAGCTACCTTAGGTCCCGATTCTCAAGAGTAATCGAGAGACTAGTTTAGTAGACTTAATTTAGATTTTATGTTTGAACTTGAATTGTAATAAGTGGAGATTTTGACTTATATTGAGATTGTTTTCAGATATTATTATTTAGTAGTTTATTAAGATGTTGTGTTGTTGAGTCTTATAGTTATTTAGACTTCTGTGATATCTTATCATGCTTTAGACTGTAATTGAGTATTACTATATCTTTACTTGTCCTCTATTCGAAGTTGAGATCCATGATAGGTACATTATATAATTGTTAGATAGCGACCTAGTACAGTGTTCTACCGCCAATTCTGTGACGTAGGTTGGGCGCTGTTACGTACTCGTGCCCTTATACCGGGTGCGGGTCGTGACAAACTGCACTGTTGAGCTGCGGAGGAGCTGATACGTGGCAGTTGTTGAGATTCGATTGTTGCTGATATTTTAGGTGGCTGGCACCCATTCGTAAGCAGAACTGAGTCAATACACGTGGCGTGTGTTCATGGCTACGATCTTTGTACGTTAATCTGGATGGATGCGCATAGGATTGGGTGCATGAGGAGACTCGGCATCTAACTTTTGAGGTCAGAAGCAAGTCTGGGTGCATGGCTTTTGGGGCACATGCAGAGTTTTGGATGCATGGCTATGGAGGTGCATGCGAGTTCTGGGCGAATAGCTATCGAGTGATTAGTCGGCCACGTGGCAGAGCATAGCCATAATAGACAAAAGGGTGATAATCGCGTCTCTTTGTCTTCTGCAAAAGCTGACTGCTCAGACTTTAAGAAGCATGTTGTTATCATTTCTGTCATGTAGCATTCAATGTTTTGATGGGTGACAAGCTTTGTGTGTGCAAATGTCTGTACTCCATTGGATGCATCAACATGGAGCACATGGTGCTGAGTGACGCATTTTCTATATGGCACGTCTCCTTTGGTCAGACTTCCTAAGTCTTTCAAGGCATTGATGACTCTTTGACTTAGCTGAATTTGAGATGGCAGATTCATCATCATTAATGAAGGTTCATTGTACTAACTTCGAAGAAGTTTACCACTTGGCGCATGGTGTGATTTGCCCTGGCCTAAAAATAGTAGTGTAGAGAGTTTGCTCATTCTTTCATCCAAACATCTCATTTGTGATGAACTCGACCGATCCTCCTCCTTGGTAAGATGTTGTATTTGCGGATTTTGGATCTCCTCGTTCAAAGAAGCTTTGATTTTGATGACAAACTCTTTCAAGAGACTGAGATATGCCAGAAGAGCAATGTGCACAACAACTTATGTTCGAACCCCTTGTCGACAGTATTTTTCTACGAGATGGCATTGGGTGCCTGTTACATCCAAAGATCGGGGTCGTCGTGCCCCGACTTCCGTTATGCTGGAAGAGCCACGGGTTTAGATTGATTGCCAACCCATGTTCTGCTCAATAATTGCTTCATTAGCTGAAGCACTCGTACATTGACAAGGAAGTGATTCGCTTTAATGAGAAGGAATGATGTGCTTGTTCTAGACGTCAGAGTGATGTGCCTAGCTGAGACGTCGGAATAATGCACCCAGTTTGTAGTTTGGGCTAGGCTTCTTTGTAGTAGACTTTTTATTGTAACAAAGAGTTTGGACATGTAATAGACTTTCATGTGAAAATAAAAATTTGATCTTCATGTGCCTCTTTTCTTTGCTATCTTTTGATATGCCAAAATTCTATCTTTGGTCTTTCGATGCACGCTATTTTGGGGTACATGGCACTTTGGAGCGCATAGGAGTTCTGACCTTAGATGCGCCTGCAATTTCATGCTTCTACAAGACCCCTTTCAAAGTTTTTAAAACTTTTTGCCAAGTTTTGGAATACTTTGAACCAAGAAGCATGGGTAGTAAATGTTCTAGGCGTATGGCCATTTCACGTATGGCTATGCTGGCGCATACTCTCCTTGATTAAATGAAAAAAGATAACGCCTCGAACTTCGGGTGATTAATGATGATATTTTTTTGGAAGATATGCAGTCGTCAGTTTCACGAGACCCGAAGAGACGCTGACATCATGTTTTTATCAGTTCATGCACGTGGCTTTTGCATATAAATAGGTGTCTGTGGGGTGAGGGAACTTCTTCTATTTTCTCTTCTTTTTTCTCCTTAAGAGTTTTCTTCTTCAAACAAAACCCTAGCTTTTAAGAAATGGCCCCCAAGACTCCCTGCGGTACTGTTGGCCGGGGCAAAGGTAAAGGTAAGAGGTCCGTTAAGGCCGACGCCGAGGAGGCCCAACCTGTCGAGACGACGTACGCCGACATGCAACCAAAAGTGACCGGTAAGTGATCTGCTGCTTTGGAGTTCAACAGACACTTTGTTGTACGATTTCAGACACATGGATGGGTAACCATCTTGGAACACGTGTCAAACCATTCTGCTGAAGTGAATGGGTACGGCTATATAAGACCTACCCTGAGGATGCGCCTAGGCTTTTTTATGTTGACGTGCATGGACTTTGTCCTGATGATGTGCCGAAGCTTTTCCTTGCTGATATGCATGGACTTTGTCCTGATGATATGCCGAAGCTTTCTCCGCTGACGCGTATGGACTTTGTCCTGATGATGCGTCAAAGCTTTCCCTGCTGATACGCATGAACTTTGGTCCTGTAGATGCGCCACGGTGGAATTCAGTCAATGTACCTGGACTTTTGATCCTGATGATGCGCCAAGATTTTGATGTGCAGCTGTTTGCATGTGCCGATGCCAAGCTATGCATATGTCTTTTAACTCGAAAGACTGAGTTCTTTTGCTAACTCTCTTTTCCATTTTTTTGTTTCGTCGTAGTGTTTAAACCAAAAGCAGAGGTTGTCGTCATATCAGCGATGCCTAACAACGTCAAAGAAGAACCAATGACCATCAAGGAGGAGATAACTCCAAATGTCGAAGTTGCTATTAAGGAAGAACCGGCATTGGAAGGAACACTACCAAAATATCTCATATCAGCGATGCCTAACAACGTCGCTAAACTGCAAAAAAATGTCGCTAACTTCTGACTGTGACGTTTTTAGCGACGTTTCAGCTATGTCGCGTTATCTATGGTCGCTAACTTGTAAAACGTCGCTATTCGTCGCTATAGCGACGTCATTCGTTGACGCTCGACGTCGCTAGTTTTAACAACATTTACCGATAAAAATGTTGCTAATTAGCGACATAATATTTTGTTGCTGATTATCGCTGTCCATTTAGGTTTTAGCGACGTTACAGTTAGAGATTAGCGACATTTTCTGACTCTATATCTGGCAATTTTTTGGTTGCCATGTCATTATTTTTGTGATATTTTATGACTTTATGATACTTGAATACCGACGTTCGGATACTAGATTTGCTGACCTATACAGTTTGCCACGTCAACGTATCTGCGACGTTCTGCAATGATTAGCGACGTTTTGATTCTCAGTTTTGCGACGTTCTACATTTTGCTCTGCTAGCAGAAGCTATGAGATTCATGATATCAACCGTAAATGATACCGATATCGATACCAAAACCGATACTGTGAACCTTGGTTAATATTAATATTTTCACACTTCTCTAGGGTGAGGTTGAGGTAGATATCCTATGATGCGGAATAGTTGGCTCAATGACCCGAATGAGAAGAAAGGAAGTAGGGAAGCTCACTCTATACACTCTAGGATACTACGATATACTACTAGTATACTCACTCTATACACTCTTACTTATACAAGCATTTTGAGGCAATCAGCGTTATACTAGATTTTTGAAAAAATCTATAACTCTGATAGGCCGAAAAGGCTTGGCATTAGTAAATTTAATTTCTATAGAAGGGCTCAAAATACTGTACCAATCATACCTACACTTATAGGATACTCTATATACTGTAGGTACTAGGATACTTCTTAGCAAGGTTCTTAGAGTAGGTAATCCCCAATATCTTAGGATACTCTATACACTCTAGATGATACTCTATAGGTAATAGGATACTCTATACACTCTAGGTACTAGGATACTCTATATATGCACTCTAGGTACTAGGATACTCTATATAGTATATACTTCATAGGATACCTCATGTTCTAACCTGTCACAGTGTAAACCCCCTAAATTTCTACTTTAAATTTTTTTATAAATTGGGTATTTAAATTTTTACTTGGTATTTGTATGTTGCAAAGTCGTATTATATGTCACGTACGAGTTCGCATTTTGTACGTCTCGTCGAGTGCGAATATGTGCGAGGTACATATTTTTGTAAAATATTTTATTTTAGAAGCTTAAATTTTTTTAGATAATAAATAATAAATATTTCGATTACTAAAAGTTGTAAATATGTCATATTAGAATTTTTCAATTCTTTATTTACGTCATGAAAGGTTATATAAATAGTAATTTTAAAAATGAGATTTTATGCAAATATTCATTGCATACGAGGTGCATAAATTTAGATTTTTTTGTGTATTTTCAAAATTTATTTAATATTAATATTTTATTGTTCGAAAAAGTATTTTAAAATAGTGTTTTGGTTTAAATTTAAATTGCTTGTGATAATTTAAATTTGAGAAAATTTATTTGACTTCATTTTAAATAGATTTATTTGAAAATGGATTTTACCTATATAAATTTAGATTTGATTTATCTAAAATTTGAATTTGATTTGGAATTGATTGGAGTAATTTTTAAATTAATTTGAATTAGTAGATAAATTATCTATTGGGGATTTAAATACTCCCAATTCCTATCTAACTGGGAATTCCCACCTCCTATAAAAGGAGAGGTACTCCTCCAGCAATTTTCCATCCACAACCAAACCGTGCATCGTTTCGGTGTCTCTCCACTATATTCTATTTTGTACAAATACATCGTTACTCCGCGTCCGATAATCCCGGACGCCCACCCCGCCGTGTCAGACACCCCCGATACGACACATCCAACCCGACAATCAATTCCTAATCCTAGCCTAACTCTAGCACAGCCTCGAATCCGTCGGCCACCGGGGAACCACCGCACCACCATCGAACCCCCCAAAAATCTGTCACCACCACCCGCGCTTGTGCGGCCAACACACCGCTCCTTCCGACCAACTACCGTCTACATAGCCACCACCATCACCAAGAGGCAGAGAGAAAGTCTAACCTTCGAGTGCCACCGTCGGCCACGGTGGTGGGAAGCCTCCTTCGTCGACAACTCCGTTCTGCCATTTCCCCGATCCGGTCCTTGTCAGTGCCGGCAAACAGCCAGGAAGTCGGTCCCCACCTCCTCGGTCGAGCCACCGTGCGCTGTGGAGTCACCAAAACCAGATCTGGCGCCGCCCCTCTCGATCTGTCATGGCCGCGCCCGCCATGCCACCGCCCTCAACCGCACGGAGCTGCCCTCTGTCTCTCGATCTCCTCGCCGCGCCCTCACGGCCGCCCGCCGCCGCCGTTGGGACTCCTGACCCACCGCCACCTCTCTGGAGCGCCGTCGCGTCCCCGAGACCCCCGTCAGCCCTCCGCTGGCTGCTCCGCCCCAACAGAGCCCTCTCGCCTCCTCCGGCCAGACGCGCACCCAAACCCGGTACCCAGCCTCTGCCCCACTTCGTGCCGGAGCCGCGCCGCACAGGAACGAACCCGCCGCCTTCTTGAGCCTCCGCTGCGCCCATCCGCTGCCGGAGCTCCGCCCCGAGCTGCCCTCGGCGATGCCCCTCCGCAGGAAGCTGCGCCTCCGGCCGGCGGCCACTCGCCGGTAAGAAACCCCCCGAACCCTCTCTCTCTTCCTCACGTCAATTTGGGGGGAGGAAGGAAATTAGCTATAGTGGGTTTTTTAAGGAATTGTTACATTATGATTATGATTATTATTATTATTATTATTATTATCATTGTATTATATATTATATACTGTTATTTTTATTATTAGTATTATATTTGTATTATTATTATTTTTCCTTGCTTTCACTTTAAGAACATCAGTGCTTTCTCTTTTAAGAACATCAATTCTTATTATTATAGTTATTATTATTATTATTATTATTAGTATTATTATTATTATTATTATTATTATTATTATTAGTATTACTGAAATTATTTTAATACTTTTGCGTATTATTCTCCAAAAATACATTTTTACAAAATTAGGTTCTAACCCCAAACTTTTTTAATTTATTTTCAAAGTACTTATTTAAAATATTTTGACAACTTAGAGTTTTACCTAAAAAGATTTATTATTATTTTAAGTATTTTTCTGGACTAATAAAAATGTATTTTTATAATTTACATATATAAAATATTTTCAAGTATTTACGTAGAATTATTTATTCAAGTATATTATGAAATATTTTCTAAAAATAGGACACGCGCCTCTTCGCTCAAACTCTCTTCGAATTATTTCCTTTACTCATAGCTAATCGTGCTTCTCTATTTTCTTGCAACTTCGGACCATGTCGCATCGAACATTGCTATCGGACAATCAAGACTTGTCGGAAACATCGCACCACCAGGCGACACCCAAGGCAAGATACCTTGCCATTATACTGTATATTTTTAGTTTGCATTTTATTACATATCACTGTTCATTTATTTCCATTTCTTGATTTACTGCCTGCTCAGTGATATTAGATGTACTTTATTATTTATCCTTTGATTGCATATGAACCTAGAGTTAAGGGACTACCGTTGTAGTGTATTGCATATACCTTGACACAGTAGTACCACGAGGACGTGTGAAATGAGTAGCATGTAGAGGTTCTTGCGTGTGGGCTGATCCTCCATGTGCTTGCGTTAGGGCTAACTGCTAATAGAGGCGTGTTAGGAGACTTAGCAGTTAGTAGTGTTACATGGTCGTGGAGGCGACATGATAGGTACATTGGGTGGGGAGAACATTTTCTTGTCGTATGGGCTTCGATTGCACTTCCTTTGTAACCCGAAAGCTCCGCTGGAGATACGGGTATGAGCCTCTCAGGTTGGCCACAGTCATTTTTGAACGTCATGCTCTTAGGTCACTGGTGCCCAAGTGGGGACTATACCAGATCCTATTTACAGCCAGGGCTCATACGACGAAATGTTTGTTCTTAACTGCATGTTCACTTTAGTACGGTTAGATTACCTTAATTGTGTCTTGTCACTTTCTTTGATTGTGGCATATTTTATATTCAGTATTTATATGGCATGTTTATTGTATCTTGTTACGTCCCTCTGAGGACCTGGTTATCTCGCCAGGTGTGTGTTCTTGTGTTTCGCAGGTGTTCTAGCCGTGGCCATGATCGTCACTATCTCTTCGAGGATGATTGCACTTTGATCGTCTTCGCTTCGCCCGCCAAACTCATTTTATTTTTCATGTACTTTTCCTTACTTGTTGGTAGTGGATTTGTCTCCGTCCAACGATTGTATACATGACAAATTCAAAGTTGCTTTTATATCATATTTATCTTTGTGGATGAGATTTAGTACCTTGGTTACTGTATTTTACAGCTTATGTATATATACGAGGGTCCATATACTTTGTATGTATACAGCTGGCATGATTACGTTCTAGTCCTACGTATTTTGGGACTGGGGCGTTACACACAGGATACTCACCTCCTATATACTCAAGTTCACTCATAGGATAGCTCACTCTAACACTCACTCACTAGGACGCACATTATCCCATAGCCACTCATGTGTTCTCACAATAGGGTTGCCACATAAAACTATTTTTTGATAGTCCCCTCCTTTTCAAACTGTCACATACTCACATGCATGTGAGTGTGACACACTAAATAGCGTGTCGTGTCAACATGTGTGGGTGTCGTATCAGTGTTGTATCAGCGTGTCGTATCAGCATGTGTATGTATCGTGTCAGCATATGTGTGTCGTGTCAGCGTGTATGCGTGTCGTGTCTGTGTCAGCACATCAGAAGGAGGAAGCTAGGGTTAGGGTTTACCTGCCTTGGTCGGAGTCGGGTCAGGGTCACCGGGGATGGAGTAGCGATGGAGGGGACTTGTCAGGTCGACGTCGACGATGGGTATCGATGGTGGAGGTGCGACGGAGGGACGGGGATCGCCGATGGAGGGGGGTCGCCGAGGGGTCGCCGAGGGGAGGGGGTCACCGCGGGGAGGGGTCACCGGAGACGAGATGGGGAGGGGGAGAGGAGGTTGCCGGAGACGAGAGAGGGAGAGGGAGAGAGATTTGGGGCTCGAGGCGTGTAGGAGATCGTAAATTTTGGGGGAAAGAAAATGAATTCGATCGTTTCCAGCACCCTATATGAAAGATTTTAGCGACTCTTATAAAGACATTGCTAAACATCGCTGTTAACTAATAAACTTACGACGTACTGGAGTAAGAGTCAAACGTCGCTGAATAAAAGCAATCAGCGACGTTTTGTGACTAAATCATGACTTGTTCTTTCTAAACCATAATGCTAGTCACTATCAATCACTAAACATTGTTGAATACGACGTTCAGCGATGTCACTTTGATACATCGCTAAATACGCAAAAAATAGCAACGTATTTAGCTGGAGTCTCTAATGTCGTCGCCAATTTGACTTATTTTGGTAGTGGAAGTGGCACCGGAAGCTCTAGTCATCCTGCTCCTACAGAGGACCTAATCAATTGGATCCTTCGTATGCAAAATGGTTTAGAGAGTGGTACTTGCCTCAACGTAACCATTATCTCTGGCTATAGGGTTTCATCAACTATTTTGTAGCTGCCATAATTAATAAATATGTTGGAGTCTCAACATTTTTTGTCTTATTGTTTCCTATTTGTCTTTATGTCTTTCGATGTTTTGAGATGTAGTTTCATTTCAATACAAATGTATTCCTTTATTCTTATTGGATGAAGAAATAAAGAACTTTTGCTTGTTCTAATGTCATGAACTTGTGCTTTTGTGGACTTATCATCTTTGGCGCACCTTGGTTTCTAGGTACAAATAATAAGTTGAGAGAGAAAACCAACATATTTACTCAGAGGTGATATAGACGTAGTAAATATGGGATTGATGGTAGAGTTTTCCTACTAAGAGGTAACATGGACGTGGTAAGAATGAACTCAGTAGTGATACAAAGAACAACTTAGAGGTGATATGGACATGGATGTTTAATGATTGAGGTGCAATAACGCGGGGGTTGTTGGATGGGATGTTTATTGAGAGGTAATGTGGACATGGTAAACATAGATTTTGCCGTCATCTTATGGAATATAGGATTTAGCTTTATAGGGATGTAGAAAAACAACTCAGAGGTGCTATTGACATAGATTCTTTCTACTGGGGAGAGAGTGTACTGGAGCGACTGGGCTCCAGAAGCACATAATTATCAAGGATGGACTCGATGGTCGAGTTCATAAGTTCTCCTGCTAGGGAGATGGAGGTACATATTGAGGGTTTCAAGCATAGTACTTCTTTAGGAACTTACCGTCGATTGGCATCATGAACAAGTTCTTATTTAGTTTTGTGAGTCGGTATGCACCATTAGAGTACACCGTCTCTTTGACGAAGGGGCCTTCCCATTTGGGTTCGAATTTTCCTCACGTTTTGTGAGCCATCACCATTGGTCTTCTGACTGACAAAACAAGGTCACCCTCTTGGAAAGTTCTTTGTTTGACCTTCTTGTTGAAAGCCTGTAAAATACAAGCTTGGTAGAGCTCGATCCACTGTTGAGCCAAGAGGCAATTTTCATCCAGCACCTCCAACTCTTGCAGACGGCGACACTGATTGTCTTTCTCCGTCAATTAGTTTATAATAGCCACTCTCAACGAAGGAATCTGGATTTTGAGAGGAAGCACGGCCTCGCTCCCATGGACCAGGAAGAATGGTGTATTGCCCGTTGGAGTCTGTACCATCATACGGTAGGCCCAATGATATTCGCCTAGCTTCTCGTCCCAGTTGTGTTTATTGGTTGACACGACTTTCTTGAGTAGCTTGATAATTATTTTGTTAAAAGCTTCAGCCAATTCGTTTGCTGTCAGATTGTAAGCGGTTAAGACCACGTTCTAAATATGATTCTTGTCACAGAAATCGCTGATCGTATGACTTATGAACTGTGGACCGTTGTCGTCGATGATCCTCCGGGGGTACTCCAAAATAGTAGATGACGTGATGTTTGATAAAACTAATCACCTTTGAGCTTTTCACCTCTGTCAGCAGTACTGCTTTCGCCTACTTAGAGAAGTAGTCGGTGATTGCCAAGATAAAGCGATGTCGTCTGGATGATGGAGGGGTAATTAGTCCCACTATGTCCACACCCCAGGCTTCAAATGGCCAGGAGGCGACCATTGGGTATAGAAACTCTGAGGGTCGATGGATGAAGTCAACATGCAGTTGGCAGACATGATACTTTTTAGCGTACTCAATAGCATCCGCCATCATGGTAGGCTAGTAATAGCCCATACATCAGAGTCGGTCCTTAGCTTAGGACCGGGTTGATGAGCTCCACAGGTACCGTCATGAGCCTCCTGAAGAGCTTCGGCTGCTTTCTCGTTTGATAAACATCAGAGGAGAAGCCCGTCGTAAGAGGATCGATACAACATTTTGGTGGTTGTATCGTAGTAGAATCAGAGGAAGCCTCTTTTTACAGTGACTGCTTTCTTCGGGTCGTTTGGAAGGATTCCAATGCTGCAAAGTCGATGAGCAAAAACTGCCAGTCTTAACATTAATACTGGCGTTTGCAGGCATGACGTGGTTCAAACACATGCATGGATTATTTTTAGGGCACGCCAAATCCCAGCCAACTACTATAACGAAGTGTTGAGTCCCGATAGGTGCTGCCAATGAGGTCAAAAAGCCGGCCAGAGTATCAGTCTCCAAGTTTTGCAATCGAGGTACGTGTTGTATAGAGAACTCGGTGAAGGTTGAGATGATGTCCAAGGCTGCTTTGTGATAGGGACCAGGTCCTTGTGGTGCACCTCGTATTGTCCTCGGAACTGGTTGACGATGAGTTTCGAGTTGCCGTAAGACTCGAGGTGTTCAACCCCAATCTGTCTTGCTAACTGGAGTCCCATGATGAGGGCATTGTACTTCGCCATGTTGTTGGAGCACGGCTTTATGAGGGAATAAGCACGTTGGATGACCAACTTGTCGGGGGAGATCAAGACCACCCCCACTCCTGCGATGATTTAACCCTTAGGGACTATTCTTGGAGCACAGACGAAGGATATCCACCAAATCGAGTTTCTTTAGCAACGTTGGACTCTAGCACCTCATCTGGAATGTCTTCATAGAGTTTGGACGATTCCCGAATCGGATGTGCAGCTAAGAAGTCTGCCAGTGCTTACCTCTTGACAGCTTTTTATGGGACAAATACCATATCATATGGTGTCAATAGTATTGCCCAAGTAGCCAATCGAGAGTTTAACGCTCCCAATTTTGTCATCAGGATCCTGAGCGGGTTGACTCGGGAAATGACATAGATCGTCTGACCCGAGCCATAATGACGAGTCTTCTGGATGGCAAATACCAAGCCAGACATTTTTTTTCGACGGGGTTGTACCAGTGTTCGGCCCCGATCATTGTCCTGTTCAGGTAGTAGATAGCTTGCTCATAGCCTACATCATTGTTCGGGGCCAATATGGCGCCGAGAGAATGATCCATTGTGCGAACATAGAGCAGAAAGGGTTTGCCTACGACCGATGCCACCAGGATTGGGGGACTTGTGAGATAAGCCTTGATGTCATCAAATGCCTTTTGAAATTCCTTCGTCTAGTCATAGGAGACTCCCTTCTTCATGATTTTGGTAAAGGGTTGGCATTTTCTAGAAATATTTGCTATAAACCTTCAGATATATGCGAGACGTCATTGTAGGCCTCAAAGTTCTATAAGGTTCTTCGGAGGGTCCATGTCAAGGATGGCTTTGGTCTTCTCGGAGTCGACATGGATGTCTTTTGTTGTGATGATGAAACCAAAGAATTTGCCACTAGAAACCCCTAAGAAGGACCTAGTGGGGTTCATCTTGAGCTGATGTAAAACCCCTTATAATTTAAAGGAATATTTAAATTATTTTTGGATTTTATTTAATTCTAATTTATTTTTATCTTGTTTATATTATATAAAAGGACTATTTCCATGGTTGAGTTTGAATATGCAAGACGACTAGAAAGTATGGCATGCCTAGCGTAGTCGGGTGCTTTAACTAGTATGCTAGCCATGTTAGGAATGCCATGGTCATATTGTAATCTTTTGCATGTTAACCATTCAAATTATGGCACAAGTTATATTTTTATTTAATTAATTAGTTAAGAAAGCCATTATGACTTTTTAGGAGACCCGGTTGCACCAAACCTTCCCAAACCTCTTCCAAGCCAAACCCAACCCTATGTAGGCATGTTGGGCATTAATAATTATTAATAATTACATTTATTTGTATTTAATTCAGATTTTGTAGTGTAATTACATAGATAGAATTAAATAGTTCAATATTAGGAAATCCCTTTTAAATCCTCAATCCAATCAACTTGCCAACTCACCAAACTACCAAATCATACCAAGTGGACCCCCACCATGCTAATTTCGGCCAATCAACCCCCCCATGGCCGAATGCATCAAATTAAATAGGATTTAAATCCAAGATTGCTTAAAATTCATTTAAGGATATGTTTAAATATACCAACTTATCCCAAACCTTAACCAAATCCTAATTTTTCTCTCCCTCACCTTTGGCCGACCAAAACCCCTCTCCCTCTCCATAATTTTGGTAGCAACAAACTCCCCATAGCATTTATACATCATCTCCTCCATTGCACATCTCTCTATCCTTCACAAAAACTCATCTCCTCCCCCATACATCCCCGAAACCCCTCAAAACAAATCCTAAAAACTCCATCTCCCCCATCCAATCCTTTATAGCCGTTATCAACTCTCCCATACTCACAATAGAGGATTAGCAAGCGAAGATAGCGGAAAAGATTGGAGTTTTGGTGAAGAGAAGTCATCATCACCCTTTCTAGCAAAGATCTTTGGTAAGAACCCAAATCTTTTCTTCTAAAAACCTTTGCTAAAATTCTATAGAAAATATGTTATTAATTCTGTAGAAATCATATTTTGATGGCTTTTGTTAGGTATAATCATCAACAAAGATTTCATTATGCGTAATATTCATGTGTCGGTAGGATCAAAATCAACCCCATTGTAAAGAAACTATGAGTTATTGGTGCCTATTTTCGAAATTGAATTTTATGTGTGTTTAAATACATAAATTAGGATTTTAAAGTATTTTTCCACGATTTTAGCAACTCAAATCTGGTCGAGAAAATTGTAGGTCAAAACTAGCTAATTTCGGGTAACCGGCTAACCTAGAATGTCCCAAACTTGTAGTACAACTCAACCCTTATATCTCTGATATTATTCTATAAAATAAATTATTTTATTGCTGTTTAAAATATATTTTTGGTTATTTTAGCAATTTTGAGTCATTAACTATGTTCGGGACGAGTTTCGGGTAGACTAGCTGACTTATTAATCAACTTGTCATAAATATCTTTAAAAATATTAATTCTGGAATTTTAGAGATAAATATGTAGAAAATTAGTTTAAATATTATTTTTATGATTTTTATTTGATTTTTAAGTATGATATTGAAGTAGGAGCATAACCGACTAATTAAAAGTTAGAAACCCTAAAACTGTATTTCGATGTCTCGTAGAACCGGTGTGTGATTGTATAGATCTAAATGGTTCCACGAGAGATTGAATATAACTTTAACGCAATACTTTGACTAATTAAGTCGTATCGTAAGTTTCATAAGTAGTGACTTAATTTAGTTAATTAATTATCTAGGAGCGTCGGGTTCCGGAGGCGTGGATGCGGGAGCGGCGTTTCATATTTACAGCAAGGAATAAGGCAAGATACCTTGCCATATTTACTGCTTACATTTAGTTGCATTTTATTTCAGTTATTGTATCTATATTCCTTGTTTATTATTTTCTTCTTGCATGTGGACCTAGAGTTAAGTGACTACCGTCAATAGAGTGCATGTCATTAACTTGTCACGATTGTATCACGAGTTGTGTGTGAGTTATGAGTATCATGTAGGGGTCACTTGCGCGTTGGCTGATCACCCGTGCGCATGGGTAGGAATAGCTGTCAATAGATGCATGTTAGAAGACTTGACAGTTATTGAATATAAACCGTGTTGTAAAAACGACAGGTATTGGTGTGTCGTGTCTACGATGCATGTATAGTATCATTGGGGGGAGGGGACAGCTACTAGCGTAAGGGCTACATTTAACTTTTACACATTTATGGGTGATAGTGACTCGGATGAGCGCTACTTGCTGCCTGGTCGATAGTGTCTCGGATGAGCGCTACTTGACGGTCACTCTTTATTACTTGCTTGCGTGAATCCGTACAGCCCCTGCGTAGAGCGTTTTGCTCAAAGTGCATATCACATAGATGGTTAGGTGCCCTGTTGTGTTGTAGTTTATAGTATTTTTTACTTATGCAGTTACATGGCATGTTCTTCCTATATCTTGTTACATTCCTCTGAGGACCTGGTTATCTCTCCAGGTGTATGCTTTCATGAATTACTGCAGGTGTTCTAGCCAAGGCCGTGATCTTCTCCCTTCCTTCGAAGAGAATTACGCTTGGTTCGTTAGATATTTTATCGATTCACTTCTTGTACATTTTATTTTGAGATAGTTGGTAGTGGACTTTGTCTCCGTCCAACGTTTGTACAAATGACTTTAATAAGTTAATTTTATGATATATTGGTTTGTGGATGAGATTATCTTTATGGTTACTACATTTTACAGCTTATGTGTACATACGAGATATCCATATATTGGAGTATACGTCGTATGTAGACAGTTGGCATGATACGTTTCTAGTCCTACGTATTTTGGGACTGGAGCGTTTCATGTTCTTGTGGTGGCCCATGCAGGTCGAGTTTGTCACATCGGTTACGCTACTGTACCGATGTGAACCTGCATATAGGATTAGGATATAGGAATCTCATCCACAAGCTTGACTTCCTCTCTCAATTCCAAATCTCGAACTCTCATCCGATTATCTTGACTTCCTTCTGCTTGATTCCTTTCACTGCAAATCTTATCTTCTTTCGTGCTGAATATGGAGGTTAGGAGATAACTCATACGAGTATACGTGTTATATTCCTCAATTACTCCATTAGTTAACTTCATAAGTTGAGTAGTATGACTACAATCTACCACCCGTATCCTTTTAACCTTGTATTAAAGTGTAACAGAGTGATAATAAATATATTCTAGTATAGGAGAGATGTTTACCTAGAATATAAAAATTTTGTAGCCTATACCCATTGGTCAACTAAGGCCTGATACAAGAACCAGTAGGACGACTGTATACGCAAGCACACCGGATAAGACTTAGATCCTTGTGAAACTCGAACTATTTATTACTGCTTTCAACGTATTCTGCCGTACTTATACTTTAAACTACCATGAATAACGACGCTATTTATAGCCTAATTTTGCAAGCTTATTCTTTGTTGAGCTTGTTCAGGACATATGTATACTGGGGACGCCCACAAGTATATTGTCTAATTAGAATCAATGTATTATGATCTGATCAACCATAGTGCACTTGGTTCCCTTTTCATATGATTATCCCACGTGGATTGAGATATAGAGGTATCTAGGATCTCATCCGCGACTGCATTGACAATTCCTCTTGAATTATACATTCGCCTTTGAATTACGTAATTGTATTCAATGACATCTTTCTTGAACTCTTTATTGCTTTTGTCTTTCACAGATTGGAAAGACGAACGCTCGTATTTGATAGATAAATACAGAGTATCCCCATGGCTATGGTAGTTATATGCATAAGTATAGCAACCATCGGCCAAGCTATATAACTACAACCTTGCATAAAGTTGCTCGTCCTTCCCTCGACCCTAATAGTAATATCGTGACCTTTTAGTCATTTGAGCTTAAAAGATGAGTATGATCTTACCCTTGGGTAAACCACAAACCTATGAGACTATCTAATCTCTAGGAATCATTTATTGTGAGTCTCCAAATATTCATCTTGATTCTTGGCTTAACTAGCAACTAGTATGCCTTAAATCAAACCTTACTTGACTAGGCCCCCAAAGTTTAGACAGAGAAGAATAGACCAAAACAAGGACAAGTATTGCAAGGACCATGGTAGACACCCATTCCAAGATTAGAGATTCAGCAGATGTTACTCTAGGTACAAAATTCTATTATCAAAGAAGTGACATAATATTAGAACAACACATTCACCAGCTTAGCCAAAATCTGTAGCATGATGCCCCGTCATTATGTTGTATTAGTAATACAACAAGTGATGCATGAGCATTACATTTAATACCTCTTGAATGCTTGTGACTATAGTCTAGCAGGTTTGACACAAATAGAAATTTACGACTTAGTAGTTAGGGATCTTTCCCATGACGTGCTTTGGAGTTCGTTATTCCACTGATAGACTCTCGTATACCATGGACAAGTGGGTCATTCCATCTTATCGACTCAGGTACCACTGTACGCGATCATTTCCATTTATTAGGAATCGGGGTACAATCTTCGAAACTGATTCACAACTACCCTATCATGTTATCGATCACATTGTGACTTATTATTACCAAATGTCAATGTACGATATTGCGACTCAAATATTCCTAACCTTATTATTCCTAAAACCATATCCTAGTCTCTAGAGTGAATAGATTGTAAGCCATTCTTACTTTTAGAAATTTGGGGATCACCGATTGATTGAGGTAAATTTGTTCTCACTAGGATGATAAATTAGTGACTCGTGAACTCCCACTTTCTTTTAGATCTTTTGGTGTCCCTTACCGTGACTTTGATATTTAAAGTGTAATACTAGCTGTTACCATCCAACAAAATTTATATCCAAAACTTAAACGAGTCCACCTTCAAGTAGACATATCATGTCCCACACAAACACATCTCCTTGGACTCTATTATTATGATATGACTTTTAGGTCAAAAGGGACTAGCGATAACCCTTACCATAACACTAATGTACTTTCGGACTGTAGTTAGAGATCCAACCTTGACTCAAATCTTTTGGCCCAATATATGGTTGTGATCTACTCGAAGCCCTCTACGCACATGCCACTAGTGTGCCACTCAATAGAGGCCTTGTGTGCTATTTAAACACAAAAGTCACGGAAGGTGCATCTCACGACTTACAGAACTTATTCTACCAACCCGACGGAAAATTTGCCCAACCACTTGAATTTGAACCTATTCTACATTACCCTAACCAAATAGGGATGGTTTAAAATTCCACAAAATTTTGTCCAGTCACTATAGATTAAAATCTAAAGTTCATGCAATCAAAGATTGAAGTCCAATTAGGGAACCTATTGAGACTCAGTTAAACCCATCATAGCCCATCACCATATTGGGACTATAAAACCAAACTTGATGAAATAGGCCCTCACCCCTATTACGTAGGTCCCACCTCTTGGCTCACTAATTCTCCTTCCATAGATTTCGTAACTGCATCTCTTCGTAGCCTATGTTATGCATTTCTTGGTACCAACTTGCTTCCGGATATACTTGACCAAGACCTCTCATACTGTCTTGACCAAACATAATTAATATATGGGCCATATTAAATAGATAATACCTAGACTTCCTATAGAGTCTGTAACTATGATTGGAAATACCTCATACTTCTTATACCGCATTGAAATTTGACCTTCTTAGAAGCCCTATTACTGTGCTTTCCCCTATTAACCAACTTCTATACGTTGGGTAGAATATTGAACTTATTATACTCTACCTCTCAGAATGGGATTACAATCGTGACCGTTTTTTCCGTCTGTATAGAATTTATGAAAAGATCTTTTATTTTGCATTTTATATCCCTTTGCTTGTGCGTTTAGATAACTACGGTAGCAGATTGCAACCTAAATTCTTCAAGTCAATCATAGAATCATTTTTGTTTAAATCAATAGCAATTTTTTTTTGAGGCAAATAGATCGCAAGCCTCTCTAAGGAACATAAGATTTTGGAATTTATAAGTGGTTGAAAATGATTGGTTCCAATTAGACTAATAATTCAATGATTCATATCGTCGACCAATATTCGTATCATGTGATACCCTCGACCGTGATTTTGATAATTGAAGCACAACGCTAGCCTTTTCCTTTCGGTAAAGTTCACACTCACGAACTAGAATAGTCATGCTACTCACATGACATACATGTCCCACGCAAATGAACTTTCCAGTGCTCCATTTCAAAATTTACACCACGTATATGATACATTGTTTCCTCAAAACAAACCATAGAGACCCAAATTCGACCTATTCGATTTTACCCATACAAATATAGACCCATTTCCTTAACTAAACTGAATACTGAAGATCTATGCAAGACTCACACCTATGACATATGCCTTCCAACAAGCAAGCACATGCCTCCTACACAACACCAAACATCACCCCACACATATTAGTCCTTTTGACTTAGAGTTTTCAAAACACTTGTCTAACCATATTCTATAGCCTGAGTTCTTTAATTATCATCGATTCTCATCACTTGGCCATAAATTCTTATTCCCTAAGTTTTCGTGCTCACTTCTTAGTTTTTAATGTTAGATGTAGAATGAATCCTTCTGAACTGACACACCTTAGTATATTCCAACAAGAGGTCGCTACCATCTTGTCAGAAGCATGACCCCTAGAGTGACAATGTTTGATTGTAGTAACTTTTTTATAGTTGTTATTGACCAAGAACGTTATGGTGTTATCGAGGCTCACTTAGAATCCAAGACTGCGGTCAGAAGTGTCCATTATTCTCGTGCCCCTCCCTAGAAATTGTCCTCCTCAAGGTCTTGTAATGACGACGATCTTTACGGGTGGCCAACTTCTATAAGTTGGGTAGATCTGGAAGGAAGCATACCCCATCTTGTAGAATATGAGGTCAATTGGGATTCCTATGACAACCACCCCTCCATCCTTTCAAAAATTGAGCTAAGATTTGACGTACCTACTCTCCCTCCGTACAAAATCTCGCAATTCTTGATATTATGATTATTTTTAATTTCGAGAACGAAATTGTCATAAGTTGGGTAGGATGTAAAATCCCTTATAATTTAAAGAAATATTTAAATTATTTTTGGATTTAATTTAATTCTAATTTATTTTTATCTTATTTATATTATATAAAAGGACTATAGCCATGGTTGAGTTTGAATATGCAAGACGACTAGAAAGTATGGCATGCCTAGCATAATTGGGTACTTTAACTAGTATGCTAGCCATGTTAGGAATGCCATGGTCATATTGTAATCACTTGCATGTTAACCATTCAAATTATGGCACAAGTTAAATTTTTATTTAATTAATTAGTTAAGAAAGCCTTTATGACTTTTTAGGAGACCCGGTTGCACCAAACCTTCCCAAACCTCTTCCAAGTGAAACCCAACCCTGTGTAGGCATGTTTGACATTAATAAATATTAATAATTTCATTTATTTGTATTTAATAAGATTTTCTAGTGTAATTACATAGATAGAATTAAATAGTTCTATATTAGGAAACCCCTTTTTAAATCCTCAATCCAATCAACTTGCCAACTCACCAAACAACTAAATCATGCCAAGTGGACCCCCACCATGCTAATTTCGGCTAAGCAACCCCCCCTTAGCCGAATGCATCAAATTAAGTAGGATTTAAATCCAAGATTGCTTAAAATTTATTTAAGGATATGTTTAAATATACCAACTTATCCCAAACCTTAACCAAATCCTAATCTTTCTCTCCCTCACCTTTGGCCGACCAAAACCCCTCTCCCTCTCCATAATTTCGGTAGCAACAAATTCCCCATAGCATCTATACATCATCTCCTCCATTGTACATCTCTCCATCCTTCACAAAAACTCATCTCCTCCACCATACATCCCCGAAACCCCTCAAAACAAACACTAAAAACTTCATCTCCCCTATCCAATCCTATATAGCCGTTATCAACTCTCCCATACACACCAATAGAGGATTAGCAAGTGAAGATAACAGAAAAGATTGGAGCTTTGGTGAAGAGAAGTCATGATCACCCTTTCTAGCAAGGATCTTTGGTAAGAACCCAAATCTTTTCTTCTAAAAATCTTTGCTAAAATTCTACAAAAAATATGTTATTAATTCTGTAGAAATCATATTTTGATGGCTTTTGTTAGGTATAATCATCCATAAATGTTTTATTATGCGTAATATTCATGTGTCGGTTGGATCAAAATTAACCCCATTGTAAAGGAACTATGAGTTATTGGTGCCTATTTAGAAACTGAATTTTATGTGTGTTCATATACATAAATTAGGATTTTTAAGTATTTTTCCACGATTTTATCAACTCAAATCTGGTCGAGAAAATTGTAGGTCAAAACTAGCTAATTTCGGATAACCGGCTGACCTAGAATGTCCCAAACTTGTAGTATAACTCAACCCTTGTAACTCTGATATTATTCTATAAAATAAATTATATTATTACTATTTAAAATATATTTTTGGTTATTTTAGCAATTTTGAGTCATTAACTTTGTTCCGGGCGAGTTTCGGGTAGACTAGCTGACTTATTAATCAACTAGTCATAAATGTCTTTAGAAATATTAATTCTGGAATTTTATAGATAAATCTGTAGAAAATTAGTTTAAATATTATTTTTATGATTTTTATTTGATTTTTAAGTATGTTATTGAAGTAGGGGCATAACCGACTAATTAAAAGTTAGAAACCCTAAAACTGTGTTTCGATGTCTCGTGGAACCTGTGTGTGATTGTATGGATCTAAATGGTTCCACGAGAGATTGAATATAATTTTAACGCATTACTTTGACTAATTAAGTCGTATCGTAAGTTTCAAAAGTAGTGACTTAATTTAGTTAATTAATTATCTAGGAGCGTCGGGTTCCGGAGGCGTGGACGCGGGAGCGACGTTTCATATTTACAGCACAGAATCAGACAAGATACCTTGCCATATTTACTGCTTACATTTAGTTGCATTTTATTTCAGTTATTGTATCTATATTCCTTGTTTATTATTTTCTTCTTACATGTGGACCTAGAGTTAAGTGACTACCGTCAATAGAGTGCATGTCATTAACTTGTGACGATTGTATCACGAGTTGTGTGTGAGTTGTGAGTATCATGTAGGGGTCACTTGCGTGTTGGCTGATCACCCGTGTGCATGCGTAGGAATAACTGTCAATAGATGCATGTTAGAAGACTTGACAGTTATTGAACATAAACCGTATTGTGGAAACGACACGTGTTGGTGTGTCGTGGTTACGATGCATGTATAGTATCATTAGGGGGACGGGACAGCTACTAGCGTAGGGGCTACATTTACTTTTTACACATTTATGGGTGATAGTGACTCGGATGAGCGCTACTTGCTGCCCGGCCGATAGTGTCTCGGATGAGCGCTACTTGACGGCCACTCTTTATTACTTGCTTGCGTGAATCCATACATCCCCTACGTAGAACATTATACTCAAAGTGCATATCACATAGATGGTTAGGTGCCCTGTTGTGTTGTAGTTTATAGTATTTTTTTACTTATGTAGTTACATGGCATGTTCTTCCTTTATCTTGTTACTTCCCTCTGAGGACCTGGTTATCTCTCCAGGTGTATGCTTTCATGATTTACTGCAGGTGTTCTAGCCAAGGCCGTGTTCTTTTCCCTTCCTTCGAAGAGAATTGCGCTTGGTCCGTTTGATATTTTATCGATTCACTTCTTGTATATTTTATTTTGAGATAGTTGGTAGTGGACTTTGTCTCCGCCCAACGTTTGTACAAATGACTTTAATAAGTTGATTTTATGATATATTGGTTTGTGGATAAGATTAGCTTCATGGCTACTACATTTTACAGCTTATGTGTACATACGAGATATCCATATATTGGAGTATACTTCGTATGTAGACAGCTGGCATGATACATTTCTAGTCCTACGTATTTTGGGACTGGGGCGTTACAGCTGATGTACCCGTAAAAGATTGAAGACTGTCCTCAAATCCTGCAGGTGATTGTCTTGCAGGCGGCTCTTAACAGCGATGTCGTCAACATAGTATTCGACTGTCTTACAAAAGTGTTGGTATAAGATGGTGTTCATAGCGCGTTGGTGTGTGGCACCTGCATTCTTCAAGCCAAATGGCACCACTGTGTAGCAATTAACCCCGTTTGGAGTCCTGAATGATGTGCGTTTTTCATCATCTGGGAACATCTTGATCTGGTTGTAGCCCGAATAACCGTATTTGTAGGACATACGTTCAAAGCTACATTTGTTGTTGATTATTACGTCAGTGATCGGGAGTGGGAACTCTTCTTTCGGGCAAGCGGAGTTGAGGTTCCGGAAGTAGATACAGACTCGAATCTTTTTATTCTTTTTAGTAACGGGAACGATGTTGGCCACCCAATCTGGATGTTGTTCTTCGTGAATAAACCCATTGTCTAAGAGTTTATCCACTTCTTTGTCAATTTCGTCCATGATGTTAGGACGAAAGCATCGCTGTTGCTGCTTAACATGCTTAGTGTTAGGTAAGATGTTAAGCTTGTGCATTACGACTTGTCGATCTAAACCTGGCATGTCCTCGTAGATCCAGGCGAAGATGTCGATATATTCTTTGACAATTTGAACTAGAAATTCGTGATCTTTCCCTGCCAAGTTTTTTTTTGATGAATATAGGTTTGGACGAAGATTCATCTCCCAGGTCGATCTGTTCGACTTTATCTTCTGTAGGGGGTTCTCGTAGCTCGAAGCGAGATTCCCACTATGAACCTAGGCATTGAGCCCAAGTTCTTCCTCGAAGAACTCTACTGTTTGATCATCGTCCTCTTCTTCTGAAGGATGTGTGGATGTCATGTTGACTGAGAACACTTTCCTGAAGATCGGGCCGATACTGGTGTCGAAGTCCCAAGTGGAAGCTTCAGATGAGTGAGAGTGTGCAGCCTCTTTCGCTTCTAAACTCTCCGGGGTTGTGTGCGGTATGACATAGCCTGCCCCCAACGAGTATGATGGTAACACTCTTATGGCTTCCTTTTTAGAACTGGGAGTCATAAAGAAAAGAGTCAACCTCTGCCATAGTTCAGACCTTGGCTGCTTTTCAGGTCATAACCCATCTTTTGGATGAGGTACTTTGCTTGATTGGTGTATCGATATACTTTCATTCTACCGGTATTAGGTTCTGACTCGACCGACGAAAGGTCTTGATAACGCTCGATTTTGTCCAAGATGATAGGTTTCTTGTCCTAGCTCTGGTGTGGACTATATAACTGACTTCTCGGTATGGGACGACTTAATTAACATGGTTAACAGTCGTTATTTGTGTTTACAACGACCGTAAGGCATTATCTAGAGTATACATGGCATTCCAATGTGGAAAACTAGAATAATTCAAAGACAAACTTTTTTTGATAAAATACAGGATCTTGTCCCGGAGAATTACATCATCAAGAAACGGGGTGTCAATATTGGCAGATATGTACTCTTCCAATTCCTCATCAGTGAGAACTAGAGTAGCCTTGGGCGATTTGGGAGAGCTAGTCGGGAGTCTGACCCCTGGGGCCTTCCCTCTTAGCTTGACTGCAAGGGGAGTCAACGATTGGGGAGGCTTCCCCTTGAGCCGTACTTTGAAAGGTGCCTCAGCTGTCACCTCGAAGACTGGTGCTTTCTCGCCCATCTTAACCACAAAAGGAGCAGACACTTGGAGAGGTCTCCCCTTGAGTCGTATCTTTAAAGGAGCTTCAGTTGTTATTTCAACCAAAGAGTCTGGTGCCCTCCCGCGTAGCTTGACCATGATAAGGGCCGATGATTGGGGAGGTTTTCCCTTGAATCCACCTTCAGAGGGGCACTGGTCATCATTTCTGCTTTAATATCGACCTATGCTTCGTCTTCTGCTTCGTCATCAGCATCGTTGGCTTCATCGTCTAGATGAATTGATTTGTACAAATCAGAGTCGACGAAAAAGGCTTCAATCCCTTTGAAGGGATCGACATCAGCAAACTCCGTCATGAATATGACATTGGTGGACACGTATTTTATGCATTAGTGGAGAGTAGACGACACCACCATGTATTCATGTATCCATAGCCGCCCCAGCAGGATGCTATAATTGACATCCGCTTCTACGACGTAGTAAGTCACCTCAGTCTGGAGATCACCGATATAACATTTTAGCCAGATCTTTTCCAGCCGTTCGCTCTTGCTAGCGTTGAAGCTGCTATTTATAGTATTGGATGCAGTCAAGCGATGCATTGGGATCCCTAATGTCTGTCGCAGAGTCCGGAGGATAATGCTAAGGAAAGACCCACGGTCGATCTAGATCCGATCCACCTTGATGGCATCGATATACCCTGTGTAATACAACAGTCCGTTGTGTCGATTGTTCTTGAGTAGCATGTCTTGTTGAGTGAACGTGATATTGGGGATGATTTCCCCTATGCTATGGTAGTGGGACATGCTGCTGGGCCTTCTTTAGGTTGTTTAACCTGACTGATGAAAGACTCAGCATCCTTCAACGCTTCACATAGAGCCCCTCGAGTATCTTTGGATAGTTGGAGGAGCTCAAATAGGGATAGCCGAGCCGGAGTACTAGCGAGATACGCCAGTATGTCGAAGTTGTGGGGTTTAGTTAATCCCGGAGCACCATCTTTTCGTAGAGGCCTGTCAAAACGAGCCTTCTTCTGCTTTTATTTGTCGACTGCTAGAGGTTGGGATGAACCTTCCCCTTGGGCAGCCGTGGTGGTGACATGAGGTGTCACTTCGATCGGAGCCTCCTCTTGCTGAATGTTCTGCTGTGAACGTGTCTGAACGGGAAGGTCCTCCTCAGGGGAGGAAGAAATCTTTCGACAAGACTTGGATTTCTTGCCTCTAGTCTTAGAGGTAGGATGTACCCCCAGTTGAGGCAATTTTGGAGCTCGATCTGGGTGGACTCGCATGATCTCTCCCCGGGACGTCATAAGTGGTATTAGTCCATTCACATTGTCATGAGTTGGTGGAAGGTTAATTACATCCATCGCCACCTTTGGGATGGGGACGACGCCATCTTGAGCTTTAGTAGGTAGCAATGTGCCAAACTGGAGTGACAACATGTTGGCAGAGACTGTCTTCTCTTCATAATCAAGCGAGATGATATTCGTATTGATTATGTGTTGTATGTAGTTCTTCAAGATATAACAGTCTTGGGTTAGATGCCCGACGAACCGATGGTAGTGACAGTACCTCGAGTCGCCTACCTTGTCAATCTCGTCGGGATGCTTTGGATCATGCAACTTGATATTGTCGTTTTGCTTCAGCATCTCGAAGAGCTGCAGGTTGTCTTCGTCATTGAAGGAGTAAACTTTCTTCAGTCTTGGTACAGGCAGCGGTTTCTGAGCGGGACCTTGTGTGCTTTTCGAGGCATTCACAGTAAATGCCTACTTTCCCTTCGGTTCGTACCTATTGTTGTTTTTGGCGATGCATTTCCCCTTGTCATCGAACGCTGGAAAGTTAACCCCCAAAAGCTGAGTGTCACGTGCCTTCTTCTCGGCACTTTCGGCACCGATGATTAGCGAACTCCAATTTGGAGGCTAGACTGATGAGCCACGGCTTGATTACGGGCATCATATTCATGCTGCAGGAATCGATCAACACATGCTCTAGTATACCGGGAGGTAACCTTAAATATGCCTGACGGAAGCACCCGATGAAAGCTTGAACGATCGCTTTCTCCTTTTGGACCACTTCTATCAGAGACGACATCGTCATATCATTTCCTCCATCGTAGAATCGGTCAAGGAAAAGATGTGTTAAGTCGTCGAAGGAGGATATGCAATTGTTAGGGAGATTGCAGTACCAGTCGTAGGCAACACCCTTCAGTGCCCCAATGAACAAACTAGTAAGTAGGGCGTCTGTAATGACCCGCTCCGCCCTAGCGAAATGCCAATTCAAACGGCAAGTGAACGACTCGAACGAGCCATCGACCCAAAGAGTTGGCATCGAGCTGATACAGAATCGATGTAAGGCTTACATTGACCCGTCAAGAAGAATCCAGACTTAGACTTTCAAAGGCGCACTCGGAGTATCGCTCGGCCGATACAAACATCGCTAAGGTGGGTGGCTCCGATGAATCCGTATTTGCTTAGCCTAGACACCTAACAATACGGACACTATTGCTAGAATCGCTAGGCGATAACACCGCGCATGCTAATAAATGACTCAACGCACCTAGCTAAGGGAATAATCCCTTCTTGTATGCTTGCATAGAATATAGAAAAGAACATAGAAAATGTGAGAACTCTCGTGCTGCACTCCGCGCTCGTGCTAAGGCACGAGCTTACATTTCGAGTTCCCTATGCGTTCAAACAACGAAACAAAGAATGGTTTACAAAAATGAAACGGAAGACTATCGACATAGTCGTTCCGAGTAGAGTATAGCAACATTAAAAGACTTCGGGACCGATGGGTCGCCAAGGCGACTCCCGTACGGGGAGTTGTATAATGTATGAATGAAAGAATGAACGAATAAGTGAATGAATGAATGAACGTATGAATGAATCAATGATCGAATGGACAAGTGAAAGAAAGAAAAGAAAGAATGAATAAAAGATAAGAAAGAAAGGAATAGTTAGCGATAGGTATGACGGGCACGTACAATGGGGCTTGCTACCCGCGCTGCACGGATGCCAACCTGGTCGATAACGCATTATGGCTAAGGGTTAGCCTACGGCTCGGAGACAGCCGTTAAGTTAAAATGACAAACGAAAAATGAAATGGTCGTGGATAATCCCTTCGTATACGGGAGGTGGGAGATATAAGGGATTTTCGCGACACGATCAAAGGGAGGATCATAGCCGGCCCAGACAAAAATCAATGGAGCTTATGGGCTGCCTGGGTGTGGGCTTG
Organism: Iris pallida; assembly: GCA_029216955.1. NCBI lineage: Eukaryota > Viridiplantae > Streptophyta > Magnoliopsida > Asparagales > Iridaceae > Iris > Iris pallida. Next base: position 13,041,418 of record JANAVB010041814.1, read on the forward strand.
GCCACCCAGGAGATGTAAGTGCAGGAGTATTTTAAGACACTATCAACGTGTACCAGCCGTACGCTCTGAATAGTTGCAAAATACCAAGGGAGAAAGGGTCCAAAATAGCTTCTGATGCCAGCGACCGTTGCATATAGAGTTAAGTGGGCTTTGCTGGTGGCAATCCACGTGCAAGTCCTTGCATTGAAACAAAGTAGTCTAAGTTAATTGAATGAAGCGCCTTCCGAACAGGCTTGAATGTAACACACCAAATGATAGAGAGTACTTCATGCAAATGAACTAGAAAACACGTCTACGACGTGCTAGAATCTGAGGCAAGGACACGCCCTCGACACTAAATGTTTACGAGAATCACGTTAAGATATTACATATGAATTGTTGACTAACTTGGTTTACTTTGGACAGGAAAGGCCGGACGATAAGTATGGGTAAGTCGTGCATGTATTTTCATACAAACACTTGAATTCGGCAACACGAGATAGGCTATGAAATATGCCATGAAACTGATCCTAAGGCAAGATTAGAAAGACAATGAATGATAGACGGTGCACAAAAGTGAATAGAACGTATTTGGTAATGATAGCATTGTGGGCGAGCTAGCCTCCACACCAGTGCATAATAATGTACTGATAACCCCACAGTTTGCTTGCAGGAAGCAGGAGACGTCGTCGGGTGCGGAGCTTCCTCGAACGTGCTAAGGCACGGAGCTATCTCTGGAGCCTTAGAGCGTTGCAAGGAGCTGGAGCACCATATAAAGGACATAATGTATGGAAACATCGCCACGAATCATTCCATCTTGTAAGCCACTTGGCACGCCTTTTATGTTTCAGAGAGAGAGCTTGAGAGACTTGTAAACTCGGCCTAGCACTGCTTGTAAACTTCTTGAAAATCAATAAAGAGTTTGAATTCGCTTCAATTTGTGCTCATTTACTTTTCGCTGCAAATGGGGACACTCTGTGCGACTCTGTGGCCTAGCTCAAATCGTTCGTTTTTGGACATAGCCTTGCACGGGCGCAACCTAGGCCCGTGCGGCATCACGCCTTAGCGAGGACGATCGCTCCTGTGGGAGCGGGGCATGACAGATTGGTATCTGAGTATGGCTTTACGTCCTTGGACTTCCTTTCGATTCTCTCTATTTTGAAAGCTCGTTGAAACAAAAGAAGTATACACTCTCTCTCATTGTTCCTCAGGATGTTCCATTTAATAAGTCTAATATTTTCAAAAGCTTATACAAGTACTCGGTCGAACGGGATCGATAGGCGAAGGCCTTTGTGCCGAACCACGACGTACTTGAGTTGGAAGGAACCGATGCTAAGAGTTAGCAAACGCAAGACATGCTTGAATAACCTTACGCTGACAATAGCGAACGAGTATGCAAGACCGAAGTATAGTTCGAACGGGATGGTTACGCACGCAGCCTTTTGGCGATGTTGTGCCAAGTATGGCACACCTAGACCTTCTGGTACGAACGAGTTTGCGAGCGAGACCGACTATCGCTCTGACGAGAATAAGTGAGACTTAGAACGTATGTCGATAGAGACGCTATTTGAACAACGCTAAAACGAACGCTGGGAAAATGATTCTTAGACTTTGAGGAATGGGCGAACGTGCGATTGAACACATCGATTGGGAAATCGAATGATCTTTTGGGGATTTGTAGAATAACTTGACCCCGAGTGGTGTATGTGATAGGTTCGAAGAAGAACTATAGCGAGTGTCGTTGACTAGTTGAGTGGCTCGAACCCTGAGTGGTGTATCGACGACATAGAAATTGTTCGAGCGAGACTAAAGGATTTACGGATAGAACGAATACGTCGGCAAGCGATGATATCGCACAAAGCCTTTGAACGAGTAACGCTTAGTTGGTTGCGACATTGAGAGTCTCAAACGAGATATCGTTCGGACGAATCAAGAATGCGTAGTATGAATTACGAAATAATTGAATGGAGATTCGAAACGATAAAGTAAATGGGTGTGTTGGTCGAGGAAACGTAGCGAATCGTACATGCGATTTTAAAATTAGTCGAATGGATTGAAACTTGAGTTAAGACAAAATACTCAAACGAGATCGAAGACAGCATGATCGGAAGATAGCGTGCATGGAAACGTTGAGTGGAGATACGAGAATGACTAAAGAATTGGAATAGATGTTGCTCAATGAATAGTTAGCACGAGACAATATGAATTGAGGAAATTAAGTTGCACGACTCAGAATTCGTTGTAAAAGGAAGATCGTCAGGTTATGTACATCATCGATGGTATCGAGGCATATCAAAGATCGATGTACGATAACTCGGGGGTACTCCGATTCGATGAATGATGATCGTGTTAGAAGTTATTATTTCAAAGGATGCTATGTTGGAGAATTTGGATAGAAATGAACGTTTGGATGAAGAAGAAAAGTGACTTGATTGTTCGGTGATAACCACAACGACAACGATTTTGTCTTGTACGAGCGCAACTCCAGCCTCGTACATGCATCACGTCGGATTTAGGACGATCATTCCGTGTGAGCATTGGCATGGTGATTCATGTCCAGCGGGAATGATCGAACTCAAAATACCTTGACAAGGCAGTTTTGATTGCTTCGACTTGTGGTTTGAAGCGAAGGCGAATTGGAGGATTGATCGGACTTTTGATGGACGACGAAGTAAAGTTGGGGATTGATTAGACCCAATCCGCGTATCGAAAATTAATAAGTCTAGACTCAACGCAAGAGCTACGTCCCGATGAGGATGATTATATATTCCGCAGAAATGTTGACATGGTGATTCATGTCCGCCGTAGATAATCAGACTTACGTGAGATCGGGGCGCAACATATTGCAAGGCTAGATGACCTTGTGATCGACTACGTGAATTGGATAGGATGGATAGGTGAATTGTATCAAACATACTTGAAGAGATAGACTATGATAATTGCTAGTGTGGACGCACGATATTGACATGTCAAGGATTTGATTGAGGACAACCTATCGTAGGATGACTTTCCTAAACGAGCTCAGACGTGGAGCGAAGAATGTCTCAAGGTGAATATGGTGAACGCTGCTTGATGTTTAGAAATTTGAGTGAAGCGAACTTGGGTAGAAACTCCCGTACAAACGAACAAATGGTTTGACCATAGGATTTGGGGCGAGCTTCGTACAGCGGCCTTGCACGATAAGCCACGGACTTGACTTGTAACTATGACACTGTGAGATGACGTAGCGGATAGGCGGACGTCCCTATGCCGAGTGATTGAACTTGTGCGATTGACCTTACAGTATCGTCTAGACAGACGATAGACTTAGGACAGCAAGACTTAGAGTAGGACGGGGAACACGGAGTGTGCGTGAACGACGACGAGATTGGCCCCAAACAAAGCGAATGATAGGAATGGATGATGCGCAAGTAAAGTTGGGATAACGAATTGAATCAACGATTGGAAGACGTACTCGATGATAGTGCAATACTTGGTCTTGAATCGGACGGAAATTACTTAGACTTGGTCGACCCCGCTAAGAAGAAATCATACTAATTTCGTGGACAAGAACGCTTGAGAAGCGAATAGGGTCATCATGATGACCGAGATAACAATAGTAAGATGCACATGAGTTCGGTTTTAAATTGAAGTCAACAAAACGATCGGCAAATCAAAACTATCACGAGTAGCTTGTCCGACTTCGCTAATCACTAAGCTTGGTTGAAATGTACGTATTCGAGAGACGCTTTGAATATGTGCACAGTCCCCACTCAGCGATATGATGGACTCGAATGCAGCTGCAAGTGGGTGTTGAGATGCGCATGAACAAATAAGTGAATAAATGGACAGTCATTCAATAAAATTTACCAAACGCATGCAACATAAAACTTGGAAGGATAACCGATCATAGTTCGATGCCATCGAATGATAGAGCCGTTCAATAGAATTGTCTACGAAACACGACGACACGAGTTAAGGAATGGTAGGATGACCTGCACTCAGGAAGTCTCGAGGACGAGACTTGTTTTGAGTGGCGTATTATGTAATGACCCGCTCCGCCCTAGCGGAACGCCGATTCAAATGGCAAGTGCAACGACTCGAACGAGCCGTCGACCCGAAGAGTTGGCATCGACCTGATGAAGAATCGATGCAAGGCTTACATTAGCCCGTCAAGAGGAATCCAGACTTAGACTTTCAAAGGCGCGCTCGGAGTATCGCTCGGCCGATGCGAACATCGCTAAGGTGGGTGGCTCCGATGAACCCGTCTTTGCTTAGCCTAGACACCTAACAATACGGACACTATTGCTAGAATCGCTAGGCGATAACACCGCGTATGCTAATAAACGACTCAACGCACCTAGCTAAGGGAATAATCACATCTTGTATGCTTGCATAGAATATGGAAAAGAACATGGAAAATGTGAGAACTCTCACACCGTACTCCGCGCTCGTGCTAAGGCACGGGCTTATATTTCGAGTTCCCTACGCGTTCAAACAACGAAACAATAAATGGTTTACAAAAATGAAATGGAAGACTATCGACATAGACATTTCGAGTAGGGTATAGCAACATTGAAAGACTTCGGGACCGATGGATCGCCAAGGCGACTCCCGTACGGGAAGTTGTATAATGTATGAATAAAAGAATGAACGAATAAGTGAATGAATGAATCAACGAATGAATGAATGAACGTGTGAATGAATCAATGATCGAACGGACAAGTGAAAGAAAGAAAAGAAAGAATGAATAAAAGATAAGAAAGAAAAGAATAGTTAGCAACAGGTATGACGGGCACGTACAACGGGGCTCGCTATTCGTGTTGTACGGATGCCAACCTGGTCGATAATGCATTATGGCTAAGGATTAGCCTACGGCTCAAAGACGGCCGTTAAGTTAAAATGACAAACAAAAAATGAAATGGTCGTGGACAATCCCCTCGTATACGGGAGGTAGGAGATATAAGGGATTTCCGCGGCACGATTAAAGGGAGGATCGTAGCCAGCCCGGACGAAAATCAAGGGGGCTTACGGGCTACCTGGGTGTGGGCTTGGCCACCCAGGAGACGTAAGTGCAGGAGTATTTCAAGACATTATCAATGTGTACCAGCCGCACGCTCTGAATAGTTACGAAATACTAAGGGAGAAAGGGTCCAAAATGGCTTGTGATGCCAGCGACCGGTGCATATAGAGTTAAGTGGGCTTTACTGGTGGCAATCCATGTGCAAGTCCTTGCATTGAAACAAAGTAGTCTAAGTTAATTGAATGAAGCACCTTCCAACAGGCTTGAATGTAACACACCAAATGATAGAGAGTACTTCATGCAAATGAACTAGAAAACACGTCTACGATGTGCTAGAATCTGAGGCAAGGACACGCCCTCGATACTGAATGTTTACGAGAATCATGTTAAGATATTATATATGAATTGTTGACTAACTTTGTTTTCTTTGGACAGGGAAGGCCGGACGGTAAGTATGGGTAAGTCATGTATGTATTTCCATGCAAACACTTGAATTCGGCAACAGGAGATAGGCTATGAAATATGCCATAAAGCTGATCCTAAGGCAAGATTAGAAAGACAATGAATGATAGACGGTGCACAAAAGTGAATAGAACGTGTTTGGTAATGATAGCATTGTGGTCGAGCTAGCCTCCCCACCAGTGCATAACAATGTACTAATAACCCCACAGTTTGCTTGCAGGAAGCAGGAGACGTCGTCGGGTACGGAGCTTACTCGAACGTGCTAAGGCGCGGAGCTACCTCTAGAGCCTTGGAGCGTTGCAAGGAGCTGGAGCACCATATAAATGACATAATGTATCGAAACATCGTCACGAATCATTCCATCTTGTAAGCCACTTGGCACGCCTTTTATGTTTCAGAGAGAGAGAGAGCTTGAGAGACTTATAAACTTGGCCTAGCGCCGCTTGTAAACTTCTTGAAAATCAATAAAGAGTTTGAATTCGCTTCAATTTGTGCTCATTTACTTTTCGCTGCAAATGGGGACACTCTGTGCGACTCTATGGCCTAGCTCAAATCGGTCATTTTCGGACATAGCCTTGCACGGGGGCAACCTAGGTTCGTGCGGCATCACGCCTTAGCGAGGACGATCGCTCCTGCGGGAGCGGGGCGTGACAGCGTCTTCCTTCGGGAGATGTTATGCACAGATTGGAAGTAGGTCAAGTATCAGCAGGGAGACTCCTTCGCGTCAAATTATGCCAATGTTTATGGTTTATATTTGGGGGATAAACCACTTTGTTCCACTCGGGAGGATAAGGTCGTCGAATCCCAAGCTTCTGGCATTCCTCCTGTTTAGTTCGCCCTTTAAAGCGATCGTGCAAGTCTCTTACCATCTCAACCAGCTCCTTCATAGAGCAAAGAGCAGGTAAGGGCGGTAAAGTATGAAGCTCGGTACCCGAAGGAGATGATGTCCGAGGTACAGTGTGATGATCTGTTCCTGAAGGTACCGGTTGAGGGGGTATACTTGATTTTTCGTTAGACCCAGGATCAGGACTGGTAAATGTCGGTGCCCTTGTCAAAGGTTGAGAAGTCAGAGTATTTCGAATCTCAAACACCACTTGGGGTCAAGGATTGCATGGTGGTAGAGAGAGCCTTGAGGCCATCTTCCAAGGTATCCATACACCGTACGAGATCCGAAGCTGGAGCTTCTACTTCTTCTTCGTCCCCATCCCATGCCAAATAGATTGGCATGACATAGGTAGAAGTGGATGGATTGGTCGATGCTTCACTATCGGCATCGCATTCTTATGAAAAGGTTGGTTTAAGAACTTCTTCTTCTGATGCCTCATACTGGCTACCTCCAGCTACATCAGTGTCGATTCTTTGATGAATATCCTCATCCTCGAACGAGGGTTGTCACAGATAGTCGGGGTCTGATCACCCCCAATTTGTAACGTCTTTCTCCTCAACCGAGTATTCTGGAATACCCAGGTTGGCGAGGCTACTACTTTACTTTTCTTCGATTGGCTTTTTGACGGACCAGTCGAGGTCGAGGAGTTGGTGGTGTTTTTTTCCTCTAGAAGTATAGGAATTGGAGATGACATGGCACGAGGCGATCGGAGGTTCTGTCTCATCATCGATTGGTACCCTTTTTTTGAGGCGATGTCGGATGTGTGCCGCTGGTTGTAACCACCGGAATACAGACTGCCTTGGTGGTGCAGCCATTATTTTGCAATAGAAGCAACTGATGGTGACCATAGCACAAGTATGCCATATGAAGGACACATCGTGTATGGAGGCCATCTCTTTCGATCTACGTCTGTGAGTGATCACATTACGTAGATTGTGTGAGAAGAGTTTCACATTCGCACCCGCTTCAGGTGCATGGCAGGGCCAAGCGCTGGGGTGGTTATGTGTATACTGTACCCCCTGATCTAGTTCCAGTTCATAAAATATTCCTATATCATTGGTGGAAGGGCAACATGTATTTAGACTTGAAACCACTTCATACGTACAGCCCACGTGGGCGCATGGGTTCAAAATTGCAAGATTTGTCCCACCCAGCTTGGTTTCAAGAGATGCGCCCAAGTGGAAAGGGGACTTTGAGAGTCGACTCATTGGTGGTTCCAAAGGACCCGAGTCGACTCTGTACAGCTTACCATTAGCTGTGCGCATGACATTCAACGTGCATTTTTGGTTCGCTGTTAGCATAACACGTTTGGGGCGCATGGCCCATACTGCCTTAGACTTCTTTGTACTAGCCCGTAAAGGCACATATTACTTAGAATCTAATTCTTCTTTGCCATGACAATGAGTGATTCTGTCAAAGACAAAGGTCTTCCCCGTACATTAGAGATCATGTGCAGAAAAGTGGCTGCACCTTTGTTTCGTCGGCACATCTTCTTCAACTGAAAAGAAGAAGGTTGGCAGCTGCAGTTAGCGCTACGCTTCCCTGGCAGATGCGCTGTACCAGTAGCAATATTTTGCTTGATAAGAACATCAATATGAAGGATTGGCTGCGTCGGCGCAACTTCTTCAGTTGTGGTACTCGGTGCATCGCCTTTGCGTACCTAGACTTAGCGAGTCTTTTTCGGCTTTGGCAGCCGCTTCGAAGGAATTGCGTTGCCTTCAGAGATAAACTCCTCATACGTCTGTTGATTGAGGCATACCACCAGTATCTTTTGGGAGGAGCCAAGCTTGTTGTTGTAGACTGTGACACGACCATCTCGTTGGAATAGAAAGTGGTCCCTAGCAGAGTCGCCAACTTGTTTACCATTAAACAAGTTATGGAATGAACTTTTATATTTAATTACAAACATAACAGAGTACAATATAGGATTTAGATGTAATCCTTAGTACACTTTTGTTTTTTTATCTAGGAACCATGGCGATGGAGTTAGTGGTAATTCTTTGACTCCGTTGATGATCTGACGATGATTTATAACTTTATGAAAGTCTGGATTGCTTTGGAACGAGCAACGACTTGAAAAGGATTGGGACTCTTGCAAGTGCTTTGGATGCTAATGTGGTTGAAAGAATGTTTAAGAAGTGCGGACTTTGAGAGATTGAACGAAGGAATGATCCTTCTATTTATAAGCAGCAGAATGATCTGCTTATGCGCGCATACGCGACGCACACATAGAGAACTTACATGAAGGGACACTATGTGGCTGACTTTATTGGGCACATGGATGATGCACCAGGAAGCTGGAGCTAAATATGTTTGAACTGTACTATTGAGCTGTAGATGGGCTGACACGTGGTAGTTTTTGCGATTCGGTTGTTGCTGAGATCTTGGGTTGTTGGCACCCATTCGTAGGCAGAACTAAGTCAATGACATATGACATAAGTTCATGGCTCAAAGGTCTTTGTACGTTGATCTGGGTGGATGCGCCTAGGATTAGGCGTATGAGGAGATTTGGCTTCTGACTTTTGAGATCAGAAGCAAGTTTAGGCGCATGGCTTTTGAGGTACATACATAGTTCAAGGTGCATGGCTATAGAGGCACATGCGAGTGCTTGGGCACAGGGCTATGAAGGCGCATGCGAGTGATCAGTCGGCCACGTGGCAGAGCACATCCGTATCAGACAAAAGGGTGATGATCGCGTCTCTTCGTCTTCTGCAAAAGCTGACTGCTCAGACTTCGAGATGCGTGCTATTTTTATTTTTGTCATGTAGCATTAAATGCTTTGATGGGTGACGAGCTTATGTGGGCGCATCTGACTGTGCTCCATTAGGCGCATCGGCATAGAAGACATGGTGTTGAGAGACGCATCTGCTACGTGGCGTATCTCCTTTGGTTGGACTTGTTGAGTCTTTCGAGGCATTGATTTCTCTTTAACTTAGCTAAATTTGAGGTGACGGATTCATCGTCATTAATGCAGGTTCATTGCACTAACTTCGAAGAAGTTTACCACTTGACGCATGGGTATGATTTGTCCTGGCCTATAAATAGCAGTGTAGAGAGTTTGCTCATTTTTTCGTCCAAACTTCCCATTTGAGATGAACTCGATCGATCCTCCTTCTTGGCAAGATATTGTACTACGGATTGTGGATCTCCTTGTTCAAAAAAGCTTTGATTTTGATGACAAACTCTTTCAAGAGACTAAGATGCTCTGAAAGAGCTATGGGCACAACAGCTTATGTTCGAACCCCTTGTCGGCAGTATTCTTCTACGAGATGGCGTTGGGTGCCAGTTGCATCCAAAGATCAGGGTCGTCGTGCCCCGGCTTCTATTATGCTGGAATAGCCATCGGGTTTGGATTGATTGCCAACCCACGTTCTGCTCAATAAATGCTTCATTAGCCGAAGCACTCGTGAGTTGACGAAGAAGTGATTCGCTCTGATAAGGAGGAATGAGGCGCCTATTATGAGATGTAAGAGTGATGCGCCTAGCTGAGACGTCAGAATGATGTGCCCAGTTTTTAGTTTAGGCTAGGCTTCTTTGTAGTATACTTTTTATTGTAATAAAGAGTTGGACAAGTAATAGACATTTTATGTAAAATTAAAAATTTGATCTTCATGTGCCTCTTTTCTTTACTGTCTTCCGATATGCCAATATTTTGTCTTTGGTCTTTCAGCGCATGCTATTTTGGGGCGCATGGCGCTTTGGGGTGCGTAAGAGTTATGACCTTGGATGCGCCTGAAATTCGATGCTTCTACAGGAGACTCCACAATCAATCATCCATTCCGAGTCTTGGCAAGTAAGATTTGCACATTCTCTTTCATATGCCGAGAAAAATACAATTCATTGTCATTAACAACGGCTGCACTTTTATTTTTTTTGCTTTTCCTTGGTCCTTCCTTCCTTTTGTTCTCGCTTGAACTTACGACATTCCCGTTTTACGTGTCCACTCTTACCACAGTGATAGCAACTGATGTCTTTTCTAGCCTTTGATTTTCCACTTGACTTGTTTCTGTTCTGAGGCTGTCGTCTTGTGTTCCTCCCCATATTCTCGGTAGCAAGGGCATGAGAATGGGATGATCTGAATGACTTTCTTCGGATTTCTTCATTCAAAAGGTTGCTTCTAACTTGGTTCGTAGATACAATTTCATCAGGTGGGAAATTACTAAGAGACACTACTAGAGTCTCTCAACAATCCGATAACGAGCTAAGCAAAAGAAGGGCTTAAAGCTCGTCGTCCAATACCATCTTCACAGATGCAAGTTGATTCACAATACTTTGAATTACATTTAGATATTCAGATATGGAGTCACCTTCCTTAAATTTGAGATTGACAAGCTTTCGAATCAGAAAAGCTTTATTCCCGGCGGTCTTCCTCTCGTAAGGATATTCAAGTTTCTTCCACAAGCTGTTCATCAAAGTCTCATTTGACTCATGGTAGAATACAATATCATCCATCCATTGTCGAATGGTGCTAATAGTCTTTCGATCGAGCTTCTTCCATTCTTTCGCCGTCAAGGACTCTGGCTTGGAGGATTCACCTTCAACTAGTGCATGGAGGTCCTTGTTGTAAAGAAGATCCATCATCTTTGCCTTTCGTATCATCCAGTTACGTCCATTCAAGCTTATCATTCGAATACCGCCGTTGGGAGTCTCCATATCAATGCAAGAAGATTAGCAACCTATGCTATGATACCATTGTTGGAGAAAAATAAGACATTTCTTGTCTTTGTGATGAGATAAAAATAAATTAAAAATTGACACTACAAGAAAAATACCCTTTTATAACACTTGTAAAGATGTTATTATAACGGTTTTATATACATGGGTTATAAAATTTCGGGAATCCACCTTTACATGATGGTTAAGAGAAGTTTCTGGCCTATTATAACACTTATTACATATAAACGTTATATATAGTATATATCTTTGTAACGCTTCTGTGTAGGAGCGTAATAAATGTTTCAAAAATGAAGCATGTCAATAGCTCAGACCAGCTCTATTTTTATTCCCTTTTTTTTCTTTCCCATCAAAAACCCCTGCCCCCTAAAAATTTTCATCCCCATCAAAGCCCTGATATCGCCCCCTCCCCTATTTCTTTCTCTCCCTGCCTTCTCCTCCTCTCCTCCTACCATTGCTAGATCCTAACACCCTAACCCTAATTTTTCGTTCTTCTCCTGCAATGGAGGAAGAACTGGAGATGGAGTGAGTGAAGGACATGAAGGATATGGAGCCGGCATCAAGCGCCTCCACCACTTCCTTAAGTCATCTACCGTGACCCTCGGCTCCTTCGAGGTTGCCCAAACCTTCATAAAGGAAGCATTAGGATATATCAAGTACTTTTTCCTTTCTCTTTATGACCCTATTCTCGATAGATTCGATGGAGATTTTCTTTGAATCAGTTGCAATTGTATATTTTTCTCTTTATTTATCAGTTTTTCATAAAGCCATGGTTTTTTCGTCTCTACTCGATTGATTATTCATTTTTGGGTCTTTCGGTCGGATTAGGGTTTGGGGAATGATTTGGGAGAATACCTGTATCCTCTATGCAGTCCTAAGCACCGTGGTCCAATTTGGACCCTATCGGTAGGTGCGTGTGAAACCCTTGAAATTTTGAATTTTTTATTATTATTTATTTGCATTAAATGGGATTTTTGGGAATATTTTTAGTTTTTTTTAAAATTATATTTAATAGATGACCTTAGCCGTTGTTGAATTTTGGAGCACTAGACGACCATGACTTTTAGCACGGAAGTTGTAGCAGTGTGCCTTGACTAGTATATTAAACATGCCAGGGGAAGCCTAGCCATGATGATGTCCAAACTAGGAAAACTAGGCCAAGTTGTGAATGGACTTATTTAAATTATTTTTAATTAAATATTATTTTATATATTGATTTTTAGATGACCCGGTTTGTCCAAACCGGCCCGAACTGGGCCCGGACCAATTTAAGCCTAGGTAGGCATGTGGTGGGACCAAGGTGGCCTTGTAGACATATTTTATGTATGTAGAAATATTCCCTAAATTATTTTAAAATTTCATGTACAATTTCTAATTATTTAATTATGTGTACAATTATTGGTATTTTTATTATTAAATAATACTTTACAAAATTGTGCAATATTTTCTAGACCCAAATAAGGGTATGCGGTATAAGTCCACCAAGCCACCCAATTGTTTATTTTAAATATTATATTATTATCAATGAAGAATTTGTTATAAGTAAATAATCATGATTTTTAATAGTAATTATTATTCTTGGTTATTTTTTGTGCCAATTGAATTTATGGATACACATATATATGTACATATAATTAAATGCTTTGTATATATAAATAAATAATATTAAGTTTTATATTGTGGAGGTTTTTATTGAATGCATTTAAATATATATATATATATATATATATATATATATATATATATATATATATATATATATATATATATGATTCAAAAGATTAGAAAAAATATATATGATTCAAAAGATTAAAATATATATATATATACATAAACCATTTTGGTCGACCCCACAAGTGGGCGGCCATAGCAGCAACTTGCTATAAGAAATATACAAAGGGGGAAGCAGCAGCCGCAGCTAACACAAAAGTGGCCGACCCCTTGTTATTCTATCTCCTTTCACACACACACACACACATACACACACACACACACACACACATATATATATATATATAAGTTTAACCACACAAAACCAAAACCCTAATCTCCTTCCATCTTCTTCCTCCTCTCTCCTCCATCCTCCTTCCTCTTCTCAGCATGTGTGCCAGCCTCACCGGAGCGATAGCAGCCCCCCTCTCGCTCGTCATGGCGACAACAACAACAAACACCCACAACAGCAACAGAAATTAAAATCAAGGTACCCAACTTCCCCGTTAGATTACTCTCTTAATTCTATTTCGTTTTTAATTACGTAATTTCATATAGAAAGCCCATATGATCCTCTATCATTCCTTTCAAATAGATTTATTTATTCTGCAATAAATTTCAGGTTTAATTAGATTAAAAGTCACGAAAAATCAGTTTTTAAAAACCTTAAAAACTCTGGTACGAGGTCCGTCCTGACAAACCGGATGACCCCGTCGCAAACCGAGAGTACCGAAAGGTCCGTATCGACCTTGCGGACGTGCAGGCTTTGATGGAATTCAAATTGGTTGCGTGTACGCGACGAATTTGATCAGTATCCGTCAAATTTTCTCGTATCGGGTATTTTCGAAATTTTCCATTACTTAGTGCACACTCATCAAATCGCGACGAAACTTGTGCCATTGGACTCGAAATATTTTTTTGGTCCTGTGCGCCAAGTTTGGTTCAATTCTGAGAAGGTTGATCGGGACGCTATTTTGGCGGGCCCACAATCCCACTCAACGGGCAATTTTGTGCACGGCCTACTGGAATCCAAAATTGGACATACCGTTGGGTTTGTCTCATTAAAACAAATCCGTAGACGTGTAGTTTGACGACTTTAGAGACCGTAGATATTGGCACACATTTCGGTGCAAAGCGGATCCAACGGCGGACATCGTTTTAATCCAAAATTATGATTTTGCCCCTGTTCTAGAATTTAACTTTTGGACAGGCATTTCCTAGGCTTATATTTTATTCCAAACTCGTTCGTGATGTTTGTTGCATCATCCGAAGTCATCTGCAGGATTTGGCTTTTCCTACTTCGTTTATTTGCTTGTTCGAGCTACTGGATCATTCCCTTTTGCACATAACCTCAGGCAAGATACCTTGCCATCTTTACTGCTTACATATAGTTGTATTTTATTTCATTTATTGTATCTATATTCCTTGTTTATTATTTTCTTTTGCTTGTGGACCTAGAGTTAAGAGACTTCCGTCAATAGAGTACATGTCATTAACTTTGTCACGATTGTATCACGAGTTGTGTGAGTTATGAGTATCATGTAGTGGCCACTTGCGTGTTGGCTGATCCTCCGTGTGCATGTGTAGGAATAACTGTCAATAGATGCATGTTAGGAGACTTGACAGTTATCTATTATAAAACTGTGTTGTGGAAACGACACGTGTTGGTGTGTCGTAGTTACGATATGTGTACAGTATCATTGGAGGGAGGGGACATTTATTAGCGTAGGGGCTAATGTTAAGTACACACATAGATTTGGGCCGATACTGTCTCGGATGAGCGCTACTTACTGCCCCAGGGCCGATAGTTCTCGTACGAGCGCTACTTTCTGCCCATAGTCGATAGTATCTCTTATGAGCGCTACCTACTACCATCCTCTCTCCATCTATGCTGAACACCTAAGCTCCTGCGTAGAACGTTGTCCTCAAAGTGCATATCACATAGACGGTTAGGAACCCCGTTTTGTTGTAGTTTTATAGTATTTATATTTGCAGTTATAATGGCATGTTCTTCCTGTATCTTGTTACGTCCCTCTGAGGACCTGGTTATCTGTCCAGGTGTGTGCTTCTGTGATATTTGTAGGTGTTCTAGTCGAGGCCGTGATCTTCTCTACCCTTTCGAAGATGATTGCACTTGGCTCGCCTTGTTATTTCATATATTCCTTCTTGTACATTTTATTTGGGATAGTTGGTAGTGGACCTTGTCTCCGCCCAACTTTTGTACAAATTACAATTTTGTCTTGATTCCTATTTTATATTGATTCTTTTATTGTGGATGAGATTAGTATCATGGATTACTGTATTTCACAGCTTATGTATACATACGATGGTTCCATATATTAGAGTATACTTCGTATGTATACAGCTGGCATGTCTATGTAGCTAGTCCTACGTATTTTGGGACTGGGGCTTTACATGTTTTTATGGTGGCCCATGCAGGTCGAGTTTATCACTTTGGTTACGTCTCTGTACCGATGTGAGCCGACAATATAGGATTAGAATCTAGGAATCTCATCCACATACTTGATCACCTTCCTTGGCCCCAAATTTCGAACTCTCGTTGCCTCCCTTTATTTTTGCATCTTGCTTGAACTCTTTCTACCAACACCCTATCATCTTGTGCTTAAACATGGTTAGAAAGATGACTACACTACTATATACTTATTGGTCAACCATATGGCTAGAAGGATTACATTGGCAATTGGAATACACGGGGACCTTAACTAAGTTATAAATGCATTTTTCTAAAAAGAATGATTTTTTTTATAATTAGTAAATTTTAAGTTTGGTAGTAGCGATATTACCAGCTTCGAGAGATAAAGAAAATTTTGTTTTCGAGATTTCCAAGTAGTGATCATCAGAGGATTGATAGGGTTTTATTTAGATACTACAGGAAAATAGTTGGAATCTATACACAATTGATTTAAGAAATTGATTTAATTTTCGAATTTTGATATTTATGATTTATTAGGTTATAGCTATACGTCTTTGAACAAATATAAAATTAATTTGATTTTCGAGTTGTGATATTTATGATTGATTGGGTTATAGTTATACACCTTGAACAGTTATAAATTTGGTTTAAAAATGTTCTTAGATTTTAAATATGGCAGTAGAAATTATTTAAATTTGAGATGTACGACTTACAATTTTTGTGTTTAGTAAAATTTAAATTTTAAGTGGAAGTAATGATGGTAAATTTTTGTTTAAATTATTTGAAAGTTATGCAAACGATTTTTACAAATTTTTCTTATTCTAAATTGTGTCCTATGATTGAGGATTTACAAATCTATTTAGATTTTTGTTAAAAACAATGATTTTATGACTGATAAGATTATTTGAAAATTTAGTTTAATGTTGGATTGCTAATATTACAATTTTGGAAAAATAAATATATATAAGTGTTAATGATGTGATAAAAGGTTGTTTGCTTGATTGAAGAAAGTTACCATTTAAAAGTTGTGATTATGTTGGAATGACTTAGTATGAATAGGAGTTATAATTGATGAGTGCATTAAAATATTGAGCTAAAATTTTGAGATTGCTTTTTATATGCTAAAGATTTTATCTAGAGAGTTATTTGCATTTATTTTGAGTTTTAAAGTTATGATGGGTTATGGATTTTTTTTTATAGATTTATGATTTATGAACTCTTGAGCTTAATAGTTGAATATTAAAGTGTTAAATTTTTTAAAAAGTTAGTAGTAACGTGATAAAAGTTACTTTGAGAATTATGAAAGTGATTTAAATTTTAGTCATGATTAAATTGAACGGCTTGGAGTGAATACAGATTTTGGGGGTTTATTTTTGAAATTATTAAGAAACTTTTGTAAGAAACTTGAGTTAAAATTTTAATGGTGGGCAACCAAGAGGGTCCAAATAAGATAGATGTATTCCACACTAAATTGCTGTATCACTCATGACCATGATGGTAGTATATACACAAGTGTTGTTAGTCATCTACCAAACCATGCGATTGTATCCCAATCTTGACTTACTCGACCTTTCCTCGTGACCAACTAACCGTTTGCGGATTGAATAATGAATTGATTGCTCCTTGACTGTATTCATCTAGAAGACTATCTTCTCACTAGAACCGTGTCCCTAAATTATTATTTTACTGGATTCCTTAACTAATTTTATCTCATGCTTTAACTTGTTCTCCTTTATTATTGTGCATAAATTGTCACCCCATGAACTCCTACTTTCTATTTTTGATCTTTTGGCGTCCCTTACCGTGACTTGGATATTTGGAGTACAGCACTAGGTTTTTTTTTCCTTCTAACAAATTTCATATGTAAGGCCTAGACAAGCCCACCTTCATGTAGACATATCATGTCACACTAAAACATGCCTCCTTGCACTCTATTTTCTTGATATGACTTTCTAGTCAAAATGGCCAAACTATAATTTTTACCATGAAACCAAAATACTTCCTGACTTCAATTAAGAGACCCAACCTTGACTCAATACCTTAACTCGATATATGAATATGTTCTATTAAATTCTTTAATGCTTAGCATTGTACTTTATCTTGGTTGCTTGACCCATGGTCCCATCACACTACTAGTTTAACTCTTGTAAGTTAGGTAGAATACCTCACCACCTAACAAACCTTTTTCCTTGTGAACCACATTGGTAAGTTCACTTAGACTATAAATTCAGAGGACCCTACCTTATCTAGTCTACCAAGCCATAAATGAAGAAACATTAGGACAACTGTATAGGCCCAAACTTCGGGCGGAACTTAGATTATAAAAGATCCGGGACTATTTAATTTCCTTTATCATTCTTTCTTACTTATATTTTGACTATCTCATGCTGCTAATTAGCCTCAGTTTTGCAAGCTTATTTATTTACCAAGCTTGATCATGACATATTTTATTGGGTGCACCCACTAACATATTATCTAATCAGAACTGGTGCATGATGGTCTGATCAACCTATTGTACTTTGGTTCGCTTTTCATGTATTATTTTACGTGGATGGAGACATAGTTAAACTTGCCTTAGAGTCTCATCCGCGACAGCCTTGGCAATTCCCTTTTGAATTATTTTCATCGCCCATGAACCCCGCATTCGTACTCAATCGCACCGTCTTTGAAACCTTTGTTGTTCTTGTCTTTTAGTTATTTTGGAAAGACAAGGCACAGTACTTGATAGATAGACTCAAGGTATCACCTTTGGTTGCCCTATCAGCTATTTATACACAAAGGTAGATAACAACCGATCGACTCATGTGGCTATATCCTCGCCTTTAACAACTCCTCATTTCCTAAATCCTAGAATTGTTATCGTGCCCTTCCAATTATTCTTGGGCACTCGAGAAAGATTCTAATCATTCACTTAAATAAAACTCTCAATCGATGTGATTAATCTCCAGTTTCTCTCTAAGAACCACATCTCTGAAATGTTAAAAAAAATTTCCTTTGAACTACCCAATTCCTTGCTACACTTTAATTCGTATTTTCAAAATTTCGTTACCTACACTAGCAACCCTTATTCAATTCCATAATCATGATATATTCTTGTATATATCATCTTCACAATTTTCTAATGCATGGGTGTGTTGAACGCCGTTTCCTCGCCTCCTCCAAATTTAACTGCATTTTGTTATTGATGAATTCTTTATATCCCTCAATCCTAACTACTCTATTATTCCTAAATTTTGAGGACGAAATTCTTGTAAGTTGGGTAGGATGTGAAACCCATGAAATTTTGAAGTTTTTATTATTATTATTTATTTGCATTAAATAGCATTTTTGGGAATATTTTTAGTTTTTAAAAAAAATTATATTTAATAGATGACCTTAGCCATTGTTGAGTTTTGGAGCACTAGACGACCATGACATTTAGCACAGAAGTTGTAGCAGTGTGCCTTGACTAGTATATTAAACATGCCAGGGGAAGCCTAGCCATGGTGATGTCCAAACTAGGAAAATCTGGCCTATAGAAGCATGGAAAAGAACAGGAAAGTCCATGTGGCTCAAAACAGAGGGAGTCTCATGTGGTTCAAAGAATCTCTCAGAGCTTCATGCGGCCAAGAGTCCCCTAGAGCTTCATGCGGCTCACAAGTCCCCAACATAGCCATGCGGCTCGGGTAAAAGCCACGTGGCCTTATGCGGTTCGCCTCTACAGCTGGCCATCAAGCAGCGGCCTTATTTAATGCTCTGACGTAACAAGGCAGCTCTGACATAAAGGTGAATTGACAGCTCTGACGTAAAGCTGTAATGATGACTCTGACATAATGGCATGCTCCTAGGGAAACAAAGAAAATCTCTATAGCTGGCATGATCCACCAAATTCTAAAGCTCTTCATGCAGATCGCTTCAAAGTCACCCATGCGGCTCTAACACGTGGCCATCCTTATACGGTTCAGTTGGAGGCCACCCCCGTACGGCTGCTACTCTCATGCGGCTCGGATCATGGGGGCCATCCTCATGCGGCTCAGATTCTGGGAGGCCACACCCATGCGGCTCTGATATGTGGCCATCCTTATGCGGTTCAGTTGGAGGCCACCCCCATGCGGCTGCTACTCTCATACGGCTCGGATCATGGGGGCCATCCTCATGCGGCTCAGATTCTGGAAGGCCACACCCATGCGGCTTTGACATGTGGCCATCCTTATGCGGTTCAGTTGGAGCCTACCCCCATGCGGCTACTACTCCCATGCGGTTCGGATCACGGGGAGCCACCCTCATGCGGCTCAGATTTCGGAGGCCACACCTATACGGCTGCCACCCTCATACGGCTCGGATCATGGGGGCCACCATCATGCGGCTCAACTACCAGACCACGCGTATGCAGCTCTGTCAGGACACCCTGTCCATACGGCTCACGGTTGGGACACATGGCAGAAGATCAGTTAAGACTTAGCCCCCCACGTTCTTACGCCTCGCAGCATAATGACTGTTAGACACATGGCACCAGATCAACCAAGATTTACCCACCCGGATTTGTTGCTATCAACAAATCACAACAATCAGATTTATTGCAATCATCATAATTACCCGAATCAATTTCCAACAAATGATGCAGATTTGTTGCAATCAACATAAAAGCAAGATCAAGGCAAATCTTAACAAATCCTTAACCGTCCACTGTTTAAGGGGCAATCATTGCAAACCCTAATTATCATACCCCACTCCTATAAATAGCAAGGTGCCATTCCCTTGCAAATACTGGACACACAGAGAGACAGAGGCTCGTACAGAGAGAGCGGCGGCGCACAGAAGAATTTCTCCACATATCTCGAGAGCATTTCTTCATCAGAGCCAAGGCTACGTCCGATCGTCCAAGGAGTAAGACAGAGTTGATAGCACTCTCCCGAGCCTCTACCGTCATCCTCCAAAATCAAAAATAAACAATTGTACTTAGATTGCTGTACCTAGGTTTTTATTTCTAGGCTTTCTTTGTACGAGCGAGTTTGTATTGTGAGTCTAAGTTCTGTTCTCCCATAAAACTATTATGTCCTTTTACAATCAATGGCAAACACGATGGCGACTCTGCTGGGGAATAACTTCTCCACGGTTGAGGAGTTGGTGACACAATCGGATATAGCCAAACTTGGCTCCACTCAACAGATGCTGGTCGCCCGGTTCGACCAGTAGGCGTTTGAAGAAATGCTCTCCGACGGTAGCGCTGGCCCGGTCCAGCGACGAGCCCGCACGAAAAAGGCCCGCAGGGAGTGGAGGCCCAAATCATTTGCTCCTCCCCGAGCTCTCGAAGAAGTACCCTCTTTTGCCTAAGACGGCGGAGAAGTTTTACAGGCGACCCCAATTCAGACCATAGAAGTCTCTATTGTCCCCAAGTCCGGCAGAGGAAAATACTACGATGCTGGACTTACAGGGGCAAAGGGTGACTCTACACGGTCTAGGAAGAAGCCACAGAAGGGCGCCAGCCGTATGAAGACTCATGCGACCACAAAAGCCATCCGCAGACAGAAGGCTCATGCGGCCAGAGCTGCCAGCCGCATTGAGGATGCTCATGCGGCCACTATGACATCCAGCCGCATGAAAGAGGCCCACGCGGCCACTACAGCTCCCAGCCGCATGCAAACTGCCAGCCGCATACGGGCCGCTTATGCGGCCACAAATGCCAGCAGCATGCAGGCAGGCTATGCGGCTAACAATCTCAGCCACAGGCCATCTATTTTATGCGGCTCGGGCTGTCTTCACCACCTCTCAGGCAGTCCTGACCCCAGATGCTCTCATGTGCCAGTCTCCGTGGACTCTTCCTACTATGCACTCTCAGGTGCTAGAAGAAAGAAGTATCGGGCAGCGCGGGCTCGCCAAGCTCAGTCAGCTGTCCCAACTTCCGACCATCAGGGCGTTCCGCTGACTATTATGCAGGCCCCTGACGAAAAGTTGTACAGAACTATTCATGTCTAGCCCTCGACGGCCAACGGACAGAATACTTATCAAGAATCTTCCAACAACGATCAGGAGTGAGTACTCTTACTACCCCCACATCAGGGAGCAGGCAGGATGCCAACACACTCATGTGCTCAGGACTCCCGGGCCCACAAAACGAGTGACTTGCGCAACATGATTCTTCATAAACGCAAGGAAAGAGACAAAAACTTGGTGTGCAGAGAGTCATGTCAGGGTCATCACTGCACCCAAGTTATTGTCAATTGCTGCTGTAACAAAGCGGCAGTACAAGAAGATCGACGGTCTGTCTTCGAACGGCTGCAACACGCAAATTCAGAAGACGAGGCACTTCTTATCGCCTCCTGCAATTCTGCTCTGAAGATCCCTGGCAGCGGGAGAGGGAAGAAAATAATCATCTCTAGTCCAAAAATCTCAACCGGCGTAACCAAAAAACTCTCTTCTAAGCGGTTGTCTACCATCGTTACAGGAGGGATTTACCAGGGTACCCGCTCAAAGACGAAATCTGCCACACTAGGAGATTCGTCGTCCACATATCTGGGAGGCACTAGAGCCGGGGGTAGCACTCCTCCAAACATCCACGATAATCCGGTGTTCCAAAAAGATAATCCAGGGGAAACGGTTCCCCCAACAGATGCAGCAGATTCCGACGTCCCCGAGGACGTCCACAACTCTCAAGACGAGGCAAGCTCTAAAGCTGGAGGTACCACTCCTTCTGAGTCCGAACCAGGGAAGAATATTCCCACATACCCTGACGACTTTTCTGTACAAGGGTATGACTTAGATGGCACGTCCTCCACCTTTCCTTCTATCTCTCCTCATGTAAGGACAGTGTTCATGACGGACAGCAGCCAAGATGGTCCCAGTGATCGCCAACGCATCGACACTCTGGAGGCTATATTGCATACCTTGGTCAAATCCTTAGACGAGATCAAAGCAGCCCTTCCAACTCTGTAAGGAAGGACACAAGGCCAAACAAACTTGGGACCCGCGGCCAATGCAGACTCGAACTCGGGTGCACCAAACCCGGGTGATAATCCTCCTGAAATATCGTCTTTCACTGCTGCAGACTTGGCCAGAGAGACAAAACAAGAGGTCCAGGAGCTCCGAGTCATGTTCCACGCCCGGGAAACCTGCCAAGACCTCAGGATACGACAACCGTATCCTGCTGCGTGGAGGGATGTTCCCTTTCCACCAAGATATGAACCATTCAACATCAATCCATATGATGGGTAGACATCTGCAAGCAGGTACATCACCTACTTTGAAGTCATAATCGACCATCTGCCTCATGATGATGCCATCCTTACGCTGTTGTTTATCGGGGCACTGGAGGGGGTCGCCTTCGACTGGTACCACAACTTGCCGGACAACTACATCTATTCCTTCGCCGGCTTCAAAAGTATGTTTCTAGAGAGGTAATACAAAGTAGGACAAGACGTGACAATGTCCACCCTCATGGACGTTGTCCAAGGAGAGAAAAAGCTGACAAGGAACTACATTGAGCGGTTTTGCCAAACCGCGATGAAGTTGACTTCCGGTAACCCTGATTCCTCCTTAATTGAAATTTACCAAAAGAGGCTGCTCTCCACAATCAGCCTCTGGATGGACGAGAGTCAATTCAAGGACTAAAAAACTTTCATCATCAGCGCCACTAGCGCAGAAGACAAACTGAAGAAAGCTCGCCAGTTGGGACTACACATCTTAGAGGGAGAGGACAAGGGTAAACGACCTAATGCCAACAACAACAATGGCGGCAATTCCTCCACCAACTGAGATAACAAGGACAAACAGGCTATGGTGGCCGACACAGTCCAGAAGACTGAACCGAAGCCGGCAGAGAAGCAGTGGCCACAGATGACTTACTCCTTCGAAGACAGCCATGTCAAGCCCATCCTGGACATGCTCATACAAGGAGGTCGAATTCAGCTCCCTCCTGTTTGCCATTGATTGTAAAAGTTCAGAACAATTTTATAGGAGGACTGAACTTAGACTCACAATACAAACTCGTTCGTACAAAGAAAGCCTAGTAATGAAAACCTAGGTACAGCAATCTAAGTATGATTGTTTATTTTTGATTCTGGGGAGTGACGGTAGAGGCTCGAAAAAGCGACGACAGCTCTGCCTTACTCCTTGGACGATCGGACGTAGCCTTGGCTCTGATGAAGAATTACTCTCGGAATGTGTGGGAAGACTCTTCTGTGCGTGCCTTTTTTTCTCTGTGTGTGTCCAACCGAGGGTTCTTGTTTGCAAGGAAATGGCACCTTGCTATTTATAGGAGTGGGGTATGATCATTAGGGTTTGCAATGATTGCCCCTTAAAAAGTCGGCGGTTTGGGGATTAATTACCATTTTCCTTGATCCTATTTTGTTGGCAATTAATCTAGGTCGTTAATCTTGATTGCAACAAATCTGGGCAGTTAATGTTGATTACGCCAAATTCGTATGGGCAATTAATGTTGATTGCCACAAATCTTCGTGATTTATTATGACAAGCTCGGATCTCCTGCCACGTGTTCAATCTGCTTGATTGTAATAAATCTGATTTGATCTGGGTAATTATGATGATTGCACTAAATCTGGTTGTTAGGATTTGTTGATAAATCTTGATTGATTTGGTGCCACGTGTCCAACCATCATTATGCTGCGAGCCGTAGGGATACGGGGGAAATTGATCTTCTGCCACGTGTCCTAACCGCGAGCCACAGGGATAAGTGTCTTGACAAAGCCGTATGAGGGTGAACCACATGAAGATGGTGGCCGCATAGGTGTGGTCTCCGAAATCTAAGCCGCTTGAGGGTGGTTTCCAACTGAACCTCATAAGGCTGGCCACGTGTCAAGGCTACATGGGCGTAGCCTGTCAACATTTGAGCCGCATGGAGATGGTCCCCAAGATCTGAGCCGTATTAGAGTAGCGGCCGTATGCAGGTGGCTTCTCAGGATTTGAGCCTCATGAAGATGGCCCCCATGTTCCGAGCCGCATGAGAGTAGCAGCCGCATGGTGGTGGCCTCCATCTGAACCGCATGCGGCTGGCCACGTGTCAAAGCCGTATAGAAGACTTTGGGATTTAATGGATCATGTTGTCTATAAAGATTTTCTTTGTTTCCCTAGGATCACGCCTTTATGTCAGAGTCATCATTGCAGCTTTATGTCAGAGCTGTCAGTAAGAGCTGTCTTGTTGTGTCAGAGCATTAAATGAGGCTGCTGCTTAATGGCCAGCTGTAGAGGCGAGCCGCATGAGGCCACGTGGCTTTTACTCGAGTCGCATGGCTATGTTGGCGTCTTTTGAGCCGTATAAAACTCCTAAGCTGCATGAGGCTCTGAGAGATTCTTTGAACCGCATGAGACTCCATCTGTTTTGAGCCGCATAGATTTTCCTGTTCTTTTTCATGCTTCTACAAGACCCCCTTCAAAGTTTTCAATTTGTAAAATTGAAATACTTTGAATAAGAAGCATGACTATGTCTACATAAGCTCTTCTGGCCGCATAGGATTTTTTGGCCGCATGGACTTCTTTGTCGCATGGCCTTCCTGGCCGCATGGACTGCCTGGCCGCATGGACTTCCTAGCTGCATGGCCTTCCTAGCCGCATGGATTGCTCTGGCCTCATGGACCGCTCTGGCCGTATGGATCGCTCTCACTACACCATAATAGGCGATTACCCACGGTTATTACCGTGATAATTATTTTTCGTCACGGTTATAACCGTTACTAGTGGGGCGTGGTTATTATTTAGTCACGGTAATAACCATGACAAATATTTGTTTTGGTCACGGTTAAAACCGTTACAAATATTTGTTTTGGTCACGGTTATAACCGTAACAAATATTTGTTTTGGTAACAGTTATAACCGTGGCAAATGTTTTTTGTGGTAACGGTTATAACCGTTAGAGAAGTCCATTTATGTGACGGTTGTAACCGTGATCAATATGCCATTTGTCACAGTTATTAATGTGGCAGTTAGTTTGTTTTGTCACAGTTATTACTGTGACTACATTATTTTTTTCGTTACTATTCTCCACTAATTGTCACAGTTATAACCATTACAATTGGACTATTTAAATAATAAAAACTACATTCAACTTGTATCTAAACAATAAACAACATATCCAATTTCATAATATTTTACTTTCATAATAATTCAACCATTCCAAACCAATAACTAAACCATAAAATTTTCAATAACAATTCCGAACAAGTAACTAATTAACCACATAATTTGCAATAACAATTCAACCATTCCAAACTATAAACAAAACCACATAATTTGCAATAACAATTCAACCATTCCAAACTAGAAACAAAACCACATAATTTCAAATAACAATTCAACCATTCAAGTTAGTAATTAAACCACATAATATTTGAAAAATAAGCAACTAAACCACATGATGTTCAGTAGCATCCATACATTAATATTTTATTAAGGAAACATTCCATTGTTAGTTTTAATGACAACAAAACAAGGCTCTAGATGCATGAAGCAAACCACAAAACATTTCAAACTCTTGTGTTTTTAGATAATCAAGACGAGGCTCTCTTGAGGAAGAATAAAAGTGCTTGCCATGCTAAAACTGTACATATTCCTGCCTGTAAGAGTAAAAGAAGTATCAAATCAAAAAGCGTGCAAACAAGTAAAAGAAGTTTCAGGAAAAACATATGATCAAACGGTGGTTAAATTAAACCACCATAGTCCAAATATCAGAGTTGAAAAATATCTACTAAGGCTTTCTTCATCTTTTTACCAAGCACAATTTTTACACAAGCAATAATTTGAGGAATAACTCACTCACTCAATGACATCATGAGCTACATACATTATGTTGGGGATAAGCCATCTGACATAGTTTTGTCCACAAAAAGGATAACATAGAATACCTGGGTCAGTACTATTAAAATGAAGAAAGATCAGCTAGTGTTTAATTATATATAATAAAAAAAGCATAGATATGATATCTTCATGGATCGCTATGAGCTTTTTTGCTTGTGCGGCTCCACATGGAAGAATAAAGTCACAAAAGTGTAGCATCGAATGACTGACGTCAAGCCAGCACACATTTATCCAAAATTCTTGCAGTATCTGAAACTTTCAGTCTTTTATCCAAAATTGCAATCTGGGTGAACCTGACTCCATGGTAGACCCACTAGCATCGAGCGAAGTATATTATTTTACGACATCGTTTGGTAACTTTCACATTGAAGTAATTTTTATGCTCTCTCTCTTCCCACGCCTGGCATATAATGCCAACTTGACCAACTCCTTCCTGCCCAGATATGAAGAAAGCATGTTCTATGTATCTTGCCAAGTTTAGAATCAGTAATATTTGACAATTAAATAAGATTAAGAAGAAAAAAAATTCAGTAAAAAATAATTTTTTTATTGGCGAGCTTCGAGTATTTACTGGTTCCTTGCTCTGCTATTTAATGTGCAAGTGTTCCTCTACGAGCAGCAATGGCTCACCTAAATATCATTAGGTAAAGTATTCATAACTGTTGTATTTTAGCTCCTAGCTACTTACTTGCAAAGTATAGAATAATTTCAGTAAGGAAATAGTTTAGGACTGTCGGTAAACTCGTACTGATCCATTCATGTCAAGATGACTTTAAACTTGTGCTTCTCTGACTAATATTAACATCAAAAAATTGTATATAAAACATTACACTTTGTTGAAATCCCTCTCAGAGCAAAGAAGTTTTGATAATTACCATGACAGACACAAAACGTTGGCATTTTTAAGTTTTGAGCCAAAAACGCCATTTAAAAGAGCGTTTGTGTATTAACATGGATGATAATGATGCAAAGTTTGTTTGTCAAAGCAGAACACAAAGTTAAAATGGATAAGAGCATCAGAGAAGAGATGTATTTGATGTATACATGATTATGCAATTTTCTGTATGCAAAGTTTGTTTGTCAAATCTCTGAACGTGATTTCAACGAAATGTAATGATGTATATGCAATTTTCTGTATTAACATGGATGATAACTAAAAGATGCAAAGTTTGTTTGTCAAAGCAGAACACAAAGTTAAAATGGATAAGAGCATCAGAGAAGAGACCAAGTTGTTCCCAGTATCTTACCTTCACTATAGAGTTACAGCTTAGTAGTAGGATCTTCAAATCAACCCTTCAAGAAATATCTGAGAAAATTAAAAGGATCACCAGAAGCATCATTAGCACTGTCTCAATTTAATTTTGCTATTGAGGACCGAAAAAGAAATATGACAAAAACAAATTATAAGTAGATTATATGCAAAAGCGATAAATACAAAGATATCAAAAGGGCTCCAATCAACATAACAATCTGGTCCAAACGAATATGAACTGATAGGAATCATTAGACTGGTTCCAAGTACATCTTGTTTTGTTACACCATAATAGGCGATTACCCACGGTTCTTACCCTACAGCTCGGCCCATAATGTGATGCCGTTGAAGCCAAAGCTGACCAGGAGCATAAAGAAGTCTATCGTCCCCAAAATTATTATCTCCTGAAATCAAGAAATATTAGCATCCATTTATAAAAGCTTATACAGTCTAATCTACACAATTAACTGAAACTAATCCTATGATTCCTAAGATCCTATCTATGTAGTTATAGCCATCTCACCTGAATTTTCAGATATTACAGGTCTTACTTATATTCAGCTTGAGGTAATATGTGCTTTTAGCAAATAAATACAACTCTAGTGCCCTTCAGCCTCAAAATATATGCCAAAAATAGGAAGTTCACTATTCCTCACTGCAAAAAGGAAGGGAGGTTCAGTAGGGAGGGCAAGTCCCCATCCCGAGGAGTTGGCTCATATCCACTCTTATTAGCCCCATACTCCGCGCTACTGTACGTTACAAAATGAAAGGACTAGTCTAACTATTTCAGGGAGGAAGCTCCTAACCTGTCAGTATGAGCATGTTATATGCACGACATTGTTCAAACAGTAAGTTCAGGAGGTTTTAACACCGTTTATCAATCAATGAACATGTGAAACAATCCCATTCTGATGTCCAATAATAGTTTATAAATCAACACATTTTGGCAAGATAAACATGTCATGTTTCCTGGAAGACCACTTTGCATCAAGTTAACTAACTGAAGTCCATCAAGTTAACCATAAATGATTCCCTGTTATTTACAGATTAGAATTGAAACTTCCACTTTGCCTCCAGATATCCATTTATGCCCCTACTTGTATGAAGCATAAAAGAGAATAAATTTCAGATATTAGTCTAAGTGATTTCATGTTGCCAATGGATCTCAATTTGCTACAATTGATGGAAAACAAATAATTGATACCTTTGGTGAGAACATGGACCTCTCCAATCTCTTGCTGCTCATGGACCTGCATAGGAAATCAAAGAGCAAACACACATTAGATATTACACAAATATTGATTCGAACAGGTATCACATACTGATATACATGAGAACAAAAGTCACCATCAAAATCAGCACCTTTTACAAAGTTCACTTGAAATGACAAAATCACACAAAAGTTCCCAGGCTGACCCAAGTTAGCCAAACATATATGAGGAAAAAAAGGGAATCATAAGCTAATCCAGAACTAGAATTAAATTTAGCACATGCAAAGTTGGCCTAAATTTTTTGACTCATACGAAATCTGTAGTTGGGCTCTAGGAATTGCAGCTCTTTTTTTAGTGAAATTTACATGTAAAGGACGATGATGGACAAGCTGGACTGCGAAACTGCAAATAGAGGTCATTTGAAGAAAACCTAGATAGATGATACCAGATGGAACCTGTTGATGCTTAACTAAAATTCAGAGATGATGAAAGTTATGAGGATGACTAAGTTGGTACTCATAAGAGTGATTTATCACTTGTTTGTTAATAACAGATAAGGAAATAAAAGAACATGATATCGTCTTGTGGTGCTTATGGGGGAGAAATATATCATCAATAATGATATTGTCTTATGGTGCAGCTAAGGCAATGGCAACAAGAACATCACAGAGGATTAAAGTTTGATATCATTGAGCCTAAACTACGGAGTATATCATCAATAACGGCCTCGGTGAAGAGGACCCAGCGCAACTGATAAATGTTTCTCCAAAAGAAAAGCTCATCCGACATCTAATATCAAAATAGAACTGATCTCCCACTTCATCTACTTCAATAAATAAATTTGAACAGAGAAAACAATGATACACTTTACAATGAACAAAACATAGCAGCCATCTACAATAAGTTGTTAGATTGGGGGGGTAGAAAGAAAAAAAGAAGCGATCCCCTGTTGCAGCCGAAAAGCTAACACGAGTCATTAGGTTTCTCCTATTACAATTATGGATCCTATATCCTCCTAAAACATGAGCTTTCGTCACCTGGTCGGGGGTTTTGTCGTCACCTGGTCGGGGCTTCCTAATGCATAAACCAACTGCCCTCCTGTATCTCCCCCACCTTTCACTACTATTCTTAGTTGGGGCTTCCTACTAGAACCCTGACCGTAATCTTGTGTTTCTTACAACCATTGCCACTCCGTTGGAACCCTTATCCTAAATATACCCAAACCTTAACCCTAACCTAACATATTGTCGTCACCACCACCAACCCCGTCCTCAACCCTTTATTGAACCTACTCTTATTGAAAACCCTAATTCTCAACCTTAGTTTATCGAAAACCCTAATTCTCACCCATTCTCAACCTGAGTCGTCGATGCTGCTTCCCTAACCCTACCTCGGAGCCAACAGGAAACGAGATACAAC
The DNA here is from genome assembly GCA_029216955.1 of Iris pallida. NCBI lineage: Eukaryota > Viridiplantae > Streptophyta > Magnoliopsida > Asparagales > Iridaceae > Iris > Iris pallida. Next base: position 13,071,232 of record JANAVB010041814.1, read on the forward strand.
CCAACAAGAAGCTCCCTACCAGGTTCTTTTACTTGATCATTTATTTTTTTCCTTCATTAGTACTTAATAATAAATCATTTTTTAACGTTAGAAAGAAATGGGATCAAACATATGCTTTCATTTTTGACAATATAGCAGATAATTAGGCAATCAAATTAGATGGTCCTCATCATTATCTTGGATGCGTACGAAGGAGCACCAAGATAAAGGCAGCTAATAAAGAAATTCAACTGTGACAGAAATAACTCTATAAATCTTTAAATCAGTTTGGTACATAGTAATTTTCAGTTTATCAAGAGAACTCCCCATATGTGAAAAGATACTCATGAATCTATAGTATCCTTGCAACTATCTCATTTCTAATTAGGTAGGCTAGAAACTCACAGTTTGCTATTATTAAAACTAACTACTTATAGTAGACTTTTCTTAATGCTTTACCAATTGACCTGCCCTTCAGTGACAAGTTCATATTCTGCAAAAGATGGCCAAATTAAGAGCTACTTTACTTAACTTTCAAATGAGGGTGTTCTTAGAACTCGTATGGAAATGAGCAATAAGTCCATTGCTGATGACCCCATTATGACTCATCTTCCATTGCTGATGACCCCATTATGTGGGCCATCTGAATAAAAAAGAATGGGACGACAACGCTTATCCTTACTCATCAAACTAGAGTTCTGGAAATGGGCATTAAGTGCTGATTTCCCTTGGATCCTAGCATAGGCAAGCGATGCTACTTTTTCACTATTTAATTTCTCCCATTTCTTACCATTCAATGCCTGAAAAGGATCAACTTAACATTTTTATCTCTAATCATAGAAATTATTTTTGTAAAGCCCAAAGCTAATAGATAAAAGACAGACAAGAAAATATCCTATATTTTTGTGCTTTATCATAGGAATAGATAAATCCAGCAAAATAGTCCAACAGTTTTAGTTTCATCATTAATTTGTAGTTAAAGAGGAGTGATCAAAACCTGAAAAAAAGGATGATCTGTTGAGGACCAATCATGTTGATGAAAGCGTAGCCCACGTTGCACTTGTTCTGAAAGAAGAAGCTTGAACTTAACATCCACACACAGAGATAGTAACCACAAAGGTTGTAGATCAGATAATTTAGTTATCTTGAAATTGATAGGCAAATAGATAAAATCATAAGTTCCTTTATGTTGTTCATCAATAGTAGCAAGGAGAATTTTAGAAGTGTATCTATCATCAAGTACAATAAATTTAGAGTTAAGGAAATTAAAGTGTTTCACTAAATAACTAGAAAATATAATTAAGCTAGATCAGCAGGCTAATCAACATACTTGTTGGAGATGTTCTTAATCATCAGTATTGTTAGCAAGTCTTCACCATGCAGAATTCGCTCAATATCGAGTTTATATTGCTTTTTATTTTTACCTTGGTTAGCAAAGGAATCATTCCTCCGGCTCCTAACACGTTCACTAGAAACATCAAAAGAACCAAGCACAAAAATCATGTGGTTTCCCCCATGGAATATCTGGCACCTCTGCTGAGGTGAGACAATACCCATATGTGGAGAAGAAATAGATTGGTCAATACAGCTTTCAGCCGGATGAGAGAACATATTATGATGAGCAAGTTCAAGTAGGTGCATTGCAGAGCTGCCAAGAAACCCCATGCTTCCAAGAGAACATTTGATGCATCAGTATAATCTCCGTTATAAGGCTGTCTTCATTCCCAAATTGAGGGATTAATGACAGGTGCTGAACCCACATGATGCGGGGTACAACAGAATTCATCATGTGAGACGGTGCACTTAGAAGTCCATGTATTTGTTGTGGATGAATATTGATTACAAAAGATGGAGGACCAGGCCACATCATAGAACTACTTGGCCGGTGGAGATATGCATTACTATTATTCCACAAGTACTGATTTCCATGGACAGGGTTACTGCCATTTCCTGTAGACCCATATGTTGCCAAAATAATAAATTCTTTAATTTTAACAAGCAGAAGCCAAAAAAACACATAAAAGTAATAGTGCGGAACAATGAAACATTGATTGCTAACGATGTCATGAAAAACATTAAAATGAAATTGAATATTGTGTCCTACCTCAGGATCAAGTTCTAGAGAATGCACAGTTTTTTTATGGAAAAGTTGAATATATTCCTGGTAACCCTCTCTCAAGTCTCAACAATAAGGATATAGATATTTTAAGAGCATTTGCTTCATTTTATGTACTTGGATCGTTCAAGAATGGTAACTTGATTGCCTTGTTATTAGGAATGAATGATATACCAGAAATTACGATGTATATATATATATATATACTTTGAAAAGCTTACTTTAACACTAAAAATCCATCATATTGGGTTCCCTAGTTTGATTACCCACCATGCAATTAGCACATACAAATTAGCTCAAAACTGTTGAGTTACACAATAGCGTAATATGTAAAAAAACAAAATGCAAAACCAGAACAATCAGTTAACTAGAGTGAGGATTGCAGTAATTATAAAGGAAAGAACATACAGGGTGCAAAGTTCTGTAAGGCTGCCAATATTTCCACTCAATGTGCCATGTCGAACAATTTCCTGCAGCAATAAGATTTGGTACCATGAGAGCAGAGTTGTAAAGGAAAGATGATAATTTGCAGTGGGGACTTACAGTTCTACCACTCTATAAATGTTACAAGTTCATCCACGAGGATTGTTTGATTACTCCCAACTCGGCTCGAAATTTTCAACGAGATGATAATGATCGAAGCTTTACTGCAAATACACTAGATCCGACTCCAAAAAAACGAAATCGACAGAACTACATCCATGTTCTAATGTTTGACGTAAAAAGCTTCGAGACGGAAAAGAGGGGAAAAAAGAAAAAAAATTATTGAGAATATATTTTACCCAGGGCAAATCAACGTCATTCTTCTCCATGATCTCACCCTTGTCTCTCTCAACAACCATTCTTCTCCATGATCTCACCCTTGTCTCTCTTATCAACCATTCTTCTCCATGATTTTTAGGGTTAGGGTTTGGATCTAGAGGAGATTAAGAGTGTGAGAGAGTGGTAGAAGGCGTAGTGATGGCGCCAGTGAGGGTGGTGGTGGCGGATGGCTGGATCGGGATGGCTGAGATGAGAGGGTGTTGGGGGAGTGAAGGAAGAGATGATTGGAATTGGGAAGTAAGGAGATAGAACGGAATAAGGAGGGATACGAATTAGAAGAGGGAACTAAAATTTTTGTCACACTTTTTGGTTTCCTTGTCACGATTATTTTTGTTACAATAAATACATCAAATATAAAATGCAAAATTATTATTTTAGTAACACTTACTTAATTATTGTCACGGTAATTACCGTGACAACCTTGTAACGGTAATAACTGTTATAAATTAGAAAAAGAAAGTGTTAGAAATTGACTGTTTTGGTGTAGTGTCTGGCCGCACACTGTCTTTTCTGCCACGTAAGTGTCATTAATTGCCCTTGATTCATTTTTTGATTTAGAGCCGTCTTTTAGGGGAATCCCAAGAGTCGGTTCATTAAATATTTGGATTTTGTGCTTTGATGAATCTTCTTTATGAGAGGGAACGAAATCCTAGGAGTCAGTTTTGCCCGCAGCACACGACTCGAAGCGTTCATCGGTCCACGTGCCCCCATTTGGAGAAAGAAACTCTTTACTCTCTTTTCTGATTTAAGATCTTCTTGCCCTAACTGTCGTCCTCTTCTTCTTCTTCTTCGATTATTCGATGGCCCCCAAGACTTCCAAGGCTGCGGCAAAGGGTAAGGGAGTGGCTTCTACGTCGACTGCGGCGCCTGAAGTTCATCCCGACATTCACCCCGCCATTGCTTTTAAGGGTTTTGGCAGAAATTGCACAACTCAGAACTTTTACCATCATGGCTATGTCGCATATTTTATGCGCGGGCCTTCTTCGTCTTCATGAATCTGCATACTGTGCTATCCCATATCCAAGCCGCATGGGGGTATGCCCTATGTCCGAGCCGTATAATATCAGTCTTGCGGCCGCATGAGCACTTTGCAATTTGAACCGCATAAAGTCATGTTGAACAAAACCGTATAAGACCCTCTGAACTGAGCCGCATAATGCCCATTTAAACAGGACCGTATAAGCCTTCCTTTAAACTGTGCCGCATAAGCTCATCTAGACTGGGCCACATAAGACTCTGCTAATCGAAACCGTATAAGCTCCATCGAAACAGTGCCGCATGAAGCTGCGCTAAGCCGAGCCGCATAAGTCCATCTGGACTGGGCCGCATAATGCTATGCTAAGCAGAACCGCATAAGCTCTCGCTAAACTGAGCTGCATAAGCTTACGCTAAATAGTGTCTCATAAGTTCATGTTCAAACAGAGCCGCATGAGTTCTTTTAAACAGAACCGCATAAGCTCGCGCTAAACAGAGTCGCATAAGCTCATGTGAACTGGACGACATAAGCCTAAAACCACTCGGTGGTTTTGTTTAGCCATCTTTTAACTGATTTCTTTTGTCCTTCTTCAGTGAATCTGCCAGTTAATGCAGCGGGAGGGCCTCTGGTGGGTCGTGTCCAATCTGCTGTGGGCTATCGGTATGACCACATGGTCTAGTATGTGACAAACCAGCTTCCAAAAGAGCCTTTGGAGAGGCTAAATGCTATCAAGAACCAGCCCTTGTACTTTCTCTATGCCAAGATAAACTCGGGGCAATTGGAGGGGAAATACCTGAAGCCGGCATTCCTCTTTGGGGATGCTTTGTCTGTAAAGAACGCCCGAGTGCTTGATATATTCGAGAGCTGGGACTTTACTCTTGACGGGATTGAGATCCATATCCCTCCGATAGAGCATCATTTTCCTCTGTCATGGTTCAACATGTTACCGCTGGACAGAAAGATGGTGGACTCCTTGACTCCAAGCAGGTCAGGGATGATTGTGGAAAACATCCATTACAACAGGAATTTAGGGTCAGCGTATGCGAGAAGGGAACCGGTCAGTCGGTACGTGATGGGACTGGCTCCGGGTACCTTCATAAACGTATCGGGTCCTAATTTCACGTTCTCTTAAGCTGATACCTTCTTGAACCAGCTTGCTCGGAAAGGGTCCTATCCCGTCGGCCGGTTGGCGTTGCTGAACTGGATAAACCCTATCCCTGCTTGGGCCAACTTGACCACATAGATTCTGTAGAAGTATGAGACTCCCCTGCTTGAGATTGGCCTTTACCACGCCATTCGGGGCACCTGTCATGGTCTACCCATAAATTAGCCGTTGTTCATGGCTCTCCTGGAGATGTACAACCGGCGGACGGAAACTTTCTTCACGCCTGGAGGAGAGCTGGGACTTGCCCTCCACGAGATGTACGTTATCTCCAAGCTGCCTTGGGGGAAAGAAGTCTTTGAAGTGTACACCCCTACGAGCGAAGAGCTCGAGGATTTGGATCGGCAGTTCCCGGGCTTTTTTTCCGTATATCGGGAATTTTTATGTCACCACAGTACTTGTCACCAGACGGCCATCAAGAAGGATGGTAGCTCGGAAGGAAGCATTCCTCACACCACGTCCTGGGTCTCATACCTTTTCACACTAGGCGCCTCAGGCCGGGTTTCTTTTTGAGATCCTCAAACCCAGGAGGAGGTACAAAACTTGACGTCGACTGCCAAGAGATCGAGGTCCACGGGCGACACATTTGGGATTCAAATTGACTCCTTTAGTTATTTTATCACGGTACTCAGCGACTATCGAAGAAGGCGCTCCTTACAGGATTTCTGATGGTGTGGCTACGGAACTGCGTAGTCTCAGGATGGGCGGGTTCCATTGAGAGGATCAGTAGCCACTTTATCCTCCCTGCCGTAAAGCTAGTTTTTGGGGTCAGACTGGCCCTTCTTCCGGCCATGGTGTGCAGCATACACCATGGCCTTCGTGCCTTTTCGTCCAAGGTCATCGCCCGTGACACGGTAATGGATTTTGAGCGCATAGTGCTGCCATACCATTATCTGATGGGGTGGCTGTTAATGCACTGCCGGTCTTTGATGAGGCCTGGAGCAGAAGACGGCGTTACGGCTGATGATGCTTTTATTTTTCGATTCTACTATCAGCCCTGTGAGTACAGCACCATGCCAGCCTGTCGGAGGACGCTGGCGAGAGTGGACGGATATAACTTTTTTGTGTCTGTTCCTCGTTTTACAGTTGAGGAAGTGAGGGGCGTACATGTTGATGGTACCGGACCTTCTCACCTCTTGCCTGAGTAAATGCTCCTTTGGCTGCGTAATATCCGTCCAGCGCACCTAGTATATCGTAACCGCAACAATGTCTACCTGGAGCCTTACTCGTCCAGCAGGTTCTCCCGCTAGTTCGGGTATAGCCAGCTGTTCTTTGACAGTCCCAGCTCTTGTCTGGGCTTTGAAGGTAGCGTCCTGGACGGTATCAGGGCATGGCATTATTATGACATAGTTCATACCCAGACCACCTTTTCGGTTCCTGACGGTGACGCGCCAGGGGAGATTTTGTATATGGTGGCCCTATACCATGTTACGGGGAGCAAGCCTCCCGTTAATTTTGACCCGAGTACCAGCTTCATTATGGGTACTGGTTTAGCGGAGAAGCCCAAGGGGTCTAAGACGAGGAAGAGGAGGGCAAACACAGTTCTCGTGTCTGACTCGGAGTCCACCAATACGGACGAAGAGAATGACGAGCGCGATGCAGATAACTCTTCCCCTCCTGTGGAAGATGTTGGGGCAGATCAGCCGCCTGTTGTGACAGATAAGATGGTGGCGGATCATCTGCCTGTTGTGCCTGATGAGATGGTGGCGGATCAGCCGCCTGTTGCGCCTGATGAGATGGTGGCGGATCAGCCGCCTGTTGGGCCTGGCCCTTCATACAAGTGAGGCAGGCATGAATCTATTGGTGGAGTAACCTTCTCCGTGAAGCGGGCTGCGGTAAGACAGCGCGGGCTGCTCATTAAGAAGAAAGGCGAAGGTGGTGACGCCGTTTTGGAGGTGAATTGAATTGCGACCATCTCCTTTTTTATCTCTTTCTTTTCCTGAACTATGACCTAACCATTTTTTCTATTCTCTGTAGGCGTCGAAAGAGTCGGACTCTCGAGAACCGACCGCTGTTTCTGAAGTCAATCCGGCCCTGAATACTTTGATTAGTGACATGTGTGCCGAGATTATTTCTGTCGAGGCCCTCTCGGCGGCGGCTGAGGGATCTCACATTGCTGAGGTCTCGACCTAGGGCGACGGGGGCTCCGCTGAACCCATCCCCGAGACTGTTTAATTTTAGCAGGGTGACACTTATCCAGTCGTATCTCCTTCCGGGGTGGCTGGGGCAGAAGAGCCAGCTGAATTCTGCTTGGTGGTTGCTGTTAAGGGGACTATGGCGGCTGTGAGCGAGCCTCAGCCTCCACAACCCTCCTCTGGTAAGATAAGCCAAATTTTGACTAGTGAGGAGGCCCATTTGTTCTATTATCACATCCTTCAGGTTATGCTGATTGATGGTTGCTCTGGACATACAGGTCCTACCTCTTCACTGCCAATGACGGATATTGTCAGGGAAGGCTCTACCAGCGGAGATTTGGAGGGAGGGAGTGTACCCCCTCCTTTTTCGACTTATATTGAGGGGCCTCCAGCTGGATCGAGTTCGGGAGATCGGACGGCGATGCAGCCGAGATAGGGAGCAATTGTCCATGCATTCTCCTCTGCTCATGTGGTTTCGGGGGTCGACCTCTTCGCCTTGTCGAGTATCCAGGTTCTCCGGGCCGCGGATTAGGAGTTAGCTGCTATCCATGCGTCTTTTCGTTCGGAATTTGTTTCCCTGGTGGTAGGGGTGGCAAGTTCTGGCGCATCTCCTTCGACACTGCCAGCTACACTTTCTCTGACGCCATCCTCTACGGAAGTTTTGGATGAGGCATCACAGGATGTAGTTGACAGTTTCTACCACCACTTGAAGAGAGGGGTCGACGCTGCTGTGGAGCGGGGGACCCCCTTTGCCTTGGCCCGATAAGGTGCCCGAGGCCAGATTGCCATTCTCGAAACCCTCCCTGGTGGGGCAGGGATAGCGGCGCTTCTGAATTCCAAATTGTTAGAGGCTGATCAGCTCGTGGCCCAGTTTCAAGTTCTGCGGCAAGCTGATCTTCCTCTGACGCCGTCCTCTACGATAGTTCTGGATGAGGCCTCACAGGATGTAGTTGACAGTTTCTACCACCACTTGAAGAGAGGAGTCGACGCTGCTGTGGAGCAGGGGACCCCCTTTGTCTTGGACCGACAATGTGCTCGAGGCCAGATTGACATTCTTAAAATCCTCCCTGGTGGGGCAGGGATAGCGGCGCTTCTGGAGCCCAAATTGTTAGAGGCTGATCAGCTCGTAGCCCAGTTTCAAGTGCTACGGTAAGCTGATCTGTCTGCAGCAATAGATCAGGAGCGGGGCTTCCTTACCACTGTCCTGGAGAAGGTAAGGTCTACATGAGATAAGTCCAAGCCGGTTATAATGAAGGACCTCGGTGACCTATCTCTTCAATATGATCAGCTGAGCCACAGGAGCGAGGATTGCATAGCTCAAAAAGCGTCCACCTTTCGCAAAATAATTGATACAAGGGAGCAGATCCTCGAACTCCAGAGGAAGCTGGCCTTCTTGGAGTCTGAGCTTGAAGCTTCCCGTGCGGATAAGAGCAGATCGTTCAGGAGGCCGAAAAGGTCTTCCGAGCTTCTGCTAGCCTGGAGCGTGCTTTAAAGAAGCTCGAGGATGGCTGGCGGGCTCATGCGCACCTAGAAGACGCGGAGCGGCTGGCTCAGGAGGCTGAGCGTCGGGCCAAGCAGGGGTTCAAGCGGTCGACTGTCTTGCAGAGGGACCGTCTCATGGAATTGTGTCGCCGAACCATAGTCGGCTTTTTTTCTTCTTTTATTTTCGTTCTTTTTCTTTCTTGAGGGGGACGTGGTCCCCAGAACATGTAGTACTTTTGACTTTCAAATAAAAGAGTATGTTTTATTCTACCCTTCATTTGTACTTCTTATTGCATTTGTGGCGTTGTGGTATTTACCCCACTGGGGGACTGTTTGTGGACTTATTACCCTGGGTATACGTTGGTTTTAGGTACGATAACAAGTTGATGGAGATACTTGGAACAATTCCACAGTAAGGTGGCTATGGACGTTCCTGGTATCGGGAGAAAGAATGCCATGGAGCAGCTGGGCCCCCGGGGCATGATGAGAAATGAGGGGTATGTACTAGGAAACTTAGTACAGCATTTGTGGTCAACATAGGACATTTGTGGGCCTATTATCCTTGGCGTACTCCGGTCTTGGGTACGGATAATAAGTCGAGAGAAAAACTAACATAATTACTCAGAGGTAATGAGGACATGGTAAATATGAGAGTTTCTTCGATGGAGCCTACCCACTCAGAGGTAATGAGGACATGGCAGGAGTGGGCTCCATGAAGGGTACATAGAACAACTCAAAGGTAATGAGGACGTGGAAGTTCTATGTGAGGGGCAGTTTGTTTTTGATGGAAGGAAAATAACTCAGAGGTAACATCGACGTGGTTGTTTTGGAGAATTTGTGGATTTGTTACCCTTTTTGTGCACTGAAAGTGCGGGTATTGGATCATAAGGAGGGAGCTCTTTTAGGAAGAAAGTTCAGAGGTATAATCATACATGACTTACTACCTAAAAAATACGATATTGATTCATCTGTAGTGACCAGAGTGTAAGTTCAGCGGTACCTGCGGGTATATAACTCGACAATCTGGGAGATTTGGGATCAGAATGTAAGTTCAGCGGTACTAGAGGGTACATAACTCGTCATTCTGGGAAATTTGGAGTCGAAATGTGAGTTCAGCGTTACCAGAGGGTACATATGTAGCTCCCCTTCCCAGATTTTTTCTAATATTTATTCATTCATTTATTTGATTTAATAGTGATTTTAGAATTTTACAAATATTTATTTAGTTAATTATTACGGTAGATGCTTTTAGCCATGGTTGAGATTTGGAATACAAGACGACTAGGAATCATGGCACGGTTAGTGCAGTGACGTGCTTTGACTAGTGTATTAGCCCTGGTAGGGGAAGGCCGAGCCATAGTGGCGTCCTAACTGAGAAAACCAGGCCAAGTTGCGACTTAACCCGTGCCGAAGGTTTGTATTTATTATTTAAATATATTATTGAGTTTTTGGGAACCCTGTTGTACCAAACCTGTCCAGATTGGACCCAAGTCAAATCCAAGCCCAGGTAGGCGTGTAGTGGGACCAAGTACGACCTTGTAGACATGTTTGGTTAATGCAAATATTTTGTATATATATTTAGGAATTGGCAATTATTTTCTAAATATTTGTTATATGTACATTATATGTATTATTATTATTAAATAATGTTTTACCAATTTTGTATGATCTTCTAAAACTAGATAAGTAGTGTGCGAATTGTATCCAACAAGAATGACAATCAGCCTATTATTGATTGTCATTAGGATCATTATTTATTATTATTTATTATTATTCGTTTATTGTATATTATTATTATTATTATTATATATATGATATGTATATATATATATGTATGCATATTTTTAGGAATAAGACACTATGTTATGAATATATATATATAGATGTACCTGTGTATATATGCATAAATATATAAAGATATGTGTGTACGTGTATATATATAAAAACATATGTGATTGTATACATAAATGTGTATAAATATATAAATGTATATGGTGTATATATATATAAATATATATATAAGAATATATATGTGAGAATATGTGTATATATATATAGATATATATATTATAGATAAATGTATTTGTGTGTATATATGAATAAATATATAAAAATGTATACGTTTATATGCATATATATATATATATATATATATATATGAATATATATATGTAAAAAAAAAAAAAAAAAAAAATATATATATATATATATATGTATAATTATTAAAAGAAAAAAAGAAGAAAAGCAACCAAGCCCAGGCCAGCCCAGCCCGGGCTCGGCCCAACTATTCCCCACATGCCCAGCCCAGACGTGTAAACACAGCCCCGACCCTGTTATACAGAACCGACCAGCGGACATATACGCGCGATCGAGAGAACAGAGTTCTCAACAAAACCCTAAACCAAAACTTCTCAACCCGATGCCGACATGTCCCCGACACCATGGGCGGCCACCGACGGCCGCGCACCGTCGTGTGGGTCGCCGGACGGCGAGGAAACCGCGTGCGCACAACGCGAGCAACAGCAGCAGTACGGGATGGGCGACAGCAGCAGGTCAAGTTTGCGAAGGAATTTCGTGATCATCGTGCGTTCGTTTTGCGTCCCGTCTTCTCCGGTACGTTCCCAATATGTAAGGATTTAAACCCCTTTAGATAGAATTAATTGTTTTACGGTAGGATGGCCAGGAGGTCGATTCGAAGTCGGCCCGAAAACTGTTTAAAATTGAACAGGAATCGAAACCCAAAAACCCTAAGTTTGAAGGCAATTTCCTGCCAACCCATTGACTTATTAGAAAAACTATTTGAAGGCACTTTTAGACAACATATAGGGCTTCACGGTCCTTTTTGTGGATTCAGAAATCATCGACTACGCGTCGAGAAATCGAATCCCAAAGTTTCCCAAAAATCTATTTTTAAAACTAGAAAATTGTCCGATACCACGTCCGTCCCGCCATTCAGGGCGACGTGGTCGCGAACCGAAAGCATCGAAAGCTGCGTATCGGCTTCATGGTCGTGTGGGCTTTGACGGAATTCAAATTGGTCGCGTGTGCGCGACGAATTTGATGCGTATCCATCGAAATTCACCGTATCGGCCTCTGTGCAAATTTTCCAATTACTTTATGCACGCTCGTACGATCGAGACGAAACTTGTGCCAGCAAGACCGTATCATTTTTTTGGTCCTGTATGCCAAGTTTGGTCCGATTCTGAGACCGTTGATAAAATCGCCGTTTTGCGGGCCCCACGGTCCGACTCAACGGGCGATTTTGTGCACGGCCTGCCGGAATCTAACTCTGGACATACGGTTGGGTTCGTATCAGAAAACCAGATCCGTAGACATGTAGTTTGACGACTTTAGAGACCAGTGACCCTGACACGCGTATCGGTGCAAAGCGGGTCCAACGACGGACACCGTTTTTGCCCGAAATTACCGTTTTACCCCTGTGTCCAGAATTGGACTTAAGGACAGGCAATCCTAGCTAATTTGACTATTCTGAGAACATTGGTAATGTTTGTTTCAGCTTTCGGAGACAGTTGTTATATCTTGGACTGTATGACTTGCCAGTTGACGGTATATTATTGGATCTTCGTGCAACCTCCAGGCAAGTATATCTTTCCTCCCTCTACAGTTTATTTACATGCATATTTCTATTAGTATATAGTTTTACTAGTTGGTTATTACTTGTGATTTGTATATCGTACATGCTAGTATAGTTATAGTCCTTGTACATGGTTAGCCTTGTTAGTTCATATTGGATTGGTTCTCTCGTGTATCGTGATTGGGTCGTGTCGTGTCTTCACCTGTGTCTTGACCGAGTCGTGTCTGCAAGTATATGTGAGTGAACTACTATTTCTTGTTTTTTCCACAACCTGCAAGTCCACACACGGGGCGAGGGTTGCCTTTGCACCTGCGAGTCCACATACGGGGCGAGGGTGACTTGTCTTGAAACAACCTGCGAGTCCACAATCGGGGCGAGGGTGACTTGTCTTGAAACTGACCTGCAAGTCCACAATCGGGGCGAGGATTGGTATCCATTGATCTACCAGCAGTTCATTTATGCATACTTGATTCCATGTCCGTGTTCATTGTTATCTGTCAGTAGCCACATGTCAGTTTCCTGTCTAGTTCCTGTTTATACCCTGTATATATTATTGCCTGATTAAACTGTTAGATAGGCATGTTTTATGTATCTTGCTAGTCCTCTGAGGACCTGATGATCTCTTCAGGTTTAGCGACTGCATGGAGTTAGTTAGCAGAGCAGGATGGTAGAGGATTGCGATATATGATACAGGTATTTGCTTGTGATATTCTTTATTATCCTTTCGTGCTTTATATTCTGTACCACGATATATTCTGCTTACTTTATGGACTCATAACATTCTTAGAGTCTAATCGAACAATATGCTAATGGGCTGCAGACCATAACCCATATTGGTTCATTTTTGCTTTATATGTTTCTTGTGGATTGAGATATAGTTTAGATTATACATGATACCCTGCCCTGGACAGCTTATACGTACTCGAGTCGGACTGGAGTCCGCTCGATACGTAGCTGGCTTGCTCACGAGCTCGCGTCCGAAAAGCGGGTGCGGGTCGTGACAAGTTTTTGTGGTGGCCCATGCAGGTCAGAGCATATCGTATCGGTTACGTAACTGCACTGATACGAGCCTGCGACAGTGACTAAACCCTTAGAAATCTCAATCCACTCTGCTTTGAAAATTCTCTTAGAAATTTCTCTACGTCCTTGAAACTCCATATTTGTCCTCGATTATACTTCCTTGCTTTCCGTACCGTTGATTCTCGTCCCTTCTTATTTCGGAGTGACGAACGATCGTGCTGCTTAGAATTTATCAGAAATTCTTAAATTATAATATAAATATTGCATGGTTATTGAGTTTTGATTGTTTATAGATATGAGAGATTATAGATACCATATGTCCTAGATATTTTTGGTATAATTATTAGTCACTAGTTAGAAGATTATATGATCTTAGTGACCTGTGTTTCAAGGGAGTAGTGTGACCAAAGGTGGGTAGAAGTCATCGAGATTTCGTAAATACCAAATGATTAGAGAAGGCCATAAATATTTTGAGAAATTAAATTTGAGGAGATTGAGGTAATAGTTAGGAATTGGAATTTCGAGGACGAAATTATTTTAAGGTGGGTAGATTTGTACCTCCCCTTCCCAGATTTTTTCTAATATTTATTTATTCATTTATTTGATTTAATAGTGATTTTAGAATTTTACAAATATTTATTTAGTTAATTATTACGGTAGATAATTTTAGCCATGGTTGAGATTTGGAATACAAGACGACTAGGAATCATGGCACGGTTAGTGCAGTGGCGTGCTTTGACTAGTGTATTAGCCCTGGTAGGGAAAGGCCGAGCCATATGACATCCTAACTGAGAAAACCAGGCCAAGTTGCGACTTAACCCGTGCCGAAGGTTTGTATTTATTATTTAAATATATTATTGAGTTTTCGGGAACCCTGTTGTACCAAACCTGTCCAGATTGGACCCAAGTCAAATCCAAGCCCAGGTAGGCATGTAGTGGGACCAAGTACGGCCTTGTAGACATGTTTGGTTAATGCAAATATTTTGTATATATATTTAGGAATTGGCAATTATTTTCTAAATATTTGTTATATGTACATTATATGTATTATTAATATTATTAAATAATGTTTTACAAATTTTGTATGATCTTCTAAAAGTAGATAAGTAGTGTGCGCGTTGTATCCATCAAGAATGACAATCAACATATTATTGATTGTCATTAGGATCATTATTTATTATTATTTATTATTATTGGTTTATTATATTTTATTATTATTATTATATATATGATATGTATATATATATATATATGTGTATACATATTTTTAGGAATAAGACACTATGTTATGAATATATATATATATATATATATATATATATATATATATATATATATATATATATATATATATATATATATATATATATATAGGTGTACCTGTGTATATATGCATAAATATATAAAGATATGTGTGTACGTGTATATATATAAAAACATATGCGATTGTATACATAAATGTGTATAAATATATAAATGTATATGGTGTATATATATATAAATATATATATAAGAATATATACGTGAGAATATGTGTATATATATATAGATATATATATATATATTATAGATAAATGTATTTGTGTGTATATATGAATAAATATATAAAAATGTATACGTATATATATATATATATATATATTTTATATATATATATATATATATATTTTATATATATTTTTTTATATATATAAAAATATATATTTTATATATATATATAAAATATATATATATATATATATATATAATATATATATATATATGAATATAAAATATATATATATATATATATACATATATATATATATATATATATATATATATATATATATATATAATATATATATATAATATATATATATATATATATATATATATATATATATAAATATATATATATATATATATATATATATATATATATATATATATATATATAAATATATATATATATATATATATATGAATATATATATATATGTATAATTATTAAAAGAAAAGAAAAGAAAAGCAACCAAGCCCAGGCCAGCCCAGCCCGGGCTCGGCCCAACTATTCTCCACATGCCCAGCCCAGGCGTGTAAACACAGCCCCGACCCTGTTACACAGAACCGACCAGCGTACATATACGCGCGATCGAGAGAACAGAGTTCTCAACAAAACCCTAAACCAAAACTTCTCAACCCGACGTCGACATCTCCACGACACCATGGGCGGCCACCCACGGCCGCGTGCCGCCATGTGGATCGCCGGACGGCGAGGAAACTGCGTGCGCACAACGCGAGCAACAGCAGCAGTACGGGATGGGCGACAGCAGCAGGTCAAGTTTACGGAGGAATTTCGTGATCATCGTGCGTTCGGTTTACGTCCCGTCTTCTCGGGTAAGTTCCCAATATGTAAGGCTTTAAACCCCTTTAGATAGAATTAATTGTTTTGCGGTAGGATGGCTAGGAGGTCGATTCGAAGTCGGCCCGAAAACTGTTCAGAATTGAACAGGAATCGAAACCCAAAAACCCTAAGTTTGAAGGCGATTTCCTGCCAACCCATTGACTTATTAGAAAAACTATTTGAAGGCACTTTTAGACAACATATAGGTCTTCACAGTCCTTTTTGTGGATTCAGAAATCATAGACTACGCGTCGAGAAATCGAATCCCAAAGTTTCCTAAAAATCTGTTTTCAAAACTAGAAAATTGTCCGATACCACGTCCGTCCCGCCATTCCAGGCGACGTGGTCGCGAACCGAAAGCATCGAAAGCTGCGTATCGGCTTCGTGGTCGTGTGGGCTTTGACGAAATTCAAATTGGTCCCGTGTGCGCGACTAATTTGATACGTATCCTTCAAAATTCACCGTATCGGCCTTTGTACAAATTTTCCAATTACATTGTGCCCGCTCGTCAGATCGAGACGAAACTTGCGCCAGCATGACTGTATCATTTTTCTGGTCCTGTATGCGAAGTTTGGTCCGATTCTGAGACCGTTGATAAAATTGCCGTTTTGTGGGCCCCACGGTCCGACTCAACGGGCGATTTTGTGCACGGCCTGTCGAAATCCAACTCTGACATACGGTTGGGTTCGTATCGAAAGACCGAATCCGTAGACATGTATTTTGACGGCTTTAGAGACCATTGACCCTGGCACGCTTTTTGGTGCAAAGTGGGTCCAACGGCGGACACCGTTTTTGCCCAAAATTACTGTTTTGCCCCTGTATCCAGAATTGGACTTAAGGACAGGCTATTCTAGCTAATTTGACTATTCTGAGAATATTGGTAATGTTTGTTTTAGCTTTCAGAGACAGTTGTGATGTCTTGGACTGTATGACTTGCCAGTTGACGGTATAATATTGGATCTTCGTGCAACCTCCAGGCAAGTATACCTTTTCTTCCTCTACAGTTTATTTACATGCATATTTCTATTAGTATATAGTTTTACTAGTTGGTTATTACTTGTGATTTGTATATCGTACATGCTAGTATAGTTATAGTCCTTGTACATGGTTAGCCTTGTTAGTTCATATTGGATTGGTTCTCTCGTGTATCGTGATTGGGTCGTGTCGTGTCTTCACCTGTGTCTTGACCGAGTCGTATCTGCAAGTATATGTGAGTGAACTGCTATTCCTTGTTTTTCCCACAACCTGCGAGTCCACACACGGGGTGAGGGTTGCCTTTGCACCTGCGAGTCCACATACGGGACGAGGGTGACTTGTCTTGAAACAACCTGCGAGTCCACAATCGGGGCGAGGGTTATCCTTTGCACCTGCGAGTCCACAATCGGGGCGAGGGTGACTTGTCTTGAAACTGACCTGCGAGTCCACAATCGGGGCGAGGGTTGGTATCCATTGATCTACCAGCAGTTCATTTATGCATACTTGATTCCATGTCCGTGTTCATAGTTATCTGTCAGTAGCCACATGTCAGTTTTCTGTCTAGTTCCTGTTTATACCCTCTATATATTATTGCCTGATTAAACTGTTAGATAGGCATGTTTTATGTATCTTGCTAGTCCTCTGAGGACCTGATGATCTCTTCAGGTTTAGCGACTGCATGGAGTTAGTTAGCAGAGCAGGATGGTAGAGGATTGCGATATATGATACAGGTATTTGCTTGTGATATTCTTTATTATCCTTTCGTGTTTTATATTCAGTACCATGATATATTCTGCTTACTTTATGGACTCATAACATTCTTAGAGTCTAATCGAACAATATGCTAATGGGCTGCAGACCATGACCCATATTTGTTCATTCTTGCTTTATATGTTTCTTATGGATTGAGATATAGTTTAGATTATACATGATACCCTGCACTGGACAGCTTATACGTACTCGAGTCAGGCTGGCGTCCGCTCGATACGTAGCTGGCTTGCTCACGAGCTCGCGTCCGAAAAGCGGGTACGGGTCGTGACAACATAACTGTAGCTCCCCTTCCCAAAAATTCTTGAAATATTTATTTTATTTTATTTATTTGATTTAAATAGTAATTTTTAGATTTTTATAAATAATTATTTAGTTAATTATTACGGTAGATGACTTTAGCCATAGTTGAGTTTTAAAGTACCAAACGACTAGAAATAATGGCACAGATAGTGCAGTGGCGTGCCTTGACTAGTGTACGAGCCATGCCAAGGAAGACCCAGCCATAAGTGTGTCCTAACTAGAAAAACCAAGCCAAGTTACGAATTGACTCTATAGAACGTTTTAATAATTTATTAATTATATTATTGACTTGTAGGAGACCCGGTTTGTGTCGATTAGCGCAGACTAGACCCGAACCGAAACCGAGCCCATGTAATCTTGTAGTGAGACCAAAGACGACCATGTAGGCATATTTTATGTGTATACTAATATTTTCTAATTTATTTTGGATATTGATGTACATTTTAATTATTTGAATATTTGTACGAAATTTGTGTTTTTATTAATAAATACTGTTTTACAATATTCGTACAATTTTCTGGGCCAGATAAAGGTGAATAGCATGTATTCACCAAACCGCTATTTAATTATTTAATTATTTAATTATTTTGTGGTGATTAAATAAATATATTTTATTGTTACTGAATCAATATTCTATTGGATAAATATTTGTATATTATTATATTGACGCATTTTTGGATAAATATATGTGTATACATTTATAATTCATTTGTAGCTATATATATACTAATTTCATATAAATATGTGCATTTTATATTTAAGAATATGTATTTATATAAGATATATTAAATGTGTATCGGAATTAGATAAAATATGTACTTGGAATTATACAAATACTATATATATGTGCATGTGTATGTATAATAAATGTATATGGATGTATATATGCATGTATATATAAATATATATACAGGTGTATATGTGTATATATAAATATACATACATATATATATATATATATGTATGTGTGTGTATATGCATATATATATATAGATTACGTATAAGGAACGAAAAAGAAACATAGGAAGCAGGGAATTCCAGCCGAAGCCAACCAAGCCGAGCCCAGCTAAAGCATGAGCTCATGCAAACCCCCCCATCGGCCCGAGCAAACAACATAACTACTCCCCGACCCTGTTTCAACCGAGAACCCATATATATACATATATGTAAACGCGACATGGAGGAAAAAAAATATCAAACCCTAATACCAGTCCGCCACCCCCTCACCCTGGCAGCCTCCCCGACCCTGGGTGGCTACCGACGACCAGCACCACCGCACGACCGCCGGACGGGGACTGGAATTGCGCGCGCACAGGACAGAGCAGCAGCAGCAGTAAACGGCGCAACGTCAACTTCGCGGTATGTTTTCTTCGGCTTCGTTCGATCATTTTTTGAATCATAAATTATTTCGAATAGCCAATATAACTCCCTTCATACCCTATTAAATAGAATTTCATATGCATGCTTAGATCGCTCAGAAATTCGACGTAAACATCATCGAAAGACTGACTGAAACAGGGTAGTTAGACTGTCCCAAACCCCAAGTTTAAAGGAAGTTTTCGAACCAGACATTAGGAATCTTGAAAGTATATTTGAAGGAGTTTATTGACAACATATAGAGCTTCACAACCCTTTTTGTGGATTTGAAAATCATCGACTACGCATCGAGAAATCGAATCCCAAGGTTTTCCAAAAATCTGTTTTCAAAACTAGAAAATTGTTCGATACGACGTGCGTCCCACCAATCCGGGTGATGTGGTCGCGAACCGAAAGCATCGAAAGGTGCGTAACAGCTTCGTGGACGTGTGGGCTTTGACGGAATTCGAATTGGTCGCGTGTGCGCGACGAATTTGATGCGTATCCGTCGAAATTCACCGTATCGGCCTCTGTGCAAACTTCCCAATTACTTTGTGCACGTTTGTCAGATCGAGACGAAACTTGCGCAAACAAGACCGTATCATTTTTCTGGTCCTGTATGCCAAGTTTGGTCCAATTCTGAGATAGTTGATTAGACCGCCGTTTTGCGGGCCCCACGGTCCGATTCAACGGGCAATTTTGTGCACGGCCTACCGGAATCCAAAATTGGACATACCGTTGGGTTCGTATCATCAAATCGGATCCGTAGACATGTAGTTTGACAACTTTAGAGACTATTGACTCTGGCACGCTTTTCGGTGCATAGTGGATCCAACGGCGGACACCGTTTTTGCCCAAAATTACCGTTTTGCCCCTGTGTCCAGAATTGGACTTAAGGATAGACAATTCTGGCTAATTTGACTATTCTAAGAATATTGGCAATGTTTGTTTCAGCTTTCGGAGACAGTTGTGATGATTGGGATTTTATGGCTTACCATTTGACAATTTATTGATGGTTCTTCGTGCAAACTCCAGGCAAGTATACCTTGTCTTCCTCTACAGTTTTATTTACATGCATTATATTTATTTCCCAGTTTTGATTGTTTATGGACATGTGCTTTTCGTATTATATTCTTTGAGTTATTTTCATTGCATATAGCCTTGTTCATGTTTGGTCTTATGGTCCACACTTGGAGTTTCTCGTCAGTACCTTGCTTGAGTCGTGTCATAGAACGAGTGCGTGTAGTGAACTGCCATAGCGTTGATTATCATTTTACACAACCAGAGAGTCTACACTCGGGACGAGGGTGTTTGTTGTGATCATTGGCACCAGAGAGTCCATATTCGGGACGAGGGTTGACCAATTGCACCAAAGAGTCCACACACGGGACGAGGGTGCCTTGCCGTGAGCTAACCAGAGAGTCCACACTCGGGACGAGGATTAGTGCTTAGTTCAAACCAGAGAGTCCACACTCGGGACGAGGGTTTGGTTTCTTCCATTGATCTCATGTATCTGTCACCCCCATTTCCTGTATTTCATATTTGTACTCGTGATTTGATTTCGGCACGTATTTTATTTTCTCGACTTGTGGATTCGGGTTCTCGTAAATGGGTTTTGGACCATGGCTTGGTTTTATTTTGTGGAGTTGGTTTGGTTTGGTTTGATTCATCATGAGTGGAACACCTTAGCCTATCCTCCACCTCCATTCCATCACAACCACCCTCATTAAAACCCACCAACCTTTTCTCTCTCCTCCATAACTCCATTAATTTCTTTCAACTTCTTCTTCTTCCTTCTTCCACACAACTCCCTAACCCATAGGCAAGTGCACCTTGCCATCAAATAAGCACCACTTTTTATTTGTTCATTAGCTAGATTAGGCCATGAAGAACAACTTTAGAACTCGACATTTTATGATTTGGAGCTTTCATTTTTCTAGATCTAGGTTTTAACCATTTTTGAAAATCCTTAGTTTTGATCCATTAAACTTTGATTTTTGCATGTTTTGATGCTTCCATGTGGAAGAGAATTCAATTTTACTCAAGTTAGACCTTTGAAAATCTAGATTTGGTTTTAATTTTACCAAGATATGAAGTTTTGAACCTTAGAGTTCTTGGAGTCTTCTTCTCGGCCTGGAGAAGAAGACAGCAGCCTGCGCTCTTTAGCGCAGGGCTAGATTACGCATTCCCCCTCGGCCAGCGCTCCTTAGCGCAGCGCCGATCGCGCAGCTTGCCCCTTGGCGAACTGCGCTCAACTCGAGTGCGCATGGATTCATGCGCAGTCTGCTCATACGCAGTCCGCTCATGCGCAGTCTGCCCATGCGCCATCTATCCCTGCGCACTCCACTCATGCGCAATCTGACCCTGCGCCATCCACTCATGCGCAATCTGACCCCTGCGCCAACCAGTTCAGCGCAAGCCGACTCCTGCGCAGCTCACTCCTGCGCGGTTGGCCCCTGGCGCACATGACTCCTGCGCAACCCGACCCCAGGGACCCTTACGCAATCTGTCCAATCATGGAGATTTGGTTTATTTTTCCTTAATCTTGGCTCTTCTATAGCCCTGTTTATTGGTATTTTATTAGATATTTTACGCCCATTTTATATCCTTACGCCTTTTGTCACGAACTGATTTTTACTTAATATGTTTGGAATGACTATTGTACATGGCATGGTATGACAAGGAACTAGCATAACACGACAGTGACCCGTAGTGTTACACTCCTGACATGACCAATCTGACTTGATAGTGGCCCGTGGCAGCGCACTCTTGACATGTACATGGCTTGACCTGTACTTGACCTGACTTGACTTGACTTGTAACTTGTAACTTGACTCGTATAATCAACTTGACACCGTGGGTGTTCCTGCTTGCTTGCTTGTACAATCCACTTGTCTTGTCTTGCATCATGTCTAGGACGTGACTTCCTGGGTACCACGGCCAGGGACTCGCGCTAAATTGGATTAGGCTAACGATTAGATCAAACTAGAACATGAAGAATTCCCAGTCACAGGCAATCTCGTTATCTGGGCGCTTTAATGGACTTGTAGCTTGTCGACGAGTAGAGCACATTTCCAGCACACTGTCATGTGTTGCACCCTCTAAGTCACCTAAGGGTACATTTGTCTCCCGGGCAATGTACCCACCTATAACTCTCAACCCGCGGAAGGATAACTGGATAGTCTGTAGGGCTTGGGACTGGGAGTTTCTCACTTGCATCTAGTTAGTAATTAGGCTTGTGATAACCCTAGTTAGTTAAAGTAGTAAGCCGTAGTACTTGCTTGGCCGATTGTGAATGAATGGTGTCCAGCCCTGTCTAAGTCTTGTCTAGCCCCTGTACCTGGAACTCGTGATCATGATTGTTTTACTTATCTCTAACGATAAATGGGTAGAGACAGTGAGCTATTCAGGCGAAGGGGTACAATCCCGATCCTTGTTTGGTTTAAGGATTGTAACCTGGCTCCCGGAATGGTTCCACGTCCCTAGTCGTTTATCGCCTGTGTACTTTACTATTTGTACTTTCCTTTTATTCTTTATGTTCTGATATGCTGGCTTTTGTTCTTATTTGTGGCCTCCTTGTGGCACTTGCTCTTTCTGGGGTTTGACCCAGCTGGTTTTGTGTGGCCAGATTTCGGAGCAGCTCCCGAGGATTTACCAAGCTTCCAGCCCAATGGTGAACACTAGACGGAACCCGGGCTACAAGTGGGTTTTCCCTTTTTGTTTCACCCACTTATATGTAAATTTATTCTTTTGAGGCGTTTAGCCGACGAGCACCTGTTAGCTCGATGCACATTTACTTACTGTCTGCCTACGGGCTGTAAACATGATTAACAAATCCTAGGGTTGATCATGTATGACTGAACTCTTGCTTGTCCTATCATTTTGTACGACTAGCTTCATGATCATCCAATATGTAATATTTGGGACGCCTTATATATATATATTGATGCTCTAATATCTTGTAACTCTGTTAATTGCTTGAGATTGAGACAATAGGCTTGACCTTAAGAGACAGCTGGCTTGTAGTAAACCCTCATATCTAGACTGTCACGCCCCAGAACCAGAATACAGGAGAGCGGGGGAATGACTCAGCCAGCTACGTATTACGGGCAGATGAATACCGTATAATACGATCAATGCTGTCTAACCAGACGAGGGGGTGCATACTACATAAAAGTCTTACTATGGTCATTTCATATCTATTGTCTCAATCATTCAAATAAGAAACAGAAATAGAGAACATGTAAGATAAAGCAGTAAGGCGTCCCAAACGCTCTGTCAAAATGTTCTTGATATCTGGCTTTACAAAATATAGCCAGATTGATGTAGCAAAAGTATACATAATTGTTATCAGCTGCAGTCTGACTTTAATTACAATTATGTAAAAGTAAGCACAAGACAATCTGACTAACATGTCGGTGCCAAACGGCAAGGTATTAAGTAGATAACAAGACGAGCGGTGAAGTAAGAAACCCACTCGAGTCCTCCTGCGATCATCCCTCTAGTGTTGACCATCTTGGAGGTAGAAGTAAGCTGGATCCTCGGGGACCGGCTTTAAATCTGGCCATGCAAAACCAGAGAGGTTAGACCTCTAATAGCAAGTACCACAAGGAAGCACGACATGAAAACTAAAACCAGTAATGAGAAATATAATAATAGATCTCCGCTTTCCACTAGGATTCACATCACATCACGACACTTCGAACCAACCTCCCAACCAAACAAGGACAGAAGTTGGCCCATCATGTCCTGACATTCTGATCATCCCAGTTAGGTAACAGAGTAGGTACAGTACACAAACAAGTCAATTTAAACGGCCATTCAACTACTACGGCTTGCTACTGTGTGTTCCAAGTTATCCTGGAATAATGCAATTAGGGATTCCGTAGTTCTTACTATGTGCAAGCAAGGCTAGTCTATCCAGTCAATCATGTGCGCCATGCATGAATTAGACGAGTCCTAGCAGGACGCCCGTCATCAATATACAATATACAATAATAATATAAGCAGATACTGTTTCCTGCCCGTATGGCAGTTTTACAGTATCTGTGGGAACCAGCCGGCCCGTCGGGTACTACTTGTCCCAAGGGGGCTGCCATGTAAGAACTCGGGAATCCATTCTCTCCATGCAATCATTATTTTATTTAACTTAATAGTCCCTACGTTGAGTGAAATCCCATG
Organism: Iris pallida; assembly: GCA_029216955.1. Lineage (NCBI taxonomy): Eukaryota > Viridiplantae > Streptophyta > Magnoliopsida > Asparagales > Iridaceae > Iris > Iris pallida. The sequence goes on from JANAVB010041814.1 coordinate 13,095,488, forward strand.
CCGTGGATCATGGTCATTCAAATGAGTACTTTCGTACGGGGTACGGTATGCACAACTCTACAACGATACCAGTGCGGTTAGGTTGCAGGTCTTACATAGCGTAATGCAACAATCAAATCTAACCACGGTAATCATGCCTTGACCATAAAGTACACATGCTTCTTTATAGAAAATAAATAAGTAAATAAATAAATAAATAGATTGAAGCCTGCATGTGCATGTAAGTCAATTTTCGGGATCAGCCAGTCGATTACAATAGTCCATAACATGAACGTGTCTCATTCATTCAATTCAATAAGACGACTAGCCAGTCTCTTAGTTCCGACTAGGAACGCATGATTAATTTAGTCAAGATAACCATTATTATCAATGGTGACAAGGCATGAAAGTCAATTAGCATTAAACGGGGGTCGAGTCTATAACTCTCATGGTCAAGTCCAACTCATACTGGGTATCCCAAAAATCAATCGGGACACAAGGCACATTCCACATAACAATTGATATTAACAATATTATCATATCATGATTTTATCGAGTTTATGCCAAAAGGCGTAAGGATAGAAAATGGACGTTAAATATCAATATACATGGCTATAGAAGATCCAGGGTAAGTAGGCTACACTCATGTCAAAGAGGCAGCGTATGGGCTCCATACAACTCCTCACCATCCAAGTGAGCGTATGCAAGTCATACGCTCCCAAAAGGTAGCGTATGAACTCCATACGACTCCTGACCATTCAAGTCAGCGTATGCAAGTCATACGCTCCCAAAAGGTAGCGTATGAACTCCATACGACTCCTGACCATTCAAGTCAGCATATGCAAGTCATACGCTCCCAAAAGGTAGCGTATGAACTCCATACGACTCCTGACCTTTCAAGTCAGCGTATGCAAGTCATACGCTCCCAAAAGGTAGCGTATGAACTCCATACGACTCCTGACCATTCAAGTCAGCATATGCAAGTCATACGCTCCCAAAAGGTAGCGTATGAACTCCATACGACATACGCTTCCAAAAGGTAGCGTATGCAAGACACACGCTTCCTAAAAAGGTAGCGTATGGACTCCATACTGCACTGCGCTAAACAGCGCGCACAGCTCAGTGACAAAGCTAAAAAGCTAGTGTACACTGCTCACTGTCTTCTCCAAACAGCAAGAACTCCATGGTTGCACCCCAAAGCTTCAAAGGTCCATAACTTGGTCAAAACAAGTCCAAATCCAACTTTCCAAAGGTCAAAATTGGGTAGAATAAACTTCTCTACAACATAGAATCATCAAAACTTGAAAACAAAGAAGTTTGATAGATCAAAACCACCAAACTCCGAAAATAACTCATTTCTAGATCTACAAAAATTAAGACTTCGAAATGAAAAATGCCAAGTTCTAAACTCTCTTAGGATCACGAGAGGAAGATAAATGAACCATAAAAACATGGGTTCTCATGTGGAGTAAGTTGTACTTGCCTACGGTTTGGTAGGTCGAGAGAGTAATGAAGAAGAAGAAGAGGAGTAATGGTGAGAATGTGAGTTTATGAGGAGAGAGAAAGAGATGTAAGCTTTAAATAGAAAAGGGGGTGGTAGGTGGGAGTTGGGCCGGGTCCAATGGGTCCAATGGGTCCAATGGGTCGGGTTGCAGGGGATCCAACCAAAGCCAACCCAAACCCAAAGCCTAGCTAAAGCAGAAAATAAATTAACAAGAAAATTTAAAGAGCAGATTAATTGATTAACATAAAATTAAAGGAATTTAAATACAGGATAATACATGATAAATATTAAATAAATACATGATAAATACTAAATAATTACATGATAAATACTAAATAATTACATTCGAGTAATACATGTATAAAAATACGCATTCTGGGAACGGGGAGTGACATCTCTACCCTCCTTAGAAAAATTCTGTCCTCGGAATTTCAAACCCAAGCAGGATAGAAACATCGGGGCTAAACTAATCTAAGTACAAGCAATTCAATGAAGCAATCATTTTACAATGTCCATAGCAAGTAACATATCTATATTTAACAATCTACGACATCAAGTAATTCTACCCATAAGGTGATAAGCATGAGGAATCAAGACAATCAGGTACACAGAAAAAAGATATACCTTGTGAGTCAAATAGATGTGGATACCGTGATCGGATATCATCCTCACGTTCCCACGTTGACACTCCTAAAGAGTGATGACCCCAAGCAACCCGGACAAGGTTAATTGTTCGGTTCTTGAGTATCTTCTCTCTTCGGTCCAAGATGGACACAGGCTGTTCCTCGTAAGACAGGTTGGTACCAACAACCAGTTCTGAATGATCGAGGATATGGCTGGGGTCCGATACATACCTTCGCAATTGAGATACATGAAACACGTCATGCACCTCTCGTAACGAAGGTGGAAGGGATAAACGATAAGCAACATCGCCTACCCTATCAAGAATAGCAAATGGGCCTACGTATCGCGGACTCAACTTCCTACGAACGCCAAATCTAATGACCCCACGGGTAGGTGAGATCCGCGAGAACACGTGGTCCCCAACAGAAAACTCTAGTGGCCTACGATGCTGGTCCGCCCAATGACGATGCCGATCCTGCGCAACACGAAGTCGCTCTCTAATTCCCTTAATCACTTCAACCGTCTGGATAATCATTTCTGGGCCTAGCATCTTCCTCTCTCCGATATCATCCCATGCAAGCGGCGATCTACACTTCTTACCATATAGTACCTCAAATGGCGCCATCTGGATACTAGCATGATAACTGTTGTTGTATGAGAACTCAATTAAGTGCAGGTGGCTTTCCCAAGATCCTCTAAAATCCAGAGTGCAAGCTCGCAACATATCTTCTAAAGTCTGAATTGTCCTTTCTGATTGCCCGTCCGTCTACGGATGGTAAGCCGTGCTAAATCTTAACTTGGTACCCAGACTATGATGCAAGCTCTTCCAGAAATGCGATGTGAAGCGGGTATCTCGATCTGACACAATACTGACAGGGACTCCATGCTGCCTGACTATCTGCTGCATGTACAACTCTGCCAACTTTTCTGTAGATTGCCCTACTCTGAAAGGAAGAAAGTGTGCTACCTTTGTAAGCCGATCTACTATCACCCAAATAGCATCTTTACCACTTGGTGATCTCGGTAAACCGGTCACAAAGTTTATTGTAATATGCTTCCATTTCCATTCCGGGATGGGAAGCGGTTGCAATAATCCAGCTGGCCTCTGCTGTTCTGCCTTTACTTGCTGACATATCAAGCAACGGGAAACAAATCTAGCTATCTCTCTCTTCATCCAGTTCTACCAGAAGTGCTGCTTGATATCTTGGTACATCTTGGTCCCTCCAGGATGTACAGAATACTGAGAACTGTGAGCTTCTGCCATAACCTCTTGTCTGATATCTCCACTAGGCACACATAGACGTGATCCAAACCTAAGTGTACCATCTTCATGAATTTTCAACTCCTTTCTGTGCCCTGACTCACATTCTGCCCTAAGCTTCTAAATCCTTGGGTCTTGTGCCTGAGCTGCCTTGATCCTATCTACCAAGTCAGATTGGACTTGTAGACTTGCCAGAACTCCTACATCGCTAGGAAGTATAACTTTGATGCCCATCTCCTGAAGGTCTTCTAAGATATGCTTCTGCGTTGTCAACATAAATGCGCCGCCTCTTCTGCTAAGAGCGTCTGCTACCACATTAGCCTTACCTGGATGATACTGAAGCTCCATGTCATAATCTTTGATCAACTCCAACCATCTTCTCTGCCTCATGTTCAGCTCCTTCTGAGTAAAGATGTACTTCAGACTTTTATGATCTGTGTACATCTCCACTCGGTCACCATATAAGTGATGCCTCCATAGCTTCAGAGCAAATACTACTGCTGCTAACTCCAAATCATGAGTTGGGTAATTCTTCTCGTGGTCTCAAAGCTGCCTAGATGCATATGCTATCACCTTTCCATGTTGCATAAGGACACATCCAAGTCCTTTACCTGACGCATCACAATATACTGTAAAACCTCCGGGTCCGACTGGCAATGTAAGAATAGGCGCTGATATCAACTTCTGCTTCAAATTCTCAAATGATGCCTGACATTCTGCCGACCAAACAAATGGCACATCCTTCCGTGTCAAGCGGGTCATGGGTGCTGAAAGTCTCGTAAAATCTGATACAAATCTTCTGTAATATCCTGCCAATCCCAAAAAACTCCATACATCAGCTACGGTCTTGGGTACTGGCCAACTCTCTACTGCTTCTACCTTCTTGGGATCCACTGCTACTCCAGCTCCTGATACGATATGACCCAAAAATAAAATGTGATCCGTCCAGAACTCACACTTGCTGAGCTTGGCATACAACTGGTTCTCTCTCAGAACCTGCAATACTTTTCTGAGGTGGTCTTCATGCTCCTCTTCACTAGCAGAGTATACAAGAATGTCGTCGAGAAACACCACGACAAACTGATCTAAGTACGACATAAAGATACGGTTCATCAAATCCATGAATATTGCTGGAGCATTGGTCAAACCAAACGGCATTACTAAGAATTCATAATGTCCATACTTCGACCTGAATGCTGTCTTCGGAATGTCTTCCTTCCGAACCCTCACCTGATGGTACCCTGAACGAAGATCTATCTTGGAGAAAACTCTAGCCCTGCTCAACTGATCAAACAAGTCGTCGATCCTGGGTAGTGGGTACTTGTTCTTCACTGTTGCCGCGTTAAGCTTCCTGTAGTCGATACACAATCTGGATGATCCATCCTTCTTCCCCACAAGTACCACTGGTGCTGCCCATGGCGATACGCTAGCTTGGATGAACTTCTTCTCCTTCAGTTCCTCTATATGTTGATATACCTTGGCCTGCTCCGAATCCGCCATTCTGTAAACCCGATCTGATATCGGTTTAGTTCCTTGTGCCAATTCTATACTGAACTTAATATCTCTAACCGGTGGAAGACCGGAAAGTTCTTCAGGAAATACGTCTAGAAATTCTTCAACTACCTTCGGAACCTGGATTTCTTCCATTGCCGTTACTACTCCCTGCTCTTGCTGAGTTGCCTCTGATCTGACTAAGGTGAATCTCTTCATGCCTGGAATATCAAAAGATACACTCCCACTACGACAATCTATTGTCGCATGACTGTCTTTCAGCCAGTCCATGCCTAAGATAACGTTAAAATTTCCAACAGGAAATTCTATCAACTGGGCGGGTAAAGAACGCCCGCAAACTACAACACTACACGCTAGAATAACTCTACTAACTCCTACGATCCCATTACCGGTGAGTATATTCAACCTCCCTGGCAATGCCTCGAACTCCATTCCTAGCCGTGTCGTAAATCGTGCAGATATAAATGAGTGCGATGCTCCCGAATCAAACAATGCTACTGCGGGATATGAGGCGACGAGAATGTTACCTGCCACGACATCTCCCGATGCTAATGCCTCTTCCAAGGACAGAGTGAATGCCTGTCCTCGACCTCCTTGCTGGTTCCCATGTTGCGGCCTAGCCTGGTGCTGCTGCTGGCCCCTTCCTTGATGATGCTGGGGTGGTCTATGCTGGTGTTGCTGCATCGGCGGTCCCTGCTGCCGAAACATCTGAGCCTGCGGTATTAACGGGCGCTGTGCCAACGGTCTCACTACTACCGCTGGTCCTCGATACTGTCCTGCCCCTGGTGCTGGCAGAGCAGGAAACTGCTGCACTGGTCCTCCTGACCTCGAATTTATGGGACATGTGGTAACCCGATGGTCTGGATTTCCACATATCAGATATAGTCCATTCAATGTCCGACACACATCTCTAGTGTGTCCCATCTTTCCATAATAAGTGCAGCCCGCCGGGGGTTGCTGGTTCTTCCTCTGTTGCTGTTGCTGCTGCCTGGGTGGTGGTGCTGGCCCTCGCATCGCCACATCGTGGATACGAATGCTAGGGGATGGTGCTGTTGTTCGGGGCGCTGCTCCCCCTCCTCCTTCAATCTGACTGTGGGATCTCTTCTGACCCCCAGTCCTTGCCGCAAGCCTCTGAATGGTGATCTCATGCCTGCGGGTTGCCGTCAATATTTCGTCAAAAGTTTGGTAATTGTGCCCCTCTATCAATTGCAAGAGCTCAAGATGAAACCCTTGCTGGAACCTCATCGCCCTCTGGCGCTCCGTTGCTACCATCTCTGGGGCAAACCTACTCAATCTGCAGAACTCCGCTGCATAAGCATCTACGGTCTTGCCAGCATGTCTGAGGTTGATAAACTTCTGTTGTAGCTCAAACTGTGCCACAACTCCATAATACTTCATCTTGAACCTTGCAGTAAAATCGTCCCATACAACAGGACGTCTGATGCCTACTTCCTCTGCTTTCCACCAATCACATGCGAGATCCTGAAGTAACAACTTCACTAGATCCACACGCTCTTCTGCCGGCACCTTAGCGGCTGTCAGAATAGCCTCAATGTCCTTAAGCCATGCATCTGCTGAGATGACATCCTCCGTGCCCTCGAAACGACGGGGGTTATACTTGCAAAATCGGGCTGACGTTCCTGAATCTGGCCTCGCCCCTCTTTCCAATGCCGTCTGTAATCCTTGGTTGAGTAGTACATTCTGCTCTTGTAACTGAGCGTGCATGCGCTGCTGGGCTAACATCTGGTGTTGCTGAGTAGCCATCATCCCTCTCATGATCTCCAGAAGGGCTGGTGTATCCAATTCCACAGGGGTAGGTGGAACTATTGGTGGTGTTGGAACCTCCGGATACTGCGGTCCAACTGCTGGTTCTACTATCACCTCTTCTTGAATAGCCTCATGAAGTGGTTCTGACCCTTGTTGCTGACCAACCTGGTTAGGTTGTCCATGCTGCTGTCCATGTTGTTGCTGTCCAGCTCTGACAGATACGGACGAGGTGCCCCTAAGAAAAAGGATAAGAGAATAATCAAATGACCGGACATGAAGGATCAATGAAGTCAAAGGATACTGGAATGTCAAGCTGGTATTGAGAACGACGAATCGCGAGATCAAGGGGGAACATGTGTGATTGAGACATCCTATAAATCAAAACACCCCACAAGTCTGAAATCAGACCTGCATGGGCCACCACTAAAACCTTGTCACGCCCCAGAACCAGAATACGGGAGAGCGGGGGAATGACTCAGCCAGCTACGTATTACGGGTAGATGAATACCGTATAATACGATCAATGCTGTCTAACCAGACGAGGGGGTGCATACTACATAAAAGTCTTACTATGGTCATTTCACATCTATTGTCTCAATCATTCAAATAAGAAACAGAAATAGAGAACATGTAAGATAAAGCAGTAAGGCGTCCCAAACGCTCTGTCAAAATGTTCTTGATATCTGGCTTTACAAAATATAGCCAGATTGATGTAGCAAAAGTATACACAATTGTTATCAACTGCAGTCTGACTTTAATTACAATTATGTAAAAGTAAGCACAAGACAATCCGACTAACATGTCGGTGCCAAACGGCAATGTATTAAGTAGATAACAAGACGAGCGGTGAAGTAAGAAACCCACTCGAGTCCTCCTGCGATCATTCCTCTAGTGTTTACCATCTTGGAGGTAGAAGTAAGATGGATCCTCGGGGACCGGCTCTAAATCTGGCTATGCAAAACCAGAGAGGTTAGACCACTAATAGCAAGTACCACAAGGAAGCACGACATGAGAACTAAAACCAGTAATGAGAAATATAATAATAGATCTCTGCTTTCCACTAGGATTCACATCACATCACGACACTTCGAACCAACCTCCCAACCAAACAAGGACAGAAGTTGGCCCGTCATGTCCTGACATTCTGATCATCCCAGTTAGTTAACAGAGTAGGTACAGTACACAAACAAGTCAATTTAAACGGCCATTCAACTACTACGGCTTGCTACAGTGTGTTCCAGGTTATCCTGGAATAATGCAATTAGGGATTCCGTAGTTCTTACTATGTGCAAGCAAGGCTAGTCTATCCTGTCAATCATGTGCGCCATGCATGAATTAGACGAGTCCTAGCAGGACGCCTGTCATCAATATACAATATACAATAATAATATAAGCAGATACTGTTCCCTGCCCGTGTGGCAGTTTTACAGTATTTGTGGGAACCAGCCGGCCCGTCGGGTACTACTTGTCCCAAGGGGGCTGCCATGTAAGAACTCAGGAATCCATTCTCTCCATGCAATCATTATTTTATTTAACTTAATAGTTCCTACGTTGAGTGAAATCCTATGCTGTGGATCATGGTCATTCAAATGAGTACTTTCGTACGGGGTACGGTATACACAACTCTACAACGATACCAGTGCGGTTAGGTTGCAGGTCTTACATAGCGTAATGCAACAATCAAATCTAACCACGGTAATCATGCCTTGACCATAAAGTACACATGCTTCTTTATAAAAAATAAATAAGTAAATAAATAAATAAATAGATTGAAGCCTGCATGTGTATGTAAGTCAATATTTGGGATCAGCCAGTCGATTACAATAGTCCATAACATGAACGTGTCTTATTCATTCAATTCAATAAGACGACTAGCCAGTCTCTTAGTTCCGACTAGGAACGCATGATTAATTTAGTCAAGATAACCATTATTATCAATGGTGACAAGGCATGAAAGTCAATTAGCATTAAACGGGGGTCGAGTCTATAACTCTCATGGTCAAGTCCCAGTCATACTGGGTATCCCAAAAATCAATCGGGACACAAGGCACATTCCACATAACAATTGATATTAACAATATTATCATATCATGATTTTATCGAGTTTATGCCAAAAGGCGTAAGGATATAAAATAGACGTTAAATATCAATATACAGGGCTATAGAAGATCCAGGGTAAGTAGGCTACGCTCATGTCAAAGAGGCAGCGTATGGGCTCCATACAACTCCTCACCATCCAAGTGAGCGTATGCAAGTCATACGCTCCCAAAAGGTAGCGTATGAACTCCATACGACTCCTGACCATTCAAGTCAGCATATGCAAGTCATACGCTCCCAAAAGGTAGCGTATGAACTCCATACGACTCCTGACCATTCAAGTCAGCGTATGCAAGTCATACGCTCCCAAAAGGTAGCGTATGAACTCCATACGACTCCTGACCATTCAAGTCAGCGTATGCAAGTCATACGCTCCCAAAAGGTAGCGTATGAACTCCATACGACATACGCTTCCAAAAGGTAGCGTATACAAGACACACGCTTCCTAAAAAGGTAGCGTATGGACTCCGTACTGCACTGCACTAAAGAGCGCGTACAGCTCAGTGACAAAGCTAAAAAGCTAGTGTACACTGCTCACTGTCCTCTCCAAACAGCAAGAACTCCATGGTTGTACCCCAAAGCTTCAAAGGTCCATAACTTGGTCAAAACAAGTCCAAATCCAACTTTCCAAAGGTCAAAATTGGGTAGAATAAACTTCTCTACAACATAGAACATCAAAACTTGAAAACAAAGAAGTTTGATAGATCAAAACCACAAAACTCCTAAAATAACTCATTTCTAGATCTACAAAAATTAAGACTTCGAAATGAAAAATGCCAAGTTCTAAACTCTCTTAGGATCACGAGAGGAAGATAAATGAACCATAAAAACATGGGTTCTCATGTGGAGCAAGTTGTACTTGCCTACGGTTTGGTAGGTGGAGAGAGTAATGAAGAAGAAGAAGAGGAGTAATGGTAAGAATGTGAGTTTATGAGGAGAGAGAAAGAGATGTAAGCTTTAAATAGAAAAGAGGGTGGTAGGTGGGAGTTGGGCCGGGTCCAATGGGTCCAATGGGTCCAATGGGTCGGGTTGTAGGGGATCCCACCAAAGCCAACCCGAACCCAAAGCCTAGCTAAAGCAGAGAATAAAAGCAGGAAATAAATTAACATGAAAATTTAAAGAGCAGATTAATTGATTAACATAAAATTAAAGGAATTTAAATACAGGATAATACATGTTAAATATTAAATAAATACATGGTAAATACTAAATAATTACATGATAAATACTAAATAATTACATTCGAGTAGTACATGTATAAAAATATGCATTCTGGGAACGGGGAGTGATATAGACAGCCGTGACCGTATAGTTGAGATGTATTCTATTTCAATATACGTAGCTGGCTATGTCTGCCCCCGCTCTCCAGTATTCTGGTTCTGGGGCGTGACAGTATCGTTCATCCGGCAGTTCATTTATGCGTAGTTGTTCTAGTGTTCGTGTTCGTTTTCGTATTCGTGTTCCTGTTCGTGTTCATGTTTGTATTCGTATTCGTATTCATGTTCATGTTCGTGTTCATGTTCATGTTCGTGGTCATTTATCGTGTTCCTGTCTTCCTTGTTTATTTCTTGTGCATGATAAAACTGTTAGATAGGCATGTATATTATGTATCTTGCTAAGTCCTCTAAGGACCTGATGATCTCCTCAGATTTAGCGATTGCATGGAGTTAGCTAGTAGTTATGGATGGCTGAGGATTTGCGGTTCTTGTGGGATTCAGGTATCAATATTACATTTGTTATCCTTTCGTGCTTTACATTCCTTATCATGAGATATCATGTTTCTTGATTCAGTTTATACTCTTGTTATTTCCTTCAGAGTCTTATCGGACATATATGCTAGTGGGCTGCAGACCACGACCCATAGTGTTCATTTATGTTTTATATTCTTATTGTGGATTGAGATATAGATTGTTTGCCACGATTTGGCAGTATACCATAGCCTTGACGGTGTTTACGTATTCAAGTCGGGCTGGAGTCCGTTCGATATGTAGCTGGCTTGCTCACGAGCTCGCGTCCGAAAAGCAGGTGCGGGTTGTGATAAGTTTTTTTGGTGGCCCATGCAGGTCAGAGCATATCGTATCGGTTACATAACTGTACTGATACGAGCCTGCACAACTTACTAAACCTTAGAAATCTTAATCCACTCTGCCTTGAAAATTCTCCTAGAAATTTCTCTACGTCCTTGAAAACTCCATATTTGCTCTCGAATATACTTCCTTGCTTCCTGTGCCATTGATTCTCGTCCCTTTTATTTTAGGGTGACAAATGATCGTGCTATCTCAAATTTATCAGAAATTCCTAAGTTATAGTATAATATTGCTTGATTATTTAATGTTTGGTTGTTTGATATATATATATGGGGGATTAACGATACCATATGTCCTAGATATTTTTGGCAGAATTATTAAGCCACTAGTTAGAAGATTATAGGGTTTTAGTGACAGTAATTTTGAGGTGTAGTGTGACCAAAGGTGGGTAGAAGTCCTCAAGTGTTCAGAGTTATAAAATGACTAGAGAAAGTCATAAAATATTTTGAAAAAAAATTAAATTTGAGGGGATTGAGGTTAAGGCAGACTCTCTTTTTGAATTTTAAGGAATACCTATGAATTATAATTTCGAGGACAAAATTATTTTTAAGGTGGGTAGATTTATAGCTCCCCTTCACGAAAATTCTTTAAATATATTTTTTATTTTATTTATTTGATTTAAATAGTAATTTTTAGATTTTTATAAATAATTATTTAGTTAATTATTACGGTAGATGACTTTAGCCATAGTTGAGTTTTGAAGTACCAGACGACTAGAAATAATGGCACTGATAGTGCAGTGGAGTGCCTTGACTAGTGTATTAGCCATGCCAAGGAAGACCCAGCCATAAGTGTGTCCTAACTATGAAAACCAAGCCAAGTTGCGACTTGACCCTATAGAACGTTTTAATTATTTATTAATTATATTATTAACTTGTAGGAGACCCAGTTTGTGTCGATTAGAGCGGACTAGACCCGAACCGAAACCGAGCAATGTAATCTTATAGTGAGACCAAAGACGACCATGTAGGCATATTTTATGTGTATACTAATAGTTCCAAAATTATTTTGGATATTGACGTACATTTTAATTATTTGAATATTTGTACGAAATTGGTGTTTTTATGATTAAATATTGTTTTACAATATTTGTACAATTTTTTGGGCCAAATAAAGGTGAATAGCATGGATTCACCAAGCCGCCATTTAATTATTTAATTATTTAATTATTTTGTGGTGATTAAATAAATATATTTTATTATTACTGAATCGATATTCTATTGAATTAATATTTGTATATTATTATATTGACGCATTTTTGGATAAATATATGTGTATAAATTTATAATTCATTTGCAGCTATATATATACTAATTTTATAAAAATATGTGCATTTTATATTTAAGAAACTATACTTATATAAGATATATTAAATGTGTATTGGAATTTGATAAAATATGTACTTGGAATTATACAAATACTTTATATATGTGCATGTGTATGTATAATAAATGTATATGGGTGTATATATGCATGTATATATAAATATATATACAGGTGTTCATGTGTATATATAAATATACATATATGTATATATATATATGTGTGTGTATATGCATATATATATATATATATATATATATATATATATATATATATATATATAAAATATATATATATATATATATATATATATATATATATATATATATATATATATATATATATATATATATATATATATATAAGGAATGAAAAAGAAACATAGGAAGCAGGGAATTCCAGTCCAAGCCAACCAAGCCGAGCCCAGTTAAAGCATCAGCCCATGCAACCCCCCCCCATCGGCCCGAGCAAACAACAGAACTACTCCCCGACCCTATTTCAACCGAGAACCCATATATGTACGTATATGTAAACGCGACAGGGAGGAAAAAAACATCAAACCCTGATACCAGTCCGCCACCCCCTCACCCTGGCAGCCTCCCCGACCCTGGGCGGCCACCGGCAACCCGCGCCGCTGCACGACCGCCGGACGGCAACTGGAATCGCGTGTGCACAGGACAGAGCAGCGGCAGCAGTAAACGACGCAACGTCATCTTCGCGGTATGTTTTCTCCGGCTTCGTTCGATCATTTTTTGAACCGTAAATTATTTCGAATAGCCAATAAAACTCTCTTCATACCCTTTTAAATAGAATTTCATATGCATGCTTAGATCGCTCAGAAATTCGACGTAAACATCATCGAAAAACTGACTGAAACAGGGCAGTTAGACTGTCCCAAACCCCAAGTTTAAAGAAAGTTTTCGAACCAGACATTAGGAATCTCGAAAATATATTTGAAGGAGTTTATTGACAACATATAGAGCTTCACAACCCTTTTTGCGGATTTAAAAATCATCGATTATGCGTCGAGAAATCGAATCCCAAAGTTTTACAAAAATCTGTTTTTAAAACTAGAAAATTGTTCGATACGACGTGCGTCCCGCCAATCCGGGCGACGTGGTCGCGAACCGAAAGCATCGAAAGGTGCGTAACGGCTTCATGGACGTGTGGGCTTTGACGGAATTCGAATTGGTCGCGTGTGCGTGACGAATTTGATGCGTATCCGTCGAAATTCACCGTATCGACCTCTGTGCAAACTTCTCAATTATCTTGTGCACGTTCGTCAAATCGAGACGAAACTTGTGCCAACAGGACCGTATCATTTTTCTGGTCCTGTATGCCAAGTTTGGTGCAATTCAGAGACAGTTGATTGGACCACCATTTTGCGGGCCCTACGGTCCGATTCAACGGGCGATTTTGTGCACGGCCTACCGGAATCTAAAATTGGACATATTGTTGGGTTCGTATCATCAAACCGGATCCGTAGACATGTAGTTTGACGACTTTAGAGACCATTGACTCTGGCACGCTATTTGGTGCAAAGCGGGTCCAATGGCGGACACCGTTTTTGCCCAAAATTACCGTTTTGCCTCTGTGTCCAGAATTGGACTTAAGGACAGGCAATTCTAGCTAATTTGACTATTCTAAGAATATTGGCAATGTTTGTTTCAGCTTTTGAAGACAGTTGTGATGATTGGGATTTTATGGCTTACAAATTGATAATTTATTGATGGTTCTTCGTGCAAACTCCAGGCAAGTATACCTTGCCTTCCTCTACAGTTTTATTTGTATGCATTATATTTATTTCCCAGTTTTGATTGTTTATGGACATGTACTTTTCGTATTATATTCTTTGAGTTATTTTCATTGCATATAGCCGTGTTCATGTTTGGTCTTATGGTTCACACTTGGAGTTTCTCGTCAGTACCTTGCTTGAGTCGTGTCATAGAACGAGTGTGTGTAGTAAACTGCCATAGCCTTGATTATCGTTTTACACAACCAGAGAGTCCACACTCGAGATGATGGTGTTTGTTGTGATCATTGGCACCAGAGAGTCCACATTCGGTACGAGGGTTGACCAATTGCACCAGAGAGTCCACACATGGGACGAGGGTGCCTTGCCGTGAGCTAACCAGAGAGTCCACACTCGGGACGAGGGTTTGGTTTCTTCTATTGAACTTGTGTATCGTTCATCCGACAGTTAATTTATGCGTAGTAGTTCTAGTTTTCGTGTTCGTATTCGTATTTGTGTTCATGTTCGTGTTCGTGTTTGTATTCGTGTTCGTATTCGTGTTCATGTTCGTATTCAAGTTCGTGTTCGTGGTCATTTGTCGTGTTCCTGTCTTTCTTGTTTATTTCTTGCGCATGATAAAACTGTTAGATAGGCATGTATATTATGTATCTTGCTATGTCCTCTGAGGACCTGATGATCTCCTCAGGTTTAGCGATTGCATGGAGTTAGCTAGTAGTTATGGATGGCTGAGGATTTGTGGTTCTTGTGGGATTCAGGTATCAATATTACATTTGTTATCCTTTCGTGCTTTACATTCCTTATCATGAGATATCATGTTTCTTGATTCAGTTTAGACTCTTGTTATTTCCTTCAGATTCTTATCGGACATATATACTAGTGGGCTGCAGACCACGACCCATAGTGTTCATTCATGTTTTATATTCTTATTATGGATTGAGATATAGATTGTTTGCCATGATTTGGCAGTACACTATAGCCTTGACAGTGTTTACGTATTCGAGTCTGGCTGGAGTCCGTTCGATACGTAGCTGGCTTGCTCACGAGCTCGCGTCTGAAAAGCAGGTGCGGGTCGTAATAAGTTTTTTTGGTGGCCCATGCAGGTCAGAGCATATCGTATCGGTTACGTAACTGTACTGATACGAGCCTGCGCAACTGACTAAACCTTAGAAATCTCAATCCACTCTGCCTTGAAAATTCTCCTAGAAATTTCTCTACGTCCTTGAAAACTCTATATTTGATCTCGAATATACTTCTTTGCTTCCTGTGCCATTGATTCTCGTCCCTTTTATTTCGGGGTGACAAATGATCATGCTATCTAGAATTTATCAGAAATTCTTAAGTTATAGTATAATATTGCTTGATTATTTAATGTTTGGTTGTTTGATATATATATATATATATATATATATATATGGGGGATTAAAGATGCCATATGTCCTAGATATTTTTGGCAGAATTATTAAGCCACTAGTTAGAAGATTATAGGATTTTAGTGACAGCAATTTTGAGGTGTAGTGTGACCAAAGGTGGGTTGAAGTCCTCAAGTGTTCAGAGTTATAAAATGACTAGAGAAAGTCATAAAATATTTTGAAAAAAAATTAAATTTGAGGGGATTGAGGTTAAGGCAGACTCTCTTTTTGAATTTTAAGGAATACCTATGAATTATAATTTCGAGGACAAAATTATTTTTAAGGTGGGTAGATTTGTAGCTCCCCTTCACGAAAATTCTTTAAATATATTTTTTATTTTATTTATTTGATTTAAATAGTAATTTTTAGATTTTTATAAATAATTATTTAGTTAATTATTACGGTAGATGACTTTAGCCATAGTTGAGTTTTGAAGTACCAGACGACTAGAAATAATGGCACTGATAGTGCAGTGGCGTGCCTTGACTAGTGTATTAGCCATGCCAAGGAAGACCCAGCCATAAGTGTGTCCTAACTATGAAAACCAAGCCAAGTTGCGACTTGACCCTATAGAACGTTTTAATTATTTATTAATTATATTATTGACTTGTAGGAGACCCAGTTTGTGTCGATTAGAGCGGACTAGACCCGAACCGAAACCGAGCAATGTAATCTTATAGTGAGACCAAAGACGACCATGTAGGCATATTTTATATGTATACTAATAGTTCCAAAATTATTTTGGATATTGACGTACATTTTAATGATTTGAATATTTGTACGAAATTGGTGTTTTTATGATTAAATATTGTTTTACAATATTCGTACAATTTTCTGGGCCAAATAAAGGTGAATAGCATGGATTCACCAAGCCGCCATTTAATTATTTAATTATTTAATTATTTTGTGGTGATTAAATAAATATATTTTATTATTACTGAATCGATATTCTATTGAATTAATATTTGTATATTATTATATTGACGCATTTTTGGATAAATATATGTGTATAAATTTATAATTCATTTGCAGCTATATATATACTAATTTTATAAAAATATGTGCATTTTATATTTAAGAAACTATACTTATATAAGATATATTAAATGTGTATTGGAATTTGATAAAATATGTACTTGGAATTATACAAATACTTTATATATGTGCATGTGTATGTATAATAAATATATATGGGTGTATATATGCATGTATATATAAATATATATACAGGTGTACATGTGTATATATAAATATACATATATGTATATATATATGTGTGTGTGTATATGCATATATATATATATATATATATATATATATATATATATATATATATATATAAAATATATATATATATATATATATATATATATATATATATATTTATATATATATATATTTTATATATATATATATATATATATATATATATATATATATATATATATATATATATATATATATATATATATATATATATATATATATATATATATATATATAAGGAATGAAAAAGAAACATAGGAAGCAGGGAATTCCAGCCCAAGCCAACCAAGCCGAGCCCAGTTAAAGCATCAGCCCATGCAACCCCCCCATCGGCCCGAGCAAACAACAGAACTACTCCCCGACCCTGTTTCAACCGAGAACCCATATATATACGTATATGTAAACGCGACAGGGAGGAAAAAAACATCAAACACTGATACCAGTCCGCCACCCCCCTCACCCTGGCAGCCTCCCCGACCCTGGGCGGCCACCGGCAACCCGCGCCGCTGCACGACCGTCGGACGGCAACTGGAATCGCGCGTGCACAGGACAGAGCAGCGGCAGCAGTAAACGACGCAACGTCATCTTCGCGGTATGTTTTCTCCGGCTTCGTTCGATCATTTTTTGAACCGTAAATTATTTCGAATAGCCAATAAAACTCTCTTCATACCCTTTTAAATAGAATTTCATATGCATGCTTAGGTCGCTCAGAAATTCGACGTAAACATCATCGAAAAACTGACTGAAACAGGGCAGTTAGACTGTCCCAAACCCCAAGTTTAAAGAAAGTTTTCGAACCAGACATTAGGAATCTCGAAAATATATTTGAAGGAGTTTATTGACAACATAGAGAGCTTCACAACCCTTTTTGCGGATTTAAAAATCATCGATTATGCGTCGAGAAATCGAATCCCAAAGTTTTACAAAAATCTGTTTTTAAAACTAGAAAATTGTTCGATACGACGTGCGTCCCGCCAATCCGGGCGACGTGGTCGCGAACCGAAAGCATCGAAAGGTGCGTAACGGCTTCATGGACGTGTGGGCTTTGACGGAATTCGAATTGGTCGCGTGTGCGTGACGAATTTGATGCGTATCCGTCGAAATTCACCGTATCGACCTCTGTGCAAACTTCTCAATTACCTTGTGCACGTTCGTCAAATCGAGACGAAACTTGTGCCAACAGGACCGTATCATTTTTCTGGTCCTGTATGCCAAGTTTGGTGCAATTCAGAGACAGTTGATTGGACCACCATTTTGCGGGCCCCACGGTCCGATTCAACGGGCGATTTTGTGCACGGCCTACCGGAATCTAAAATTGGACATATTGTTGGTTTCGTATCATCAAACCGGATCCGTAGACATGTAGTTTGACGACTTTAGAGACCATTGACTCTGGCACGCTATTTGGTGCAAAGCGGGTCCAATGGCGGACACCGTTTTTGCCCAAAATTACCGTTTTGCCTCTGTGTCCAGAATTGGACTTAAGGACAGGCAATTCTAGCTAATTTGACTATTCTAAGAATATTGGCAATGTTTGTTTCAGCTTTTGAAGACAGTTGTGATGATTGGGATTTTATGGCTTACAAATTGATAATTTATTGATGGTTCTTCGTGCAAACTCCAGGCAAGTATACCTTGCCTTCCTCTACAGTTTTATTTGCATGCATTATATTTATTTCCCAGTTTTGATTGTTTATGGACATGTACTTTTCGTATTATATTCTTTGAGTTATTTTCATTGCATATAGCCGTGTTCATGTTTGGTCTTATGGTTCACACTTGGAGTTTCTCGTCAGTACCTTGCTTGAGTCGTGTCATAGAACGAGTGTGTATAGTAAACTGCCATAGCCTTGATTATCGTTTTACACAACCAGAGAGTCCACACTCGAGATGATGGTGTTTGTTGTGATCATTGGCACCAGAGAGTCCACATTCGGTACGAGGGTTGACCAATTGCACCAGAGAGTCCACACATGGGACGAGGGTGCCTTGCCGTGAGCTAACCAGAGAGTCCACACTCGGGACGAGGGTTTGGTTTCTTCTATTGAACTTGTGTATCGTTCATTCGACAGTTAATTTATGCGTAGTAGTTCTAGTTTTCGTGTTCGTATTCGTATTTGTGTTCATGTTCGTGTTCGTGTTTGTATTCGTGTTCGTATTCGTATTCATGTTCGTATTCAAGTTCGTGTTCGTGGTCATTTGTCGTGTTCCTGTCTTTCTTGTTTATTTCTTGCACATGATAAAACTGTTAGATAGGCATGTATAATATGTATCTTGCTATGTCCTCTGAGGACCTGATGATCTCCTCAGGTTTAGCGATTGCATGGAGTTAGCTAGTAGTTATGGATGGCTGAGGATTTGAGGTTCTTGTGGGATTCAGGTATCAATATTACATTTGTTATCCTTTCGTGCTTTACATTCCTTATCATGAGATATCATGTTTCTTGATTCAGTTTAGACTCTTGTTATTTCCTTCAGATTCTTATCGGACATATATACTAGTGGGCTGCAGACCACGACCCATAGTGTTCATTCATGTTTTATATTCTTATTATGGATTGAGATATAGATTGTTTGCCATGATTTGGCAGTACACTATAGCCTTGACAGTGTTTACGTATTCGAGTCTGGCTGGAGTCCGTTCGATACGTAGCTGGCTTGCTCACGAGCTCGCGTCCGAAAAGCAGGTGCGGGTCGTAATAAGTTTTTTTGGTGGCCCATGCAGGTCAGAGCATATCGTATCGGTTACGTAACTGTACTGATACGAGCCTGCGCAACTGACTAAACCTTAGAAATCTCAATCCACTCTGCCTTGAAAATTCTCCTAGAAATTTCTCTACGTCCTTAAAAACTCTATATTTGATCTCGAATATACTTCCTTGCTTCCTGTGCCATTGATTCTCGTCCCTTTTATTTCGGGGTGACAAATGATCATGCTATCTAGAATTTATCAGAAATTCTTAAGTTATAGTATAATATTGCTTGATTATTTAATGTTTGGTTGTTTGATATATATATATATATATGGGGGATTAAAGATGCCATATGTCCTAGATATTTTTGGCAGAATTATTAAGCCACTAGTTAGAAGATTATAGTGTTTTAGTGACCGCAATTTTGAGGAGTAGTGTGACCAAAGGTAGGTAGAAGTCCTCAAGTGTTCGGAGTTATAAAATGACTAGAGAAAGTCATAAAATAGTTTGAAAAAAAAATAAATTTGAGGGGATTGAGGTTAAGGCAGACTCTCTTTTTGAATTTTAAGGAATACATATGAATTATAATTTCGAGGACGAAATTATTTTTAAGGTGGGTAGATTTGTAGCTCCCCTTCCCGAAAATTCTTTAAATATTTTTTTATTTTATTTATTTGATTTAAATAGTAATTTTTAGATTTTTATAAATAATTATTCAGTTAATTATTACGGTAGATGACTTTAGCCATAGTTGAGTTTTGAAGTACCAGACGACTAGAAATAATGGCACTGATAGTGCAGTGGCGTGCCTTGACTAGTGTATTAGCCATGCCAAGGAAGACCCAGCCATAAGTGTGTCCTAACTAGGAAAACCAAGCCAAGTTGCGACTTAACCCTATAGAACGTTTAATTATTTATTAATTATATTATTGACTTGTAGGAGACCCGGTTTGTGTCGATTAGCGCGGACTAGACCAGAACCGAAACCGAGCCCATGTAATCTTGTAGTGAGACCAAAGACGACCATGTAGGCATATTTTATGTGTATACTAATAGTTCCAAAATTATTTTGGATATTGATGTACATTTTAATTATTTGAATATTTGTACGAAATTGGTGTTTTTATTATTAAATATTGTTTTACAATATTCGTACAATTTTTTGGGCCAAATAAAGGTGAATAGCATGGATTCACCAAACCGCCATTTAATTATTTAATTATTTTATTATTTTGTGGTGATTAAATAAATATATTTTATTGTTACTGAATCGATATTCTATTGGATAAGTATTTTTATATTATTATATTGACAAATTTTGGATAAATATATGTGTATAAATTTATAATTCATTTGCAGCTATATATACTAATTTTATAAAACTATGTGCATTTTATATTTAAGAAAATATATTTATGTAAGATATATTAAATGTGTATTGGAATTAGATAAAATATGTACTTGGAATTATACAAATACTATATATATGTGCATGTGTATGTATAATAAATGTATATGGGTGTATATATGCATGTATATATAAATATATATACAGGTGTATATGTGTATATATAAATATAAATATATATATATATATATATATATATATATATATATATATTTTTTTTTTTTTCTTTTTTTTTTATATATACGTATGTATGTGTGTGTGTATATATATGTATATATATATATATATATATATATATATATATATATATATATATATATATATATATATATATATATATTAAAAAAAAAATATATATATATATATATATATATATTTTATATATATATATTTTTTATATATATTTTATATATATATATATATTTTTTTTATTTTTTTTTTATACATATATATATATATATATATATTTTTATATATATATATATATAAATATATATATAAAAAAAATATATATATATAAATATATATATATATATATATATATATATATATATATATATATATATATATATATATATATATATATATATATATATATTACATATAAGGAATGAAAAAGAAACATAGGAAGCAGGAAATTCCAGCCCAAGCCAACCAAGCCGAGCCCAGCTAAAGCATCAGCCCATGCAAACCCCCCCCATCGGCCCGAGCAAACAACAGAACTACTCCCCGACCCTGTTTCAACCGAGAACCCATATATATACGTATATGTAAACTCGACAGGGAGGAAAAAACATCAAACCCTGATACCAGTCCGCCACCCCCCTCACCCTGGCAGCCTCTCCGACCCTGGGTGGCCACCGGCAACCCGTGCCGCTGTACGACCGTCGGACAGCAACTGGAATCGCGCGCGCACAGGACAGAGCAGCGGCAGCAGTAAACGACGCAACGTCATCTTCGCGGTATGTTTTCTCCGGCTTCGTTCGATCATTTTTTGAACCGTAAATTATTTCAAATAGCCAATATAACTCCCTTCATACCCTTTTAAATAGAATTTCATATGCATGCTTAGATCGCTCAGAAATTCGACGTAAACATCATCGAAAAACTGACTGAAACATGGCAGTTAGACTGTCCCAAACCCCAAGTTTAAAGAAAGTTTTCGAACCAGACATTAGGAATCTCGAAAATATATTTGAAGGAGTTTATTGACAACATATAGATCTTCACAACCCTTTTTGCGAATTTGAAAATCATCGACTACGCGTCGAGAAATCGAATCCCAAAGTTTTCCAAAAATCTATTTTCAAAACTAGAAAATTGTTCGATACGACTACGGGCGACATGGTCGCGAACTGAAAGCATCAAAAGGTGCGTAACGGCTTCGTGGACGTGTGGACTTTGACGAAATTCGAATTGGTCGCGTGTGCGCGACGAATTTGATGCATATACGTCAAAATTCACCGTATCGACCTCTGTGCAAACTTCCCAATTACTTTGTGCACGTTCGTCAGATCGAGACGAAACTTGCGCCAACAGGACCGTATCATTTTTTTAGTCCTATATGCCAAGTTTGGTGCAATTCAGAGACAGTTGATTAGACCATCGTTTTGCGGGCCCCACGGTCCGATTCAACGGGCGATTTTGTGCACGGCCTACCGGAATCCAAAATTGGACATACCGTTCGGTTAATATCATCAAACCGGATCCGTAGACATGTAGTTTGACGACTTTAGAGACCATAGACTCTGGTACACTTTTCGGTGTAAAGTGGGTCCAACAACGGACACCGTTTTTGCCCGAAATTACCGTTTTGCCCCTGTGTCCAGAATTGGACTTAAGGACAGGAAATTCTAGCTAATTTGACTATTCTAAGAATGTTGGCAATGTTTGTTTCAACTTTCGAAGAAAGTTGTGATGATTGGGATTTTATGGCTTACCAGTTGACAATTTATTGATGGTTTTTCGTGCAAACTCCAGGCAAGTATACCTTGCCTTCCTCTACAATTTTATTTACATGTATTATATTTATTTCCCAGTTTTGATTGTTATGGAGATATGCTTTTCATATTATATTTTTTGAGTTGTTTTCACTGCATATAGTCGTGTTCATGTTTGGTCTTGTGGTTCACACTTGAAGTTTCTCGTCAGTACCTTACTTGAGTCGTGTCATAGAACGAGTGCATGTAGTGAACTGCCATAGCCTTGATTATCGTTTTACACAACCAGAGAGTCCACACTCGGGACGAGGGTTGTTTGGTGCACCAGAGAGTCCACACTCGGTACGTGGGTGTTTGTCGTGATCATTGGCACCAGAGAGTCCACACTCGGGATGAGGGTTGACCAATTACACCAGAGAGTCCACACACGGGACGAGGGTGCCTTGCCGTGAGCTAACCAGAGAGTCCACACTCGGGACGAGGGTTAGTGCTTAGTTCAAATCAGAGATTCCACACTCGGGACGAGGGTTTGGTTTCTTCCATTGATCTCGTATATCATTCGTCCGGCAGTTCATTTATGCGTAGTTTTTCTAGTATTCGTGTTCGTATTCGTATTCGTATTCATGTTCGTGTTCGTATTCGTGTTCATATTCGTGTTCATGTTCGTGTTCATGTTCGTGTTCGTGTCATTTGTCGTGTTCCTGTCTTCTTTGTTTATTTCTTGTGCATGATAAAACTGTTAGATAGGCATGTAAATTATGTATCTTGCTATGTCCTCTGAGGACATGACGATCTCCTCCGGTTTAGCGATTGCATGAAGTTAGCTAGTAGTTCTGGATGGCGAAGGATTTACGGTTCTTGTGGGATTCAGGTATCAATATTACGTTTGTTATTCTTTCGTGCTTTACATTCCTTATCATGAGATATCATGTTTCTTGATTCAGTTTAGACTTTTGTTATTTCCTTTAGAGTCTTATCGGACATATATGCTAGTGGGCTGCAGACCACGACCCATAGTGTTCATTCATGTTTTATATTCTTATTGTGGATTGAGATATAGATTGTTTGCCATGAATTGACAGTATACCATAGCCTTGACAGCGTTTACGTATTTGAGTCGGGCTGGAGTCCATTCGATACGTAGCTGGCTTGCTCACGAGCTCGCGTCCGAAAAGCGGGTGCGGGTCGTGACAATAACTCAACACCCTGGGAGATTTGAAGGATGTCGTTTCAGACTTAATACTTCTTCAGGAACTTGCCGTTGATGGGCAACATGAGCAAGTCTCTATTTTGTTTTGCGAGGCGGTAAGCTCCATTGGAGAATACAACATCGATGACGAACGGGCCTTCCCACTTTGGCTGGAACTTGACGGTGGTTTTGTGAGTCATAACCATCGGCCTCCGAACTGCCAGAACGAGATTGCCCACTTGGAATGTTCTGATTTTAACCTTCCTGTTGAAGGCTCCAGAGATACGTGCTTGGTACAGCTCGATTCGCTGTTGAGCTAACTGGCGCTTCTCATCTAGGGCCTCCAACTCTTGTAGTCGGCGATGGTGATTATCATCTGTCGTCAATCGGTTGGTGAGAGCGACACGGAGTGAAGGGATTTGAGTCTCCAGTGGGAGAACTGCCTCACTTTCATATACCCGAGAGAATAGTGTGTTTCCGGTGGCAGTCTGTACTGTAGTACGGTACGCCCATAAGCATTCTCCAAGCTTTTCATTCTAGCCGCATTTGTTTGATGACACGAACTTCTTGAGAAGCTTGATGATTGTTTTATTGAATGCTTCAACCAGACCATTAGCCGTTGGGTTGTACGATGTTGAAATAATATTCTGGATTCGGTGTTTGTCGCTAAACCGATAGAAGGCGTGGCTTGCGAACTGTGGACCATTATCGTGGATGATCCTTCGGGGCAATCCAAAGCGATAGATGACGTGATGCTTGAGAAAGCTGATCACGTTTGAAGTCTTGACTTCTGTCAGCGGAATAGCCTCCGCCCATTTGGAGAAGTAATCTGTGATTTCGAGTATGAAGCGATGTCCACGGGACGAAGGCGGAGTGATCGGACCGATGATGTCCATTCCCCATGCTTCGAATGGCCAGGATGCAACCATCGGATGTAGAAACTCGGATGGCTCGTGGATTAAATATGCGTGGACTTGACAAGCTTAGCACTTTCTTGCATAGTCTATCGCATCGGCAACCATCGTGGGCCAGTAGTAGCCCATTCGGCGAAGGCGATCTTATAGTTTCGGGCCAGGCTGATGGGCCCTACAGATGCCATCATAAGCTTCATGCACCGCTTCTTTGGCTTTTGTATTTGACAGACATCGAAGCAGTAATCCATCATATGATCGTCGATATAGCATTTTCGTCTCCGTATCATAGAAGAATCTGAGGGAACGCCTTCTGATAGAAGTGGCTTCCTTCGGATTTTCTGGCAGGATGTCGTAGACAACGAAGTCGATGAATGGTTGTCTCCAGTCTGGTGCTTCGTCGACAGTCAGAGCAGAATAACTCTCAACATATTAAACATTGTCCTTGGGACAGACCAATTCACAGCCTATTATGTCAACCAAGTGGTGAGCATGATTCGAAACTGCTAAGGAAGCGGCAAGGCCTGCTAGGGCATTGGCTTCAATGTTCTGGAGCCTGGGAACGTGTTCTATGAAGAACCCTTCCAAGGATGAGATGATGTCAATCACTATTTGGTGATAGGGGATCATGTCTTCATGACGAACTTCGTATGAGCCCCGGATCTGGTTAACGATTAGCTGCGAATCGCCGTATGCTTCAAGGTATTCTACCTCCAGCTCCTTTGCAAGTCGGAGGCCAATGACCAAAGCATTGTACTCGGCCACATTGTTTAAACAGGGCTTCGTGAGGAAATAAGCCCGATTGATCACTATCCCGGTAGAAGAAATTAGCACCACTCCGACTCCAGCGATGACGTTACCCTTGGGCCCAGTTCTAGAAGCGCCGTCGAAGAACATTCGCCATACGGTATCATAGGAGGCCACATTTGAATTGGCGACCTCATCTGGAATGTCTTCGTCTATTCCGGTTGACTCTGAACCTAGATGAGCTGCTAAAAAGTCTACCAAAGCTTGACCTTTAACAGCCTTCTGTGGGACGAAGATTATGTGGTAGGGTGACAATAATATCGCCCAGGTAGCGAGGCGAGAGCTGAGTGCGCCTGGCTTGGTCATGAGGACCCTGAGGGGGTTAACTCTTGATACGACATGGATGGTTTGTCCCGTGACGTAGTATCGCATCTTCTGAATGACGAACACCAGTGCAAGGCACTCTTTCTCCACGGTAGTGTATCGATGTTCCGGCCCCATCATCATTCGACTGAGGTAATATATAGCCTGCTCATGGCCTGCATCATTGTTTTGTGCAAGTAAAGCACCGAGAGAATGCTCCATTGCTCGTACATAGAGCAGGAATGGTTTTCCAGCAACCGGGGCTACCAGGACTGGAGGGTTTGACAGATATTCTTTGATGCTGTGAAAGGCGCGCTGGCATTCTTCATCCCATACGAATGAAACACCCTTCTTCATGAGGTGGGTGAATGGTTGACATCGTCCAGAGAGGTTAGAGATAAACCTCCTTATGTAGGCCAGCCTCCCTTGAAGGCCTCTGAGTTCGCAGGGATTTTTCGGGGGACCCATCTCCCTGATTGCCTTCGTCTTCTCAGGGTCTATGTGGATACCATGGAAAGTAATGATGAAACCCAAAAACTTTCCGCTGGATACGCCCAAGAAGGATTTCGTGGGATTCATTTTCAAATTGTGCGCTCGCATCAGGTCGAACACCGTCCTCAGATCATGTAGATGATCTTCCTTAGAGCGGCTTTTGACGGCGATGTCGTCGACGTAGCATTCCACTGCCTTGTGCAGGTGGTCTCTAAAGATAATGCTCATAGCTCTTTGATAGGTGGCGCCAGCGTTTCTTAAACTGAAAGGCATGACTGTGTAGCAGTATGTGCCAATTGGTGTTCGGAATGATGTATGCTTTTCGTCATCAGGAAACATCTTGATTTGGTTGTACCCCGAGAAACCATCCATGAATGACATAAGCTCAAAGCCGCAGGTGTTGTCAATCATGATGTCTGTGATAGGGATGAGGAACTCATCCTTAGGATACGCCTCATTTAGATTGCAAAAGTCGATGCAGATTCAAATCTTTCTATTCTTTTTGAGGACTGGTACTATGTTGTTGACCCAGTCTGGATGCTGTTCCTCGCGAACGAAGCCGCTGGCTATCAGTTTGTTGACCTCAGCTTCAATAGCATTCATGATGTTGGAGCAGAACCGTCGTTGCTGTTGCCTGACCGATTTTGCGTCCGGACGGATGTTGAGTTTGTGAAGTACAACCTCGGGGTTCAGTCCTGGCATGTCTTCGTAGCTCCAGGCGAACACGTTGATGTATTCTCTGACGAGTTGTAGTAGCGATTCCCGCTCTCCTTCTGTCAGACTTTTGCTGACGAAGATGGGCTTTGGAGAAGACTCATCACCAAGATCGACTTGCACAACCTCATTTTCGGTGGGAGGCTCTCTTTGTTCGAACCGCTTCTTCCATTGCACATCTAGCTGTTGTGCCCACGGCTCCAACTCAAGAAGTTCAGGAATGTCTTCATCTTCTTTGTAGGTGTCGGCCAATGCCATATTGACGGACAAGACTTGCCTGAATATGTCCCCGATGCTGACATCTGAATCGGAATTGGGTGATCCGGTTGAGTGTGAATGCCAGTCGCATTCCTCATCTGAGCTTTCAGGGGTCGTTACAGGGGTAACATAACCTAGCTCACATCTGGTCTTGTTGTAGTAATCTCTTGGTTTCCCAGCTGGGACAAGCAATTGTAAGGGTAATCGCCGTCCAGTGCCGTAGTTCAAGCCTGGCGTAGTTTCCAGGTCATACCCTTATTTTTGCATGAGCTACTTGGATCGGGAACTATACAAGTAAAGAGCCAGTCTTCCGGTGTCGGGTTCAAGATCAACTTCTTCTATCCTGAAGGGTTGTAGATCATTCTTTCGGCCGAAGATGATTGGATGATCCTCTCCGTCGATTATGCGATAAGCGTCTTCTACTGGAGTAAGTTGGTTTACGGTGTAGACATTTCTTACCTGTGTGTGCAGGTGGGTGCCTATACCGTGTTCCATAGCATACATTGTACAAAGCTTATTAAGCTCGAGATAATTCTAAGATAGCCTTTTATTGATGAAGTAAGGTATCTTTTCTAGTGGGATTACATCATCTGTGGATGGAACATCGGTGTGAGCAGCCACATACTTGGCCAGTTCTGACACTTCTTCAGCTACCTCCTGTGTAAATAAAGACTGAGAGGATGACTTAGGCAGCTTAATCATCAGGGGCTCCATAGGTGGAGCAAAGGGTGGAGTCGTTGGCGTACTAGCCACCCCCAGTTTGGTGCTCGGTGCTGGACAGAGAGTTGTTGGCTGGCTAGCAGTCCCCGGCTTAGCGCTTGGCAGCCGATTCATTCTGGGAAGATGAATTGTCATCGGCTTGACAGAGGGATTGAGCTCCTCTATTTGTTGCTGGCTTGCTCTAGGCAGCCTGATTATTAGTAGCTCTGTCGTGGGTCTTGGCGCTTGGCCAGACCTTGGCAATCGAATTATTATCTGTTCCTCCTTTGCAAAGAGGCTGATTGTGTCCTTACGCAGAGTGGCTGTGAGGTGCGCAGTTCTGCCAGGTTTGTGGGCTTGGAGGTGGATCGTTAGAGGTTCTTCTGATTCAGCTGCCGCCTCAGTTTGAGCTTGAGTGTCTCCTTCGGCCAGATGCTTTTTTGACTTCTCGTACAAGCATGAATCTGAGTAGTAGGATTCGACCCCTTTAAAGGGATCGATGTCAGCAAATTCTGTCCTTACGAAGCCATGCTTATCGACGTACTTGAAGCACTGGTACAGTGTGGAGGGCACGACCATGTAATCATGTATCCAAGGACGCCCCAGGAGAATGTTATAGGAAGTGTCTGCGTCTATGACATAACAGGTCACTTCTGACTGAAGGTCGCCGATTTGGCACTTCAAGCAAATTTTCCCGATCGGATAGCTTCTGTCTGAATTGAAACCGCTGATAGCAGTGCTTGTCGGCGTCAGGCGATGCATTGGGATGCATAGATGGTGTAGTAAGCTCTTCGGGATGATGCTTATGGAAGAACCGGGATCAATATGCATCAGATCCACCTTGATATCGCCAATGTACCCAGTATAATACAGAGGGCGATCGTACAGGTTGGTCTTGATAAGCATATCCTGCGGAGTGAAGACAATGTTCGGCATTGAACCTGTGCAAGAACTATCCTAGAGATCTGCAGGCGAGCTTTCCCTAGTGAGATTCGACTGAGCCAGATATGCATCGGCATTCTAGAGTGCCTCGCTCAGTACGACGCAAACATCCTTGGAGAGCCTTATGAGCTCGTATAGCAACAATTTGGCCAGTGTATTGGCCAATTCTGCCAAGATGTCAAAGTTGTACGGCCTCTCCAGCCCATGAGGCATCTCTTTTCAGAGCAGTTTTTTGAAGCGAGTCTCCTTCGGCCTAGGCTTGTTGATCGTCGAAGGCTGCGAAGGTCCTGGGGCATCAGCAGCTGTCGGCTGATTATCTTCGGCCGAATTACCCGGTATAGGTTGGGATTGTGCACCTGACCAGGTGACGACAGCCGTAGCTTCTTCGACCTCTGTCAAGATTGTGCGGCATGATTTGACTTTCCCATTCTTTTTCTTACTGGTGGAGGGAGGTGCGGACTGAGTCACTTCAGGTACTAGGTCCGGATGGACCCACATGACCTTCCCTCGTGATGTGGTAAGGGGAACTAGGCCATCATCCTGTTTTCGGGGAAGTGAAAGGTTAGTGACCTCCATCCTTGCTCTGGGGACGGGCACTACTCCATCTTGAGTCTTTGTCGGAGGGAAGCTGTCGAATTGTACTGACACTATGTTGGCTGTTACGGTCACCTCTTCGAAATCGATGGCCAAGGCCTTAGAATCCATGAGATGCTGGATTTATCGCTTCAGTTGGTAGCAGTCTTGTGTAGCATGGTGGACATAGCGATGGTAGTGGCAGTACTTGGGGCTCTCCATTTCTGCATGACGAGGTTCACGCCTTGGAGGAGGGAGCTGAATTCGACCTCCTTGTATGAGCATGTCCAAGATGGGCTTGACATGGCCGTCTTCGAAGGAATAGGTCATCTTAGGCCACTGCTTTTCTACCGGCTTCGATTCGGGCTTTGGGGCTGTGTCACCCACCATAGCTTGTTTGCCCTTATTGTCTCAATTATTGGAGGGGTTACCACCATTGTTGTTGTTGGCTCTAGGACGTTTGCCCTTGTCCTCTCCTTCCGATACGTGTAATCCCAGTTGGGAGCTTTCTTCAACTTGTCTTTTGTGCTAGTGGCGCTGATAATGAAAGTCTTCCAATCCTTAAATTGACTTTTGCCCATCCTGAGGTTGATTGTGGGAAGCATCCTCTTTTGGCAAATTTCAATTAAGGAGGAATCAGGATTACCGGAAGGCAACTTCATCGCGGTTTGACGAAACCGCTCGATATAGTTCCTCGTTAGCTCTTTTTCTTCCTGGACAACATCCATGAGGGTGGACATTGACATATCTTGTCCTACTTCGTAGAACC
This sequence comes from Iris pallida, assembly GCA_029216955.1. NCBI lineage: Eukaryota > Viridiplantae > Streptophyta > Magnoliopsida > Asparagales > Iridaceae > Iris > Iris pallida. The sequence continues at coordinate 13,125,768 of JANAVB010041814.1, forward strand.
TCTCCAGGAACATATATTTGAAGCCGGCAAAGGAATGGATGCAGTTGTTCGGCAAGTTGCGGTACCAGTAGAAGGAGACCCCCTCCAGTGCCCCGATGAACAACCGCGTAAGGATGGCGTCGTCATGAGGTAGATGGTCGGTTGTGACTTCGAAGTAGGTGATGTACCTGCTTGCAGATGTCTTCCTATCATATGGATTGATGTTAAATGGTTTATATCTTGGTAGGAAGGGAACATCTCTCCACGCAGCAGGATACAGTTGTCGTATCCTGAGGTCTTGGCAGTTTTTCCAGGCGTGGAACATGGCCCGGAGCTCCTGGACCTCTCTTCTTACTTCCCTGGCCTCGTCTGCAGCGGTGGGGGCCGATATTTCAGGAGGATTATCACCCAGGTTTGGTGCGGCTGAGTTCGAGTCCGCATTGACCACGGGTCCCACGTTTGTTTGGCGAAGTATCCTTCCTTGCAGAGTTGGAAAGGCCGCTTTAATCTCTTCTATGGACTTGACCAAGGTATACAATATGGCTTCCAGAGTGTCGTTGCGTCGGCGATCACTCGGACCATCTTGGTTGCTGTCCGTCATGAACACCGTCCATACATGAGGAGAGATAGAAGGAACGGTGGAGGACGTGCCCTCTGATTCATACCCTTGTACAGAGAAGTCATCAGGGTATGTAGGAATGTTCTCCTCTGGTTCAGACTCAGAAGGAGTGATACCCCCATCTTCAGAGCTTGCTTCGTCTTGGGAGTTGTGGACGTCCTCAGGGACATCGAGATCTGCTGCATCTGTTGGGTGAACCATTTCTCCTGGATTATCTTTTTGGAACACTGGATTGTCGTGGATGTTTGGAGGAGTACTAACCCCGGCTTCGGTACCTCCCAGAGATGTGGACGACGAATCTCCATGTGTGGTAGATTTCGTCTTTGAGCGGGTACCTTGATAAACTCCTCCTGTAACGGTGGTAGACAACCGCTTAAAAGAGAGTTTCTTGTTTACGCCGGTTGAGATTTTTGGACTGGAGGCATTTGTTTTCTTTCCTCTCCCGCTGCCAGGAATCTTCAGAGCAGAATTGTAGAAGGTGACATGGAGTGCCTCATCATCTGAGCTTGGGTGTTGCAATCGTTGGAAGACGGACCGCCGGTCTTCTTGTACTGCCGTCTTATTGCAGCAGCAGTTGACAATGACTTGGGTGCATTGATGTCCCTGACAGGACTCTCTGTACACCAAATCTTTGTCTCTTTTCTTACGTTTGTGAAGAATCACGTTACGCAAGTCACCAGTTTTGTGGTTCCGGGAATTCTGAGCACATGAGTGTGTTGGCATCCTGCCTGCTCCCTGATGTGGAGGTAATACGAGTACTTGCCCCTGATCATTGTTGGGAGATTCTTGATAACTATTCCGTTTGTTGGGACAGCTGTCTGAGCTCGACGAGCCCGTGCTGCCCGAGACTTCTTCCCTTCGACGCCCGAGAGTGCATAATAGGAAGAGTCCTAGATGGTCACCACAGAGTCTGGCATATACTCCAGAGAGCCTCCAAGGTAAGGACCGCATGAGAGGCGGTCAAAGACTGACCGTGAGCCGCATGGGAAAGATGGTATGTGGCTGGAATCAGTGGTCGTGCATACTGTCTGCACGCGGCTGTCTTTTGTGGCCGTACGAACCTTCTGTATGCGGCTATAACCGGTGCCGTATGAACCTTCGGGATGTGGCTGGAAGTCGTAACCGTGCAGGCTGCCTGCATGCTGCTGGCAGTTTTGGCCGTATGGGCTTTCTGCATGCGGCTGACTTCTGTGGCCGCATGAGTCATCTCCATGAGACTGGCGGTTACGGCCGCATGAGCCTTCTCCATGCGGCTGGCGCCCTTATGCGGCTTGGACCGCATAGAGTTCCTCTTTGCTCTTGCAAGTCCAGCATCATAGTGTTTTCTTCTGCCGGACTTGGGGACAGCAGAGTCCTCTATGGTCTGAAGTAGGACCGCAAGCGAGACTTCTCTGCTGTCTTAGACAACGGAGAGTACTTCTTGGAGAGCTTGTGGAGGAGCGAATGATTTGGGTCTCCACTCCTTGTGGGCCTTCTTTTGCGGGCTCATCGCTGGACCGGGCCAGCGCTCCCGTCGGAGAGCATTTTTTCAAACGCCTGCTGGTCGAACCGGGCAACCAGCATCTGTTGAGTGGAGCCAAGTTTGGCTGCATTCGATTGCGTCACCAACTCCTCAGCCGTAGAGAAGTTAGTCCCCAGCAGAGTCGCCATCGTGTTTGCCATTGATTGTAAAAGTACAGAACAATTTTATAGGAGGACTGAACTTAGACTCACAATACAAACTCGCTCGTACAAAGAAAGCCTAGGAATGAAAGCCTAGGTATAACAATCTAAGTACGATTGTTTATTTTTGATTCTTGGGGGTGACGGTAGAGGCTCGGGAAAGCGACGGCAGCTCTGCCTTACTCCTTGGACGATCGGACGTAGCCTTGGCTCTGATAAAGTAATGCTCTCGGAATGTGTAGGAAGACTCTTCTGTGCGTGCCTTTTTCTCTCTGTGTGTCCAGTCGGGGGTTCTTGTTTGCAAGGGAATGACACCTTGCTATTTATAGGAGTGGGGCTTGATCATTAGGGTTTGCAATGATTGCCCTTGAAAAGTCGGCGGTTTGGGGATTAATTACCATTTTCCTTGATCCTATTTTGTTGGCAATTAATCTGGGCCGTTAATCTTGATTGCAACAAATTTGGACAGTTAATGTTGATTGTGCCAAATTCGTATAGGCAATTAATGTTGATTGCCACGAATTTTCATGATTTATTATGACAAGCTCGAATCTCCTGCCACGTGTTCAATCTGCTTGATTGTAATAAATCTGATTTGATCTGGGTAATTATAATGATTGCACTAAATCTGCTTGTTGGAATTTGTTGATAAATCTTGATTGATTTGGTGCCACGTGTCCAACCATCATTATGCTACGAGCCGTAGGGACACGGGGGAAACTGATCTTCTACCATGTGTCCTATCTGCGAGCCACAGGGACAGGGTGTCTTGACAAAGCCGTATGAAGGTGAACCGCATGAAGGTGTCGGCCGCATAGGTGTGGTCTCCGAAATCTGAGCCGCATGAGGGTGGTTTCCAACTGAACCTCATAAGGCTACCCACGTGTCAAGGCTACATGGGCGTAGCCTCTCAATATTTGAGCCACATGGAGATGGTTCCCATGATCCGAGCCGCATGAGAGTAGCGGCCGCATGGGGGTGGCTTCTCAGGATTTGAGCCGCATGAAGATGGCCTCCATGTTCCGAGCCGCATGAGAGTAGCAGCCGCATGGGGGTGGCCTCCATCTGAACTGCATGCGGCTGGCCACGTGTGAAAGCCGTATGGAAGACTTTAAGATTTAATGGATCGTGCTGTCTATAAAGATTTTCTTTGTTTCCCTAGGAGCACGCCTTTATATCAGAGTCATTATTGCAGCTTTATGTCAGAGCTGTCAGTCAGAGCTGTCTTGTTGTGTCAGAGCATTAAATGAGGCCGCTGCTTAATGGCCAGCTGTAGAGGCGAGCCGCATGAGGCCACGTGGCTTTTACTCGAGCCACATGGTTATGTTGGCGTCTTTTGAGCCGTATAAAACTCCTGAGCCGTATGAGACTCTGAGAGATTCTTTGAACCGCATGAGACTCCATCTGTTTTGAGCCGCATGGATTTTCCTGTTCTTTTCCATGCTTCTACACCTCTTCCAAGGCGTGAACCTCGTCCTGCAGAGATGGAGAGCACAAAGTACTGCCACAACCATCGCTACGTCCACCATGCTACGCAAGACTTCTACCAACTAAAGTGATACATCCAACATCTCATCGTTTCTATGTCCCTGGCTATTGATTTCGAAGAGATGATCGTGGCAGCCAACGTGGTGTCAGTACAATTTGGCAGCTTCCCTCCGACAAAGACTCAAGATGGAGTAGTACCCATCCCCAGAGCAAAGATCGAGGTCGCTAACCTTCCACCTCCTCGAGACCAGGCTGCTGGTCTAGTGCCCCTTACCACATCACGGGGGGAGGTCATGTGGGTCCATCCGGACTTGGTACCTGAAGTGACTCAGTCCGCACCACCATCCACCAACAAGAAGAAGAGTGGAAAAGTCAAATCATGTCACACAATCTCGGTAGAGGTCGAAGAAGCTACTGCTGTTGTTACCCGATCCGGCGAACAAACCCAACCTCCACCGGGTAACTCGGCTGAAGATCATCAGCCGACAGCTGCTGATGCTCCAGGACCTTCTCAGCCTTTGACGACCGACAAGCCTAGGCCGAAGGAGACTCGCTTCGACAAACCGCTCGGAAGAGAGATGCCTCATGGGCTGGAGAGGCCCTACAACTTTGACATCTTGGCACAATTGGCCAACACACCGACCAAATTGTCGCTGTACGAGCTCCTGTGACTCTCGAAAGATGTTCACGTCGCACTAAACGAGGCACTCCAGAATGCCGATGCATATCTGGCTCAGTCCAATCTCACTGGGGAGAGCTCGCCTGCAGATCTCCAGGACAGCGCTTGTATAGGCACAATGTCCAACATTGTCTTCACTCCGCAGGATATGCTTATCAAGACCAACCTACACGATCGCCCTCTTTATTATACTGTGTACATTGGCGATATCAAGGTGGATCGGATGCATATTGACCCCGATTCTTCCATAAGCATCATCCCGAAGAGCCTGCTACACCATCTGTACATCCTAACGCATCGCCTGACGCCGACAAGCACTGCTATCAGCGGTTTCAATTCAGGCAGAAGCTATTCGATTGGAAAGATTCGCCTGAAGTGCCAAATCGGCGACCTTCAGTCATAAGTGACCTGTTATGTCATAGATGCGGACACTTCCTACAATATTCTCCTGGGGCGTCCTTGGATACATGATTACATGATCGTGCCTTCCATACTGCACCAGTGCTTCAAGTACGTCGACAAGCACGGCTTCGTGAGGCCAGAATTTGCCGACATCGATCCATTTAAAAGGGTCGAATCCTACTACTCAGACTCATGCTTGTACGAGAAGTCAAAAAGGCACCTTGTCGAAGGAGATACTCAAGCTCAAACTGAGACGGCAACTGGATCGAAAGAACCTCTGACGATCCACCTCCAAGCCCACAAACCTGGCAGAACTGCACCCCTTACGGCCACTCTGCGTAAGGACGCAATCAGCCTCTCTGCACAGGAGGAGCAGATGATAATCCGACTGCGAAGGTCTGGCCAAGCGCCAAGACCTACGACAGAGCCACTGACAATCAGGCTGCCTAGAGCTAGCCAGCAATAAATAGAGGAGCTCAATCCCTCTGTCAAGCCAATGACGATTCGTCTTCCCAGAATGAATCGGCAGCCGAGAGCTAAGCCGGGGACTGCTAGCCAGCCAACAACTCCCCGTCCAGCACCGAGCACCAAACTGGGGGTGGCTAGTACACCAACGACTCCATGTTCTTCTCTACCCATGGAGCCCCTGATGATTAAGCTGCCCAAGTCATCCTCCCAGTCTTCATTGATACAGGGGGTGGTTGAAGAAGAGCCAGAGCTGGCCAAGGATGTGGCTGCTCACACTGATGTTCCATCCGCAGATGATGTAATCCTACTGGAAAAGATATCTTATTTCATCAATATAGTGCTATTTTTGAACTACCTCGAGCTTAATAAGATTTGTACAATGTATGTTATGGAACACGGTATAGGCACCCACCTGCACACACAGGTGACAAATGTCTACACCGCAAACCAACTTGCTCCGGTAGAAGACGCTTACAGCATAATCGAGGGAGAGGTTCATCCAATCATCTTTGGCCGAAAGAATGATCCACAGCCCTTCAGGATAGAAGAAGTTGATCTCGAACCCGACACCGGAAGACTGCCCCTTTATCTGTATAGTTCCCGATCCAAGTACCTCATACAAAAATAGGGGTATGATATGGAAACTACGCCAAGATTAAACTACGGCACTGGACGTCATTACCCTTACAATTGTCGGTCCCGGCTGGGAAACCACGGGATTACTACAACAAGACAAGATGTGGGCTAGGTTATATTACACCTATAACGACCCCTGAAAGCTCAGATGAGGAATGCGACTGGCATTCACAGTCAACCGGATCACCAACTTTCGATTCGGATGTCGGCATCGGAGACGTATTCAGGCAGGTTGTATCCGTCAATATGGCATTCGCCGACGCTTATGAAGAAGATGAAGACATTCTTGAACTTCTTGAGTTAGAGCCGTGGGCACAACAGCTAGATGCATAATAGGAGAAGCGGTTCGAACAAAGAAAGCCCCTACTGAAGATGAGGTCATGCAAGTTAACCTCGGCAATGAGTCTTTCCCAAAACCAATCTTCGTTAGCAAAAGTCTGACAGACGAAGAGCGGGAATCGCTACTACAACTCGTTAGAGAATACGTCGACGTGTTCACCTGGAGCTACGAAGACATGCCAGGACAGAACCCCGAGGTTGCTGTTCACAAACTCAACATTCGTTCGGACGCAAAACCGGTCAAACAATAGCAACGACGGTTCCGCCCAGACATCATGAACTGCATCGAAGCTGAGGTCAACAAACTGATAGCCAGCGGCTTCATCCGCGAGAAACAGCATCCAGACTGGGTCTCCAATATAGTACCAGTCCTAAAAAAGAATGGAAAAATTCGAATCTGCATCGACTTTCGCAATCTGAATGAGGCGTGTCCTAAGGATGAGTTCCCCCTCCCTATCACAGACATCATGATTGACAATACCTGCGGCTTCGAGCGTAGGTCATTCATGGATGGTTTCTCGGGGTACAACCAAATCAAGATGTTCCCGATGACGAAAAACATACATCATTCCGAATACCAATTGGCACATACTGCTACACAGTCATGCCTTTTGGTTTAAAGAATGCTGGCGCCACCTATCAAAGAGCTATGAGCGTCATCTTTAGAGACTACTTGCGCAAGACAGTGGAATGCTACGTCGATAACATCTCCGTCAAGAGCCGCTCTAAGGAAGATCATCTGCATGATCTGAGGACAGTGTTCGACCTAATGCGAGCGCACAATTTGAAGATGAATACCATAAAATCCTTCTTAGGCGTATCCAACGAGAAGTTCTTGGGTTTCATCATTACCTTCCAAGGTATCCACATAGACCACGAAAAGACGAAGGCAATCATGGAGATGGGTCCCCCAAGAAATCTTTGTGAACTCAGAGGTCTTCAAGGGAGGCTAGCTTACATCAGGAGGTTTATCTCTAACCTCTCCGGACGATGTCAACCATTCTCCCACCTCATGAAAAAGGGCATTTCATTCGTATGGGATGAAGAATGTCAGCACGCCTTCGACAGCATCAAAGAATATCTGTCGAACCCTCCAGTCCTGGTGGCCCCGGTTGCTGGAAAACCATTCCTGCTCTACGTACGAGTAATAGAGCATTCTCTCGGTGCTTTACTAGCGCAAAATAATGATGCAGGCCATGAGCAGGCTATATATTACCTCAGCCGAATGATAATGGGGCCGAACATCGATACACTGTCGTGGAGAAAGAGTGCCTTGCTCTGCTGTTCTCCATTCAGAAGATGCGACACTACGTCACGGGACAAACCATCCATGTCGTATCAAGTTTCAACCCCCTCAGGGTCCTCATAAGTAAGCCAGGTGCACTCAGCTCCCGCCTCGCTACCTGGGCGATATTACTGTCTCCCTACCACATGATCTTTGTCCCGCAGAAGGCTGTTAAAGGTCAAGCTCTGGCAGACTTTTTAGCAGCTCATCCAGGTTTCAGAGTTAACCAGAATAGACGAAGATATTCCCGATGAGATCGCCAATTCAAATGTGGCCTCCCATGATACCGTATGGCGAATGTTCTTCGACGGCGCTTCTAGAACTGGGCCTAAGGGCAACATCGTCACTGGAGTCAGAGTGGTGCTGATTTCTCCCTCCAGGCTGGTGATCAATCGGGCTTATTCTCTTACGGAGCCCAGTTCAAACAACGTGGCCGAGTACAATGCTTTGGTCATTGGCCTCCGACTTACGAAGGAGCTGGGGGTAGAGCTTCTTGAAGCATACGGCTATTCGTAGCTAATCGTTAACCAGATCCGGGGCTCATACGAAGTTCGTCATGAAGACATGATCCCTTATCACCAAATGGTGATTGATATCATCTCGTCCTTGGAAGCGTTCTTCAAAGAATACGTTCCCAGGCTCCAGAACATTGAAGCCGATGCCCTAGCAGGCCTTGTCGCGTCCTTAGCAGTTCCTAATCATGTTCACCACTTGGTTGACATAATAGGCCGTGAATTGGTCTGTCCCAAGGACAATGTTCAATGTGTTGAGAGTTACTCCGCTCTGACTGTTGACGGAGCACCAGACTGGAGACAACCATTCATTGACTTCGTAGTCTATGATATCTTGCCGGAGAATCCGAAAGAAGCCACTTCCATCAGAAGGCGTTCCCCTCAGATTCTTCTATGATACGGAGACGAAAATGCTGTATCGACGATCATAAGATGGATTACTGCCTCGATGTCTGTCAAATACAGAAGCCAATGAAGCCGTACGTGAAGCTCATAATGGCATTTGTGGGGCCCATCAGCCTGGCCCGAAACTACAAGATCGCCTTCGCCGAATGGGCTACTACTGGCCCTCGATGGTTGCCAATACGATAGACTATACAAGAAAGTGCAAAGCATGTCAAGTCCACAGAGATTTCATCCACCAGCCATCCGAGTTTCTACATCCGATGGTGGCATCCTGGCCATTCGAAGCATGGGGAATGGATGTCATTGGTCCAATCACTCCGCCTTCGTCTCGGGGACATCACTTCATACTCGCAATCACAGATTACTTCTCCAAATGGGCGGAGGCTATTCCGCTGGCAGAAGTGAAGACTTCAAACGTGATCAGCTTCCTCAAATATCACGTCATCTATCGCTTTGGACTGCCCGAAGGATCATCCACGACAACGGTCCGCAGTTCGTAAGCTACGCCTTCTATCGGTTTTGCGACAAACACCAAATCCAGAATATTGCTTCAACACCGTACAACTCGACGGCTAATGGTCTGGCTGAAGCGTTCAACAAAACAATCATCAAGCTTCTCAAGAAGTTCGTGTCATCAAACAAACGCGACTGGAATAAAAAGCTCGGTGAATGCTTATGGGCGTACCGTACTATAATACGGACGGCCACCGGGAACACACCATTCTCTCTGGTATATGTGAGTGAGGCAGTTCTCCCACTGGAGACTCAAATCCCCTCGCTCCGTGTCGCCCTCACCTACCGACTGACGACATATGATAATCACCATCGCCGACTACAAGAGTTGGAGGGCCCAAACGAGAAGCGCCTGTTAGCTCAACAACAGATCGAGCTGTACCAAGCACGTATCTCGGGGGCTTTCAACAAGAAGGTTAAACTCAGAACATTCCAAGTGGGCGATCTCGTTCTGGCAGTTCGGAGGCCGATGGTTATGACTCATAAAATCGTCGGGAAGTTCCAGCCAAAGTGGGAAGGCCCGTTCATCATCGAGGCTATATTCTCCAATTGAGCTTACCGCCTTGCAAAACAAAACGGAGACTTGCTCATGTTGTCCATCAACGGCAAGTTCCTGAAGAAGTATTACGTCTGAAACGACATCCTCCAAATATCCCAGATTATTGAGTTATGTACCCTCTGGTACCGCTGAAATTATATTCTGACTCCAATCTCCCAGATGGTTGAGTTATGTACCCTTTGGTACTGCTGAACTCACACTCTGACTCCAAATCTTCCAGATTGTCGAGTTATGTACCCGCAGGTACTGCTGAACTCACAGTCTGGTCACTCCAGATGAATCTATATCGTATATTTTAGGTAGTAAGTCATCTATGATCATACCTTTGAACTTTTTTCCTAAAAGAGCTCCTTCATCATGATCCACTACCCGCACTTTCAGTGCATAAAAAGGGTAACAGATCCACAAATTTCCTGAAACAACCACGTCGATGTTACCTCTGAGTTGTTTCCACTTCCATAAAAAACAAACCACCTCTTACGTAGAACTTCCACGTCCTCATTACCTCTGAGTTGTTCTATGTACCCTTCATGGAGCCCACTCCTGCCACGTCCTCATTATCTCTGAGTAGGAAGTCTCCATCGAAGAAACCCTCATATTTACCACGTCCTCATTACCTCTGAGTAAGTATGTTGGTTTTTCTCTCGACTTATTATCCGTACCCAAGACCGGAGTACGCCAAGGATAATAGGTCCACAAATGTCCTCCGTTGACAACAAATGTCCTCTGCTGACCACAAATGTTGTACTAAGCTTCCTAGTGCATGCGCCTCATTTTCCATCATGCCCCGGGAGCCCAGCAGCTCCATGGCATTCTTTCTCCTGATATAAGGAACTTCCATGGCCACCTTATTGTGGAATTGTTCTAAGTATCCCCCTCAACTTGTTATCCATATCTGAAACCAAGGTATACAAAGGGTAGCAAGTCCACAAAAGGTCCCCCAGTGGGGCAAATACCACAACACCATAAACACAATAAGCAATACAAATGAAGGGTAAAATAAAACATACTTTTTTGTTTGAAAGTCAAAAGTACTACATATTGTGAGACCACGTCCCTCTCAAGGAAGAAAAAAAACAAAAAAACAAAAGAAGAAAAAGGGCCGACTATGGCTCGACGATACATACTTCCATGAGACGGTCCCTCAGCAAGACAGTCGACCGCTCAAACCGCTGCTTGGCCCGGCGCTCGGCCTCCTGAGTCAGCCGCTCCGCATCCTCCAGATATGCATGAGCCTTCCAGCCGTCCTCAAGCTTCTTCAGAGCACGCTCCAGGCTAGCAGAAGCTCGGGTGACCTTTTCGGCCTCCTGAACGATCAGCTCTTTATCCGTACGGATAGCTTCGAGCTTAGATTCCAAGAAAGCCAGCTTCTTCTGAAGCTCGAGGATCTGCTCTCTTGTATCAATTATTCTACGAGAGGCGGCCGCTTCCCGAGCCATGCAATCCTCGCTCCTGCGGCTCAGCTGGTCATACTGGAGAGATAGATCACCAAGGTCCTTCATTATAACCGTCTTAGACTTATCTCGTGTAGCCCTTACCTTCTCCATGACAGTGGTGAGGAAGTCACGCTCTTGATCTATGGCTGTAGACAGATCAGCTTGCCGCAGTACTTGAAATTAGGCCACGAGCTGATCAGCCTCTAGCAATTTGGGCTCCAGAAGCGCAACTATCTCTGCCCCACCAGGGAAGGTTTTAAGAATTTCAATTTGGCCATGAGCGCATTGTCGGGCTAAGGCAAAGGGGGTCCCCCGCTCCACAGCAGCTTCGACCCCTCTCTTCAAGTTGCGGTAGAAACTGTCAACCACATCCTGTGACGCCTCATCCAGAACTTCCGTAGAAGACGGCGTCAAAGGAAGTATAGCTGGCAGTGTCGAAAGAGACGTGCCAGAACTTGCCACCCCTGCCACCAGGGAAACAAATTCTGAGCGAAAAGACGCATGGATAGCAGCTAACTCCTCCTCAATGGCTCGAAGAACCTGGATACTCGGCAAGGCGGAGAGATCGACCCCCAAAGCCACATGAGCAGAGGAGGACGCATGGACCATTGCTCCTGCCCCGGCTGTGCTGCCATCTGATCTCTCGAACTCGATCCAGCGGGAGGCCCCTCAATATAAGTCGGAAGGGGAGGGGGCACACTTTCTTCCACCAGATCCCCGCTGGCAGAGCCTTCCCTGACAATATTCGTCATTGGCAGTGAAGAGGCAGGACCTGTATGTCCAGAGCAACCATCAATCAGCCTAACCCGAAGGATATGATTATAGAGCAAATGAGCCTCCTCACTAGTCAAGATTTGGCTTATCTAACTAGGGGAGGGTTGTAGAGGCTGAGGTTCGCTCACAGCCGTCATAGTCCCCTCACCAGCGAGCTCCAAGCCGAATTCAGTTAGCTTCTCTGCCCCAGCCGCCCCGAAGGAGATACGACTAGATCAGCGTCACCCTGCTGAAATTGAACAGTCTCGGGGATGGGTTCGGAGCCCCCGTCGCCCTGGGTCGAGACCTTAGCAACGTAAGATCCCTCAGCCACCGCCGAGAGAACCCCGACAGAGATAATCTCGACACACACGCCACTAATCAAATTGGTTAGGGCCGGATTGACTTCAGAAACAGTGGCCGATTTTTGAGAGTCTGACTCTTCTGATGCCTACAGAGAAGAGAAAGATGATTAGATCATAGTTCAGAAAGAAAAAGAGCTAAAGAAGATGATGGTCGCAATTCAATTTACCTCCGAAACGGCGTCATCACCTTCGCCTCTCTCCTTAATAACAGCCCGCGGCGTCCTACCACAGCTCGCTTCACGGAGAAGGTTACGCCACCAATAGACTTACGCCTGCCTCGCTTGCGTGAAAGACCAGGCGCAACAGGCGGCTGATCCGCCACCTCATCTGGCACAACAGGCGGCTGATCCGCTACCATCTCTTCTGCGGGAGGGAGAGAGTTATCGGCATCATGCACGTTATCCTCTTCGTCCACATTGGTGGACTCCGAGTCAGGCACAGGAACCGTATTCGCCCTCTTCTTCCTCGTCTTAGACCCCTTGGGCTTCTCCGCCAAGCTAGTACCCCCAATGAAGCTGGTACTCGGGTCAAAATTAATGGAAGGCTTGCTCGCCGTAACATGGTATAGGTCCGCCATATACAAAATTCCCTGGCACCTCAGTATCAGGAACCGAGAAGCTGGTTCGGGTAAACCATGTCATAGTAATGCCATGCCCTGATACCGTCAAGGACGCTATCTTCAAAGCCCAGGCAAGAGCTGGGACTGTCAAAGAATAGCTGGCTATACCCGAACTAGCGGAAGAACCTGTTAGGCAAGTAGGGCTCCAGATAGACATTGTTGCGATTACGGTATACAAGGTGCGCTGGACGGATATTACGCAACCAAAGGAGCATCTTCTCAGACAAGAGGTGAGGAGGTCTGGTACCATCAATATGCACGCCTCTCACTTCTTCATCGGTAAAACGAAGAACAGACACAAAAAAGTCGTATCCGCCACTCTCGCCAGCGCCCTCTGACAGGCTGGCATAGTGCTGCATTCCCAAGGCTAATGGTGATATTGGAAAATGAAAGCATCATCAGCCGTAACGCCATCTTCTGCTCTAGACCTCATCAAAGACCGACAGTGCATCAACAGCCACCCCATCAGATAATGGTATGGCAGCTCTATGCGCTTAAAATCCATCTCCGTGTCACGGGCGATGACCTTGGACGAAAAGGTGCAAAGGCCGTGGTGTATGCTATACACCATGGACGGAAGAAGGGCCAGCCTAATCCTAAAGACTAGCTTTACGGCAGGGAGGATAAAGTGGCGGCTGATCCTCTCAATGGAACCTGCTCCTCCTGAGACTATGCAGTTCCGTAGCCACACCATCAGGAACCTTCGATCTCTTGGCAGTCGATGCCAGTTTTTTGTACCTTTTCCTGGGTTTGAGGATCTCAGGAAGAAACCCGGCCTAAGGCGCCTAGTGTGAAAAGGTATGAGACCCAGGACGTGGAATGAGGAATGCTCCCTTCCGAGCTACCAGCCTTCTTGATGGATGCCTGGTGACAGGTACTTTGGTGACATAACAATTCTCGGTATACAGCAACAAAGCCCGGGAACAGCCGATCCAAATCCTCGAACTCTTCGTTCGTAGGAGTGTACACTTCAAAGACTTCATCGCCCAGGGCAGCTTGGAAATGACGTACATCTCGTGGAGAGCGAGCCCCAGTTCCCCTCCAGGCGTGAAGAAAGTCCCCGTCCGCCGGTTGTACATCTCAGGAGAGCCATGAACAACGACTTATTTAAGGGTAGACCATGACAGGTGCCTCGAATGGCGTGGTAGAGGCCGATCTCACGCAGGGGAGTCTCATACTTCCGTAGAATCCACGTGGTCAAGTTGGCCCACGCAGGGATGGGGTTTATCCAGTTCAGCAGCGCCAACCGGCCGATGGATAGGACCCCTTCCGAGCAAGCTGGTTCAAGAAGGTGTCAGCTTGAGAGAACGTGATGTTGGGACCCGATACATTTATGAAGGTACCCGGGGCCAGTCCCATCACATACCGACTAATCGGTTCCCTTTTGCATACGCTGACCCCAAATTCCTGTTATAATGGATGTTATCCACAATCATCCCGACTTGCTTAGGGTCAAGGAGTCTACCATCTTTCTGTCCAGCGGTAACATGTTGAACCATGACAGAGGAAAATGACGCTCCATTGGAGGGATATGGATCGCCATCTCGTCAAAGTAAAGTCCCAACTCTCGGATATATCCAGCACTCTGGGGTTCTTCACAGTCAAAGCATCCCCAAAGAGGAACGCCGGCTTCAGGTATTTCCCCTCCAATTGCTCCGAGTTCATCATGACGCAGAGAAAGTAGAAGGGCTGGTTCCTGATAGCATTCAGCCTCTCCAAAGGCTCGTTTGTGGGAAGCTGGTTCGCCACATATTGGATTAAGTGATCGAATCCTACACCCACAGCAGATTGGGCCGAACCCACCAGGGGTTCTCCCGCTGGATTGACTGGCAGATTCACTGGAGAAAGATAAAAGAAACAAGTTAAAAGTTGGCTAAATAAAACCACTTTGTGTTTTTAGGCTTATGCGGCCCAGTCCACATGAGCTTATGTGGCTCTGATTTGGTGGGGGTCCCATGCGGCCCATTTTTTAGATAAGCTTATGCGTCTCTGTTTAGCACGAGCTTATGCGGTTCTGTTTAAAAGAACTCATGCGGCTCTGTTTGAACATGAACTTATGCGGCACTAATTAGCGTAAGCTTATACGGCTCTGTTTACCGTGAGCTTATGCGGTTCTGACGCGGAGCTTATGCGGCTCGATTTAGCGCAGCCTCATGCGGCCCAGTTCAGATGAGCTTATGCGGTTCTACTTAGCAGGACATTATGTGGCCCAGTCCAGATGAGCTTATGCGGTCCTGTTTGATGGGGCTTCATGCGGCTCTGTTCAGAGGGACTTATACGGCTCTGTTCGACGGATCCTTATGCGGTTCAGTTTGCGAAGTGCTTATGCGGCCACTAGATGACCCTCATGGGGCTCAGACATAGGGTATACCCCCATGCGGTTCGGACATGGGACGTACATGCGGTATATACAATCGGAACAGTTCAATGACGAAGAAAGCCCGCGCCTAAAATATGCGACATAGCCATGAAGGTTAGATTTGAGTTCATACGATCCTCCACATAATTCTTACCAGCAATGGAAGGGTGGACATCGGGATGAACTTCAGGCACGCAGTTGACGTAGAAGCCACTCCCTTACCATTCACCGCAGCCTTGGAAGTCTTGGGGCCATCGGTGATCGAAGAAGAAGAAGAAGAAGAGAGAAGAAGAAGAAGAAGAAGAGAAGAAGAGAGAGAAGAAGATGGCAGTTAGGGAAAGAAGAGCTTGAACTGGAGAAGAGAGTAAAGAGTATTTCTCTAAAAATTACTCATATTATAGGCGGACAGGGTGGGTAAGTGGACCGATGAACGCTTCGGATTATGTGTTGCAGACAAAACCGACTCTTGGGATTTCATCCCCTCTCATGAAGGAGATTCATCAAAGCAAAAATCCAAATATTTAATAAACCGACTCTTGGGATTCACCCAAAAGACGGCTCCAAATCAAAATGAATCAAGAGCAATTAATGACGACTACGTGGCAGAAAGGACAGCATGCGGTCAGAGCGGTCTATGCGGCTAGGAAGTCCATACGGCCAGGCAGTCCATACGGCCAGGAAGGCCATACGGCTAGGAAGTCCATACGGCCAGAACATCCTATGCGGCCAGAAGATCCTATGCGGCCAGAAGAGCTTATGTGGACATAGCCATACTTTTTATTCAAAGTATTTCAATTTTTCAAATTGAAAACTTTGAAGGGGGTCTTGTTGAAGCATGGAAAAGAACATGAAAGTCCATGCGGCTCAAAACAGAGGAAGTCTCATGCGTTTAAAAGAATCTCTCAGAGCTTCATGCGGCTCAAGAGTCCCCTAGAGCTTCATGCAGCGCACAAGTCCCCAACATAGCCATGCGGCTCGGGTAAAAGCCACGTGGCCTTATGCGGTTCGCCTCTACAGCTGGCCATCAAGCAGCGACCTTATTTAATGCTCTTACGCAATAAGGCAGCTCTGACATAAAGGTGAATTGACAGCTCTGACAAAGCTGCAATGATGACTCTGACATAATGGCGTGCTCCTAGAGAAATAAAGAAAATCTCTATAGCTGGCACGATCCACCCAATTCCAAAGCTCTTCATGCGGATCGCTTCAAAGTCACCCATGCGGCTCTGACACGTGGCCATCCTCATACGGTTCAGTTTGAGGCCACCCCCATGCGGCTGCTACTCTCATGCGGCTCGGATCATGGGGGGCCATCCTCATACGGCTCAGATTCTGGAAGGCCACACCAATGCGGCTGTGATACGTGGCCATCCTTATGCGGTTTAGTTAGAGGCCACCCCCATGCGGCTGATAATCTCATGCGGCTGGATCATTGGGGCCATCCTCATGCGGCACAGATTCTGGAAGCCACACCCATGCGGCTTTGACACGTGGCTATCCTTATGCAGTTCAGTTGGAGGCCACCCCCATGCGGCTACTACTTCCATGCGGTTTAGATCATGAGCAGCCACCCTCATGTGGCTCGTATTTCGGAGGCCACACCTATGCGGCTACCACCCTCATGCGGCTCGGATCATGGGGCCACTATCATGCGGCTCAACTACCAGACCACGTGCATGCGGCTCTGTCAGGACACCTGTCCATGCGGCTCACTGTTGGGACACGTGGCAGAAGATCAGCTAAGACTTAGTCCCCCGCGTTCTTACGGCTCGCCGCATAATGACGGTTAGACACGTGGCACCAGATCAACCAAGATTTACCCACCCGGATTTGTTGCTATCAACAAATCACAACAATCAGATTTATTGCAATCATCATAATTACCGGGATCAATTTCCAAGAAATGATGCAAATTTGTTGCAATCAACATAAAAACAAGATCAAGGCAAATCTAACAAATACTTAACCGCCCACTGTTTAAGGGACAATCATTGCAAACCCTAATTATCAGACCCCACTCCTATAAATAGCAATATGCCATTCCCTTGCAAATCCTGGACACACAGAGAGACAGAGGCACGTGCAGAGAGAGCGGCGGTGCACAGAAGAATCTCACCACATATCCCGAGAGCATTTCTTTATCAAAGCCAAGGCTACGTCCGATCGTCCAAGGAGTAAGGCAGAGTTGATAGCACTCTCCGAGCCTCTACCGTCACCCTCCAGAATTAAAAATAAACAATTGTACTTAGATTATTGTACCTTGGTTTTCATTCCTAGGCTTTCTTTGTACGAGCGAGTTTGTATTGTGAGTCTAAGTTCAGTCCCCCCAAAACAGTTATGTACTTTTACAATCAATGGCAAACATGGCCAAGTTGTGAATGTACTTATTTAAATTATTTTAAATTAAATATTATTATATATTAATTTTTAGATGACCCGATTTTTCCAAACCAGCCCGAACTGGTCCCGGACCAATTTAAACCCAGTTAGGCATATGGTGGGACCAAGGTGGCCATGTAGACATATTTTATGTATGTAAAAATATTCCCCAAATTATTTTAAAATTTCATGTAAAATTTCTAATTATTTAATTATGTGTACAATTATTTGTATTTTATTATTAAATAATACTTTACAAAATTGTGCAATATTCTCTGGACCCAAATAAGGGTATGCGGTATAAGTCCACCAAGCCACCCAATTGTTATTTTAAATATTATATTATTATCAATGAAATTTGTTATAAGTAAATAATCATGATTTTTAATAGTAATTATTATTCTTGGTTATTTTTTTGTGCCAATTGAATTTATGGATACACATATATGTACATATAATTAAATGCACTGTATATATAGATAAATAATATTAAGTTTTATATTGTGGAGGTTTTTATTGAATGATATATATATATATATATATATATATATATATATATATATATATTTATTATATATATATATATAATATATATATATATATATATATATATATATATATATATATATATATATATATATATATTATTTTAATATATATGTATGTATATATTATTTATATATATATATATATACAAAATATATATATATATATATAATATATATATTTATATATATATATATATATAAATATATATATATATATTTATATATATATATATATATATATATATATATATATATATATCTATATATATATACATAAACCATTTGGTCGGCCCTACAAGTGGGCGGCCATAGCAGCAACTTGCTATAAGAAATATACAAAGGGGGAAGCAGCAGCCGCAGTTAACACAAAAGTGGTCGACCCCTTGTTATTCTACCTCATTTTACATATATATATATATATATATATATATATATATATATATATACAAAAAAAAAAAAAAAAATATATATATATATATACAAAAACCATTTTGGTCGGCCCAACGAGTGGGTGGCCATAGCAGCGACTTGCTATAAGAAATATACAAAGGGGGAAGTAGCAGCCGCATTTAACACAAAAGTGGTCGACCCTTGTCATTCTACCTCCTTTCACACACACACACATATATATATATATACATATATATATACATATATATATATATATATATTTATATATATATATATAATTATATAAGTTTAACCACACAAAACCAAAACCCTAATCTCCTTCCATCTTCTTCCTCCTCTCTCCTCCATCCTCCTCCCTCTTCTCAGCATGTGTGCCAGCCTTACCGGAACGACAGCAGCCTCGCCTCCCGGTCGCCACGGCGACAACAACAACAAACACCCACAACAACAACAAAAATTAAAATCAAGGTACCCAACTTCCCCGTTCGATTACTCTAAATTCTTTTGTTTTTAATTCCGTAAATTCGTATAAAAATCCCACATGACCCTTCATCATTCCCTTCAAATAGATTTATTTATTCTGCAATAAATTTCAGGTTTAATTAGATAAAAGTCAAAAAATTAGTTTTTAAAAACCTTAAAAACCCCGGTACGAGGTCCGTCCCGACAACCGGATGACCCCGACGTAAATCGAGAGTACCGAAAGCTCCGTATCGACCTTGCGGACGTTCGGGCTTGATGGAATTACAATTGGTTGCGTGTGCGCGACGAATTTGATCCGTATCCGTCAAATTTTCCCGTATCGGTCATTTTCGAAATTTCCTATTACTTTGTGCACACTCATCAAATCGCGACGAAACTTGCACCATTGGACTCGAAATTTTTTTGGTCCTGTGAGTCAAGTTTGGTTCAATTCTGAGAAGGTTGATCGGGACGCTATTTTGGCGAGCTACAATCCCACTCAACGGACATTTTGTGCACGGTCCACCGAATCTAAAATTGGACATACCGTTGGGTTTGTCTTATCAAAACAAATTTGTAGACATAGTTTGACGACTTTAGAGATCGTAGATATTGGCACGCATTTCGGTGCAAAGCGGGTACAATGGCGGACATCGTTTTGACCCAAAATTATGATTTTGCCCCTGTTCCAGAATTTAACTTTTTGACAGGCATTCCTAGGCATATCTTTTATTCCAAACTCGTTCGTGATATTTGTTGCAGCATCTGGAGTCATCTGCGGGATTTGGCTTTTCTTGCTTCGTATATTTGCTGGTTCGAGCTACTGGATCATTCCCTTTTGCACATAACCTCAGGCAAGATACCTTGCCATCTTTACTGCTTATACTTAGTTGTATTGTATTTCATTTATTATATCTATATTCCTTGTTTATTATTTGTTTTGCTTGTGGACCTAGAGTTAAGAGACTTCCGTCAATAGAGTGTATGTCATTAACTTTGTCACGATTGTATCACGAGTTGTGTGTGAGTTGTGAGTATCATGTAGTGGTCACTTGCGTGTGACTGATCCCCCATATGTATGCTTAGGAATAACTGTCAGTAGACGCATGTTAGGAGACTTGACAGTTATCTATTATAAAACCGTATTGTGGAAACGACACGTGTTGGTGTGTCGTGGTTACGATACATGTACAGTATCATTAGGGGGAGGGGACAGTTATTACCGTAGGGGCTACATTCAGTAACACATAGATTTGGGCTGATAGTGTCTCGGATGAGCGCTACTTACTGCCCCGAGGCCGATAGTTCTCGTATGAGCGCTACTTTTGCCCATGGTTGATAGTGTCTCTTATGAGTGCTACCTACTACCATTCTCTCTCCATCTATGCTAAACATCTAATCTCCTGCGTAGAATTGTCTACAAAGTACATATCACATAGACCGTTAGGAACCCCGTTGTGTTGTAGTTTTATAGTGTTTATATTTGCAGTTATAATGGCATGTTCTTCATGTATCTTATTACGTCCCTCTCAGGACCTGGTTATCTATCTAGGTGTGCTTCTGTGATATTTACAGGTGTTCTAGTAGAGGCCGTAATCTTCTCCATCATTTTGAAGATGATTGCACTTGGCTCGTCTTGTTATTTCGTATATTCCTTCTTGTACATTTCATTTGGGATAGTTGGCAGTGGACCTTGTCTCGCCCAACTTTTGTACAAATTACAATTTTGTGTTGATTCCTTTATATTGATTCTTTTATTATGGATGAGATTAGTATCATGGATTACTGTATTTTACAACTTATGTATACATACGATGGTTTCATATATTGGAGTATACTTCGTATGTATACAGTTGGCATGTCTATATACCTAGTCCTACGTATTTTGGGACTGGGGCGTTACAGTATGATACATAGTCTGCGTCCACCATAATGCTCTTCGCCATGTATTGCATAGCGTTGAGGACACCGCTGAGCCTGGCCTTTCTTGTTGCGGTGTGCTTATGGTACTACGGGCGAAAGACAGAACTGGATGAGGAGGCGATGGTGGAGTTGTTTGGGGACAGATACAAGGAGTATATGAAGAAGGTCATGTATAGATTAATCCCTATATTGTATTGATTTTAGCATTCCCTAACTCTTAAAAGCTTGATCATTCCATGGTTACCCATTGCCCTTCACAGATTCAACAAGATAGGAACGTCTAAATGCCAATTTTAATGCACGTTTGTACCCAAAATTTCTTGCGTCTGCCAATATTTCTCCATAAGATGTTAAATATATTGATATTAGTAGAAGCTGGAAAATGAATTACAAGAGGACTTTTATTACAGAGTCTCTCGATTGTTTTACCGTGGACGTAGTCTAGTTTGGGTTGAAATACATCATCAATTCTTTGTGTACTTTTCCTCGTCGCTCATATCTCGGTTCTATTAGTTTCATGTTGCCAATACATGTCTTCTAGACAATATTTATTTCTATTACCTTATTATGCACTTCCTCCTTTAAAGGGTAATCTACTTTTCCTTCTTCTTTTTTCAATATCAACACAATACTTACAAATTGGATGGAGCAAATAATAATTTTGTTGAAGACATCTGGTATTGACAAAAATGTTCTAATATAAGAAGGAATAGTTGATATTTGCGATTACACCAAACAATTGTCGTTGATATGTAAGTAAGCCACTGTTGCATCCACTTGCTTTTGGATGGTAACAATGTTTGCTTGTTATAGTGTACAAGAAAGAAAGTCAGTCTACATAACTTCTATAGCTTGTAACGCCCTAGTCCCAGAATATATAACTCGATAATGTCACATGCCAGCCGTATAATGAAATATGTAAGTTGTATATGCTGTATATAAATAGTCATAACTCACTAAATCTCTAAAAAAAAATGAATAAAATATAATTAAATCAAATATGAAAATGTCAATGAACAAGTTGCTGGGTGGAGATAAATTCACTACCAAACGACTAAACTAGAAAGAAATAGATAGCAAAATATAGATTTCATCACAAGCTGAGGATGATCCAAAGGCAAGAACTCTTTGTTATAGAGAGAAAAGAACCCTATCTTGACTGGTACTCCTACGAAAAGTCATGAACATCTGCACCTGTTGATATCACCAGGTCCTCAGAGGGACGTAACAAGATACAGAAAAATATGCCATATAAATGAATATAAATGTCACATTCTAGATCACAACATGCTCCAGTGTTCTATTATCGAAACAGTGTACCACACCTATAACCAAACAAGAATAAGGGGTGGCACATCATTGATAAGACATTGTCCTATGCCATGATCGGAGTGTGATAAAACATCAACAAAGTTCACCTAACCATAATGTAAATATGCAGTTAAGAACAAACCTTTAATACATGGACACTCTGTTTATATGGGATTGACATAATCTCCTCACTGGGCACCAGGGGCCTCAAAGCATAACATTTTCGAACGTCATCAGGAACAGTAAGGGTCATTTGGTCTGTTATCTCCAATAGAGTTTTAGGTACAAAAGCGAATATGCGACGTGGCCCATATACTAAGGAACTGTCCTCCTACATGTACCTATCTATGTCGTATTATGACATAGTACCTCTAGTAACTACTAAATTTTCTCACATGCATCTATATTAGCAGTTATACCTAACACACATCCTGTACGTACTAGTGATCGTCCAATATGCAAGTCTGAAGTCTATATGTGTTTGCCATGAACAAAAAGATGAACAAACTTTTATATCACAAATGAGATAGAGTGCAAGAGATTTCTAAACAAGAGATCTAAGTACAATTTTAATTTTAGGAAGGTGTGACGATGGAGATCGAACACTGTAGTGGTTCCTTTACTCCGTTGATGATCTGACGATGAAATAAACTTGCTCTGACTTTCTGAATGCCTGTGAGCGGTGATTTGGGTGTGCCAATAAAGAATCAGTCAAAGATGTCTGAAAGAAGGAAGACTTCTTCTATTTATAGACGGGCACATATACGATGTGTGCAGGGGTGTTTAATGCGCAAGAGTGTTGCCTGCATGAGATTTGTGGAGAATCTGTTGTAACTGTACATTGGGGCTGCTGATGAGCTGATACGTAGTAGTTGTTAGGATTCTTTTGTTGCTGAGATCCTGGGTGGTTGGCACCCTTTCATCAACATGACTGAGTAATGACACGTGTCGTGTGTACACTGCTTAAGGATCTTGTTCTGTTTGAACAGAATGGATTTGATTCAATCTAAAGAGAAACATTGCCTTACTGGCCATGTGGCATCTTTCAAAAAGTGCAATGCTGAGGGTGAGCTGTCCACCGAAGAGGCTGCATTTCTGGGCATCATTGAGGCAGCACTTCTGAAATCACTGAGGCTGCGCTTCTGGCATCATTGAGGCTATACTTTTTGGAGTATCAAAATGGACATACTCTTGAAGCTTGTATTGGAAGCCATACTTTTGGCTGTCATCTGACAATTGCTATCTGACATCTGATGTGATAGCTGATAGCTGCAAAATCTATTTTCTGACAGTTTGCTTAGTATGTCATTAATGTTGAAGTGACGGTATTGTATTCTAGGCGCTGTGCTTTTGGGTCTCAAAATGTTACGCTTTTGACGCGCTGAACCGCTGCGCTTTTGGGGCTCTGAACTACTGCACTTTCAGGGCTCGGAGGTGCTACATTTTTGTGGTTTTATTGAGTCAAAGCCTCCTTAATTATTGCCACTTTATGGGGCTCAATGACTAAAGACTTAGTCATAAATGAGATTCTTGTGATGAATGCAAGGTTCATCCAATTAACTCGGAGCCTTTGACTTGCTGCCATTTGGCGTGTGGGCTTGACTACCCTTAGCCTATAAATTAGGGCTTTTTAAGGCACAACTCGTTCATGCACCCTTTTTCCCCACTTTCATCAGGGATATGTTGTACCCGATGAGTCTTCTCCTTGGCGAGCTTGGCAAAACTTATGCCAGTCAGGGCTAGGATTGTAGAACTCTTTGTACACAGAAGTATCGATCCTGATGAAGAAGCTTTTGGGCGGAACATTGCTGCCTTTGGAAGGAGTTATCACTGTTCGTAGTACGTGCTAGCTGAGCTTTATTTCGAGACAACACATAATGCCAAGATAACGAGTGCTGGATGTGGAGTCGATGTGCCCCACTTTCGTTATGTTGGAAGAGGCACAGGGCGGATGTGCCTTAATAGAGACGAGGAAGTGGGCACTGTCAAAGAAGTAATTTTCTCTGATAAGGAAGTGACTCATTCCTGCATCTCAGCATGCTGCACATTTTATGTCCTACGCTTTTGTCTGATGTGCAGATCAAGCACTACACTGTTGTACGCTGTATTGCGGTTTTGTATATTGAGTAGATAGCTTTATGTACAATCATGAACGTGGAAAAATAGTCATAGACTTTTATAATCATGATTTGATTAAAGAACTTCTTCTGTTTATTGAGCCTCTTGTGTTTTTGTAGTGCACAACGATTCTGACTGCACTTCATAAATACGGTGCTTTTCATTCTTCTATAAGACCCCCTTCAAATTTTTTAAAACTTGGACAAGTTTTGAAATACTTTGAAAAGAAGCATAAAAATGACACGTGGCATAGGAGGTGCACAGCTCATCACTAACATGCTATCATCATTAAGAATGCTTTAATAACAGTCAATAATTAGTGCTTTAGCCATCATTTCATTAAATGGTAATGTCTCATCATTTTTTTGAAAAGATCTGAAGGCATTTCATTCCACTTTTGCACACGCTTCGAAGCATTCCTTCACATAGCTTCTCCTTAGTCTCATTAGTGGACACATGTCCCATACCTATAAATAGGGGTGTTTAGAGAGAGAAATAACTTTACTTTGTTCGTTTTGCCTCCTAGAGAAAGATTTTGTGAGAGAAAACCCTAGCTTTTCTCTATGGCCCCCAAAAATTCGAGTGCCCTCAAAGTTCCCTAGGCTAGTGCAACAAGTACTAGCAAGGCAAAAGGGAAGAAACTGGCAATCGAAGCTGACATCATTGAAGAGGCTCCGATCATCGATGCTGGCGCGCACGAAGACGTGCGAAAGAATATCGTGAGTAGGTTTTCGTGACAAAGATGGCCAAAGTGGGTGTTATTGCATAAGTGTCTGGTTCTTGAGCAACACTTCATCTATGCCCTATTTGCTGATGTGCATGGATGCTACTTTTTGAATTAGCATCTGGAAGATGCGCGGACGCTTTTTTCACTGATGTGCATGGGTACTACTTTTAGAAGTAGTGTCTGGAAGATGTTAGCCAATGCACATGATTACTGAATAGTACCTGCGTCGATGCTTGCTTTACCGATGTGCAGGACCACTGATCAGTGCCTACGTAGAAGTTTAGCTTTTTGATGTGCAGGACTACTAAACAGTGTTTGTGCATCCTGCTCTTCTTTGTAAAAAATACTTGGTATATTTTATTTGTTTGTTTGTTTTCGTGTAGTTTCTGTGGTCTTCCCCCAATTCGATGAGATCCTCTTTGAATCGTCGGTCTGTACACTAGGCATGAATTTGACGAGGAAGTAGTGAATCCTGCTAAGGCGTCAATTGCCTGAGGCCAACCGGAACGACGACTGACCATGACAAACCTCCAACACTATGCCTACTTCTGTCGTATGATGGATCGAGGCAAACTTTCAGTCCAAGGTGATGCTGGAGGTGAGATGCTAAAGCCCTAATTGTTTTTTGGTGACAAACTGATGATGAAGGAGATAGGGCTCCTAAAGCTCAAGTCGGATGGTAGTTTGGCAACTACGACCTCAACTTGTATGTTCCGCAGACCGATCGACACCTCCCTCTTTCGATCTTTTTTTGCTTAGCTGAAAATGTCGTGTAGAATGGAAGTTGACCCCTTCTTAGGGAGGAGAGTTGACAGGCCACTTTAAACCTAACTATTTTTCTAGGAAGAGAGACTCTTTCACGTACATCCATGACAGGCCGTTATATACATTATGGGTACTATGCCCTGGCCATCTGCTTAGTGATTTTACTTCGTCCATTCACCCGTTTGGGGCTTCTATCTTTGCCAACCGGCTTCTTGAGGTGGAGCTCTCATACCCGAAGTGAGCTTTCCGGGTTGAAGTCTAGATCCATCCTGACCCCAAGTGGCATAACTTGACCCTATGGATATTAGACAAGTAAGAAAAAGAGGTGAAAGAGATTGGCCTATATCGTGCCGTAAAGGCTACCGAATATGGAATGGAGATAAACCAACACTTGTTCCGAGCACTGCTGGAGCTATATAATCACCACACCGGGATATTTTATACTCCCAGGGGGGAGCTGGGCTAGCTCTTTAAGAGATGCATGCGTTCTCAAGACTCCTTGGGGCAAACTGCCATAAAAAGAGTATTCTCTTTGCAACAAGGAGTTCATAGGATTGGAAGCTCAACAACCCAAAATAATGGAGGTATACAAAGAGTTGCTATATCATCACCAGGTGTGCACGTGTCAAGATGCTCAGGGGACGTATCCTCATACTTCTTCTGCTTGGAGGGAGTACATTTTCACAGAACATCTAGCGGGACCGAAGTAGGTCCACTTTTCCACTCGTAGGGAGTATTTTGTTACTGAAGTTGAAAAACTAATGGCCGATGCTAGTGAGACGAGCCCTTCAGTAGATGTCGAGGGGAAACCGACCTCCATTGTCCATAATTATTTTTACAAAAATCTGACTGTCCTATCCCCGAAAGCGGTACTGGCTGCTTTCTTAATGATATGGCTACACTAGGCCATAGTGCCCGGTGGTTTCAGATCCTTCGGGCGTGCGAGTAGGAACCTTACTATGCTGGCACAAAACTAGTATTTGGACATAAGCTGGCCCTGCTTCGTGCCATGTTTTGCAACACTCTGCAAGGCTTGTGGGAGCTTTCAAAGAGGATTAAAGCATGGTAGGAGGGACAACGAATTTCCTTGAGTCAAGCTCCCGTATCATTACTTAATGGCTTGGTTAGCTTTGCACCGCCCGGGCTTGATGGACCCTGCTACGGCTGAAGGGTGTATATACTATTGTGTCATTGAGTTTGAATCTTCTTAACTCTTTATATTACTGCAACTCATATACTGTTATTGATATGCTCTTATTAGCCATATTACAAATTTCTAATTTTTGATTTATTCCGTTGCACACGCACACACTCTATTCACCCCCCTCGAGAGGTGGTCAACAGTCCTACCTGTTAGGGTTAGGGTTAGGAATTTTGTATCGGGTTCGTATCCTGTATGACACAAGGTGTGTCGGTGTCCGGAGCTGTCGGATACGGAGATGATGGTGCTTGTACATGTATTGGAGGCATGAGATAGTGGAAAGACACCCGGGGTCGCACCCGAGGTCGTCACGGCTTACAAGGAGGAAGTGGTGGACACTGACATGATTGACACACAATTATGATGAGTATGATGAAGAATATTTTATGGGTAAAAAATAATGGAAAGGCTCCCCTATAAATAGGGTGGAGAAATGCAAGTTAGATAAAGATTAGGACCGCTTTAAACCACACTAGATAAATCTTACCTTTAATTTAAATCAACTTAAAATTAATTCAATAAAATCTAATCCCAATTTAAATCACCATAAATATTTAAACATTAATAATTTAAAATAACTATTTATAAATTAAAATAATTTCAAATAATTTTCAAAAATCAAATTTATAAATAATACATGAATTTATTTTTATGTATATCACATGCAAAATAATACATAAGAAAATATTATTTTCGAAATCATTACCTATATTTGTATAACGAATAAAATAGTTTTTATATAATATAAAAATAAAAATAAAGTTTGGTAAATCTAGTGCGACACATTTTATACTCAAACAAAAATAAAAAAATACTTTCATTATATATATATATATATATTATATATATAATATATATATATATACTTGAAACAAAATATTACTTTCTGCATTTATTAAAAATCTATAATAATCTATTTTTGTATAGAAATAAATAAAGACTCTGTATATATGTATCTATACTTGACGTATAAATACCAAAAAAAATCTATAGTAAAATTTTAGGGGATTTACAGAGCAGTCCGGCAGTGAATCTACTCGCAGAAGGCATGTCACTCCGAGATTGGTGGACATCTAGCATGAGTGACTATTTGGGGTGGCTTGGCAAGCGATGGAAGAGTCAGGGCTGGCCGAACTCGAGAGGGCTGCCAACGTCGACTGCGGCTAGGGCTCAACGTCATAGAAAAAGGCGGGCGATGGCTGCCGCAAAAAGTGAGGTGGTGATTCTGGTGCTTGAGGAGGATTCGGGGGAGGCGGTAAAGGTGTCGACGACGCCGACAGAGAAGGACGGAAGGTTCCGACGACTCCAACGGGGTTGTCGAGTAGATTAAGGCTGATACAACGGCGATCGATGAGGTAATTTGGGCGGCGTGGCATGACGGCTCCAGATACGAAATCAGGAGGAGGAATTCGGAACTGTG
This sequence comes from Iris pallida, assembly GCA_029216955.1. Lineage (NCBI taxonomy): Eukaryota > Viridiplantae > Streptophyta > Magnoliopsida > Asparagales > Iridaceae > Iris > Iris pallida. The sequence goes on from JANAVB010041814.1 coordinate 13,154,111, forward strand.
GCTACGCTCCGGCGGAGGATCTCGAGCTGCGGGGATCGTGCGGCTCTCAAACCGTCTGCAACGGAGACGCAGCCAGATCCAGTAGCTCACTGCTTAGTATTGGTAAAATTAGACACAGTGGTAAGGTACGGCTGGTCATTCGATGGTGGCGGTAATGCTAGCTAGGGTTTGGGTTTTGGTGTCCTGCCCTTGGACACGAAAACAGGACACAAAATTGGGATTGTGTCAGTTGTAAGGGTGCGTTTGTGTCCTCGGGTTCGGACCGAGGATACGAGAATTTTGATGATCTTTGTGGCATTTTAGGATGGATGTCGTGTCACGTTAGACATGGGGTTTGGGGATTATTATTGTAATAGCTAGAAGACCTAATGAAATGAGATGAACATGCCGATACGGCTAGGACACAGGTATTATGGACACAGAATTTAGGGTTAGGTTTTGGCTAATCAATATTTAGGATAATATTATTGGCTATTTACAGCCTCTAGGAAACAATCTAGATAAGAAATATTCAAAAAATATTCTTAAGATTATTCGAAAGGATATGTTAGATTCTAAGAAATATTTCATCCTTAATTAATCACATGGTTAACCTAAGCCATGGCTAATTAAGTCATTATGACTAATTATTTAATAATCATGACGTCATCCTAAACTATATGCATAATTACCAAATGAACAACTCCACCATTAATCATTACCAAACATGTCACTCCCTCTACACGTAATTACAAAACTTTATGGGACTTTTTGATGCCGGCTCATCGGAATCCAATTCCGGATATACCGTTGAGTTCGTATCGTCATTCTGGACTCGTTGACATATAATTTGCTAGGTTTTGGTGGACATTGGGTCTGGCACACATTTCGGTGCAAGTCGGATACCAATACCCGGGTCAACGGGTCATTTTGAGTTCGGCTCATCGGAATCCAATTCCGGAGATACCGTTGAGTTCGTATCATCATTCTGGACTCGTTGACAGGTAGTTTGCTGAGTTTTGAGAACTTTGGCTCCGGCACGCATTTCCGTATAAAACGGAATTCCAAGTTCTGGTCAACGGGCCAAATTGAGATCGGGACAACAAAATCCAATTCTGGAGATACCGTTGGGTTCGTATCGACATTCTGGTTTCGTGGACATATAATTTGTTATATTTTGTAGACTTGTTTTCTTGCACATTTTCCGGTGCAAAACGGCTCCGACACGGACACCGTTTTGACCCGAAATTACCTTTTTGCCCTTGTGTCCAAATTGGACAGTTGGGTAGGCTATCCTAGCTAATTTGATCATTCTGGACACGTTGGCGATGTTCATTTCATCGTCCGACAATGTTTGTTGATAATTTCTCTGAGTTTAACCTTTTATAATTAGTTAATTATTAATTCATATAATGTTCGTATTTCGGGATTAGTACAACGAAACTGAGATCAGTCAATTCCAGTGATCTCACATCGCTGAAATTGACAAGTTGGACACGTGGATCACTATAATAAGATTATCAACCTTACCGATAATCTTCTTATCTCAATTTTGCGTGTCGTAAGTTTCGACGTACAAATAACGAAGTACACTTTATATAGACTAGAATTGACCCAGTTTGACCAGAGTTGACCAGTTGACCCAAAGTCAACTATAAGTCAACGCTTGACCTAGTTTGACTAAATTATTGACCGGAGTTGACCTAGAGTTAATTTGACTAGAAGAATCTAGGATAAAATAGATTGTTTGTGGATTCATTTATTACAACTTGAACACCTTGTAACCTGTGTTACTTTAAATAGGACTCTGTGGCTTCAGTGGGACCCCCTATACTTATCAGCTGTTCAGGTTATCGAGGCGAGTACATTCTCTGGTCATTTCATATCCTGCTTAGAATTATATTCCTGCTTTAAATTACTATACTTGATGCTGTCACGACATTATCACGGATTAGTACTATACGGATCTCTTCATGCGATGTTATCCCCCTCGGGAGCATCGGGTACATTATGTCATGTGCGTTTCACTTTCATCATGTACTCCTGTGCTTTCACCATACATGTACACTCTTATGAATCATGTACTCTCATGTTCACAGAGCCTTCATGTATACTATCATGTGCACCCTTTTAAGGGCCCCATGTGATATCATGTACAATAACATAACCTTCTTAGATCCTTGTGTACTGATTGGGGAAAACGGGGGAGTGCTAGTAGTCATGTGAACAATTCTTTAGTAGTGTAGATCATGTACAACTCTTTAGTGTAGATCATGTACAAATCTGTTCCGTTTACATGTGCTATCATGTACTCTACATCACTAGCCACTGTTAGTTCTCTATTTATAGTAGATATTCTATTACTGTTCTCTCTCTTTACATACTGTATTTCTTCAGATCTTGTATCTTACTTTACTGCATGATTATATTTTCTAACCTGCTATGAACTGTCGAGTAAATTTTGTGATTTTATCCTAGATTTAGAGTCCAACTGATCCTCGTCTAAGATTTAAATCAATCTGATATGATATCAATCATGATTTCATCTGAATCTTCTCTGTAAGAGGCGGTTTAAACAAACCAATTTGGGGTGGACCAATGCTTTATGTGCCTCTGGTGAGGACTAAGTGCCATTGTGCTTCTGGGACGATGAGTAGACGGTGCTTCTGGAGATGACAGAACCTCTGTGCTTTCAGTCGATGAGTGGACTTGGCTCCGAATGATGACGAGTCTTCGATGCATATAGAGTAACTTATGAAGCTGTGTTTTGTGTTACCGGTCACTTGCTGTAGGCGACAAGTAGGCTTTTGCTTCATGTTGGTGAGGTTACTGTGCTTTTGGAGCGACATATTAACTTGCATTGGTTGCGATGGGAGTTCCCAATCTCTTGTAGAGAAGTAACTTAAGCTTATGATCCGAAGCATAAGACTGTGCTGTAGAAATGGAGATGGTGTAAGATATCACCATCATGCGCCTCATACGGACGGATGTAAGTAGCTGCGCCTCCGAACAGTAAAGGAGTTGGCTACGAAGGGAAGGGTATGACACTCTTGCGCAACTGAGATTGGCGCAGGCAGGTAGCTGCCCCACTGGAGTGAAGACACTGGCTTTTGAAATAAAAAAGGGGGAAGGGGCCTACCACCTTCTTGTTTCTGAGGTTGGTACAGGCATGTGGCTGTGCCTCTAGCTTGAAGGCTCTAGCTTCATCAAAGTACTGAGTTACTGATTGTAACGCCCCAGAACCAGAATACTGGAGAGCGGGGCGTACATAGCCAGCTACGTATATTGAAGTGCAACCCACCTCGCTATACGGTTACGGTTGTCTAGATACATGAGGGTTCAACTACAAGCCAACAGTCTCCTATGGTCATGAACAAGCCTATTGTCTCAACCTCAAGCAAGCAATAATAGTTACAAGATGTCAGAGCACCAAATATATAATAGCAAGGCGTCCCAAACATTACATATTGGATGATCATGAAGCTAGTCGTACAAAATGTCAAGACTAGCTAGAGTTCAGTCATACATGATCAACCCTAGGATCTGTCAATCATGTTACAGCCCGTAGGCAGACAGTAAATAAAGATGCAATACGAGCTAATACGTGCTCGCCGGCTAAACGCCTCAAAAGAATAATTTTACAATAAAGTGGAAGGACAAAAAAACCCACTCGTTGCCAGGGTTATGCCTGGTGGTCACCATCTGGCTGGAAGACAGGTGGATCCGCTGGTGCTGCTCCGATATCTGGCCACACAAAACCAGCTGGGTTAGACCCCAGAAAGAACAAGTGCCACAAAGGAGGCTTCACTTAGGAACTAAAACTAGCATATCACAATAGAATATTAAAGATAATAAATAAAGAATTGATAATAATAGAGATAACAACAGTAAACTGAGTACGAGGAAACTATTCAAGTAGCCAGGTCACAACCCTTAAACCAAACAAGGACCGGGGTTGCAGCCCTTCATCTGAATAGAAACCCGTCTCAAATACTATTGGTAAAATAAAGACGATAAACGAAGAGAGGACACAGAACTGCTCCGAAAGCCAGGTTACAACCCTTAAACCAGACAAGGACCGGGGTTCTAACCCTTCGTCTGAACAGAACTGGACCCCCGATCTTATTGCTAAGGCCAGTATAAATAATCATGGTATTAAGGTAAGATAAAATATGACGAACATGGCATGGGGTTGCAATAAGACAATAAACGAAAAGAGGACACAAAACTGCTCTGGGAGCCAGGTTACAACCCTTAAACCAAATAAGGACCGGGGTTGTAACCCTTCGCCTGAACAGAACTGGACCCCCGATCGTTATTGTTAAGGCAAGCATCAATAATCATGTCATGTCACAATCTTGCACAGGATCAGGATAAGACTAAGCTGGAATAAACTCCATCTAATCAATCACGGCCAATCAAGAGTACGGCTTGATACTTTTAACTAACTAGGGTTATCACATGCCTAGTTATTAGCAATATGCATTGAGATTATCCCAATAGCCACAAGCCCTGCACCATCCGGTTATCCGGGTCGAATGTCTATTTATGAAGAATGCAACACGTGACTGTGTGCTGGAAATGTTCCCTAGTCGTTGGTAGGCTACAAGTCCACTTAATGCGCCCAGATAACGGGATTGCCTGTAGCTGGGAATCTCTTCATGTCTACAAAATTATTCTAGTTTATTAGCCTTAGTCAATTACTGTAGGTATCCCTGACCGTGGTACTTAGGGATCTCTATCCTAGACATGATGCAAGACAGTACTGGTTTATTTTGTATAAACACAATCACCCACGGTGTCCAGGCCATTCAATTCTGTCGTGACATGCTAGCCGTCGCAACAGCATCGAGATATATATCATGTCAAATTCACTGTCAAAAGTGCACCACGACGGGTCACCATTATGTCATGGAACATATTTAAAAATTAACATTTAACCTGGTATAAGCGTATATGCAATAACTAAATATAAACAGGGTACAAGAGTTGTGGAGGAATCATGCGACTCAAGGGAGATAGGGCATAAAATCCACATACGAACTCAAAATGAGGTGCTATAGAGATATTCGGAAAGGCAAGACAAAGATCTAAAACTTTCATGTTTTAAGTTTTTTGAAATTCTGGCTAAAAAATAGCTAAACTTGGCAAAAACAGTCATTCTGTGCACTTTTTATGCCAAAAATTCAATTCTGCATAAAATACGCAAAAGGGGAGGGTTCCAGCATAAAATTTCACATTCTGGGTACCATCCAGCGTAAAATTTGCAATTTTAGGGTTCCTAGCGTAAAATCTTACATTCTGGATACTATCCAGCGTAAAATACACAATTTCAGGGTTCCCAGCGTAAAATCTTACATTCTGGACACTATCCAGCATAAAATATGCAATTTCATGGTTCCCTGCGTAAAATCTTACATTCTGGACACTATCCAGCGTAAAATACGCAATTTCAGGGTTTCCAGCGTAAAATTTTACTCAGCCGACATGTAAAATCCAGAAAACTTGTTTTGGACATAAAAACTTCATTTTAATTCGAAATGAGGTGAATCAAAAACCAAATTCACACAAAATTTCATGCTCTTGTTCATGGAGCTATTAGTTTTCGAAAATAACAAGTTTTATTAGATCAAAACCAAGAAAAACTCCATGAACTTATGAAACCCCAAAGTTATAATGTAGATCTAGAAGAATCTATCCATAAAAATCAAAAAGTCCAAGTTCTAAAGAGACTTATAATCATGTAAAGAATAGAATGAAACAATAAAACTTGAGATCCATCATGAAGCAAGTTGCACTTGCCTAGGGCTCATGGGTGTAGGTGGAGAGTAATGGTGAGAAAGAAGAAGAGTGAATGAGGAGAGAGAAACAGTGTTGGGTTAATAAATGGAGATGGTTGTGGTAGGTAAGGGTTCTCCCCTTGGTTCATGATGAACCAAGCCCAAGCCGAACCAAGCCAACCCAAACAAGCCGAACCAAGCCAGGAGACATGCAATACGAGTCAGATACGTACACGTATTCCAAAATACGTAATTACGAACTATGGTCATCACATTGATATGCTTCTAAGAGGCTGTGCCCACAAGAAAATTAGAACATGCTTCAATGAAGATCCATCTTCCAGCATGCATGTCGAGAAGAAGGAAGGCTGCACTTCGATGAAGACTGCATCCCTTGTAGATACCTCTAGACTCTGTCGAATCTGTACTAGATCCTTTGTAGAAGAACAGAATTAGTCCCTTATGTATAGTCCTGATATGTTTGTACTAGACTTTGGTAGATATGACAATAAAGGGACTTCTCTCTATATCTTTTGTTTTGTCTTTTAGCACTGAGCCTCAGTCTTTTGCATCTTCTGCGCTTTGGCGAAGGGATGTCTTCAGATGAGATTTTTATGCTTCTACAAGGGTGAATAAAGTTTGTGTCTATAATGAACAATAAAAAATAACTCTATTGCTAAGTCCAGAAAGCAAGTACCAGAAGAATATATAATCAGAGTAATAATAAAAAAATTAAAAGAGTTTAGAAGAGCAAACACAAACACAACGATATATCCTAGTTTTCCTCGTGGAGGACTAGTCCAGGCCCGAGAACTCTTGCTCGGAGTTGAAATCCATTATTGCTAAGGCCAGTATAAATAATCATGGTATTAAGGTAAGATAAAATATGATGAACATAGCATGGGGTTACAATAAGACAATAAACGAAGAGAGACACATAACTGCTCCGGGAGCCAGGTTACAACCCTTAAACCAAACAAGGACCAGAATTGTAACCCTTTGCCTTAACAGAATTGGACCCCTGATCGTTATTGTTAAGGTAAGCATCAATAATCATGTCATGTCACAATCTTGCACAGGATCAGGATAAGACTAAGCTGGAATAAACTCCATCCAATCAATCACGGCCAATCAAGAGTACGGTTTGATACTTTTAACTAACTAGGGTTATCACAGGCCTAGTTATTAGTAAGATGCAATGAGATTATCCAACAGACACAAGCCCTGCAGACCTTCCGGTTATCCGGGTTGAATGTCCGTTTATGAAGAATGCAACACATGACTGTGTGCTGGAAATGTGCCCTACTCGTCGGTAGGCTACAAGTCCACTTAATGCGCCCAGATAACGGGATTGCCTGTAGCTGGAAATCTCTTCATGTCTACTGAATTATTCTAGTTTATTAGCCTTAGTCAATTACTGTAGGTATCCCTGACCGTGGTACTCAGGGATCCCTATCCTAGACATGATGCAAGACAGTACTGATTTATTTGTACAAACACAATAACCCACGGAGCTAGGCCATTCAATTCTGTCATGACATGCTAGCCGTTGCAACAGCATTCGAGATATATCATGTCAAATTCACTGTCAAGAGTGCGCTACGACGGGTCACCATTATGTCATGGAACATATTTAAAAATTAACATTTAACCTGGTATAAGCGAATATGCAATAACTAAATATAAATAGGGTGCAAGAGTTGTGGAGGAATCATGCGGCTCAGGGGAGACGGGACATAACTTCCATATACGAACTCAAAATGAGGTGCTCCAGAGATATTCAGAAAGACAAGACAATGATCTAAAACTTTCATGTTTTAAGTTTTTCGAAATTCTGGCTAGAAAATAGCTAAACTTGGTAAAAAAAACAGTCATTCTGTGCACTTTCTACGCCGAAAATTTAATTCTGCGTAAAATACGCAAAAGGGGAGGGTTCCTGCGTAAAATTTCACATTCTGGGTACCATCCAGCGTAAAATACGCAATTTCAGGGTTCCCAGCGTAAAATCTTAAATTCTGGATGCTATCCAGCGTAAAATACACAATTTCAGGGTTCCCAGCGTAAAATCTTACATTCTGGACACTATCCAGCGTAAAATACGCAATTTCAAGGTTCTCTGCGTAAAATCTTAAATTCTGAACACTATCCAACGTAAAATATACAATTTCAGGGTTCCCAGCGTAAATTTTACTCAGCCGACATGAAAAATCCAGAAAACTTATTTTGGCCATAAAAACTCATTTTAACTCGAAATGAGGTGAATCAAAAACCAAATTCACACGAATTTCGTGCTCTTGCTCATGGAGCTATTAGTTTTCGAAAATAACAAGTTTTAGTAGATCAAAACCAAGAAAAATTCCATGAACTTATGAAACCCCAATGTTATAATGTAGATCTAGAAGAATCTATCCATAAAAATCAAAAACTCCAAGTTCTAAAGAGGCTTATAATCATGTAAAAGAGAATGGAACAATAAAACTTGAGATCCATCATAAAGCAAGTTGCACTTGCCTAGGGCTCTTGGTGTAGGTGGAGAGTAATGGTGAGGAAGAAGAAGAGTGAATGAGGAGAGAAAAGAGTGTTGGGTTAATAAATGGAGATGGTGGTGGTAGGTAAGGGTTCTCTCCTTGGTTCATGATGAACCAATAAGCAACCCAAGCCGTACCAAGCCAACCCAAACAAGCCGAACCAAGCCAGAAGACGTGCAATACGAGTCAGATACGTACACATATTCTAAAATACATAATTACGAACTATGGTCATCACAACTCTACCCACCTTAAAGAATTCCGTCCTTAGAATTTAATTAAGAGGCTAGAGAGGCAATGACAAGCTATATTCAAGCAATCTACCATGCAATCATTCATTTCAAGCAAGGAAT